>CM020178.1:29348570-29363582 GCA_009805545.1 Oryza longistaminata | reverse complement strand
GCCGCCCGCCCGCCTGCCGCCCGCACGAGCGCGGCTGCGCCGCCGGCCCCCTCCACGCGTGGGCCACGCCGCCGCCCGCCGGCCGCTCCACGGGCGCAGCTGCGCCGCCGGTCGCCTCCACGCGCGCGGCACGCCGCCGCCGCCGGCCGCCTCCCACGCGCGCGGCCGCGCCGCCGCCGCCGCCGCCTCCTGCCCGCCGCCACCTCCCCCTTCGCGGCCGCGCCGCCGCCGGCCCGCCGCCGGCCGGTTGATGGAAGACGGAGTAGAGGGGAGAGGAGGAAGGAGAGGGGAGGAGAAAGGAAGGGGAAGGAGGGGAGAAGAGAGGAAGGGAGGAGGAAGAGGATTGGATCTGAGAAGAGCTAGAGAAGGGATGTTCCAATCTTATCTAAATATCTTGTCTGGAACTTAACCGATCGGATGTGGGAGAGAAATATTTACCCGATTGATAACTTCAACGGACTAAAGTGGTAATTTTAGTCCGGTTGGTAGTATCAACCGGACTAAAAGTCCTCGACCCCCTGACTACATCTGACAGGGCGATGAACCGGGACTAACAAATCATCTTTAGTCCGGTTGGTGTTACCAACCGGGACTAAAGATCAAAATTTTTTAAACCGGGGACTAAAATCGTTTTTAGTCCCGGTTTTTAATGGAACCGGGACTATTGTGAAATTTGGTCGACCGACCAAAGATGGTTTCTCCACCAGTGAAAGACAAACATGTCAATTAAATGACCAGATACATGGTACGTGCACGTGGGACAGTACCATGTACGCAAAAGCATATTAAGGAGTTGCGGTTCCTCACCAGAAGGCAAAGGTATTTAGTAGATTGAATCTACTAATTTTGTAGATACATCCGGCATGTATCTACAAAGGTACGCAATATTTTATATGCAATTTATAGTACCTATTCAGATTCATACAGCATTGTCAGATCTATAATTTATTATGTTTACCTAGAGCATGTTTTTTATACAATATTTATTTATTGCGAGTGTTTCCGGTGTTAGGCCGACAACGGTCTAACACTGGGGCTCGCTCTATTCTCTTTTGTATGAATCATGCTTGTTTACGGTTTACATAATGCCTGATATTTACATCTGCTCGTTACATCCTGATTAATACTAGAAGATCCATGCAGTTTTCTGTAGTACATACTCGATTATTATCTGCTATATGTCTTGTCTTCTAGAAAATATTTTCAGGAACAATTGAGCACTCGGACTAGGTTGTGGTCAAGTACACCGCATTATCGAGAACGATCTCGAACAAATGCAGAGTCGTCGCGCCCAACCCACCAACGAAGATCAACGACTATTCTCATAGCACCGGCCATGGCTTGGAACTACTCGAGAAAGGTTGGTTAACGGTAATTCCTCGCGAACGCTGTCGGCTTGATCACCCGACATGATGCGAACGGACATCGGATATGCTACAAGTTGGGGTGTGAGTCATTGTGGCCACATGAGACGCACATGTAATAAACCAACTCTAGCACCTCCATTGGTGTTCGAGAATAGAACTCTACACGTTCGCTGGTCCTCGAACCAGTACGTAGCAATCTCTCACACCGCAACCTCCATGTGTTCGAGAGATAACTCTACACGTTCGCTGGTTCTCGAACCAGACGTAGCAATCTCTTGCACCGCAGACCTCCATTGGTGTTCGAGAGATAACTCTACACGTGTCGCTGGTTCTCAAACCAGTTCGTAGCAATCTCTCACACCGCAAACTTTCATGGTGTCGAGAGATAATTCTACTCGCTCGCTGGTGCTCGAACCAGTACGTAGCAATCTCTCGCACTGCAACTTCCATTTGTGTTCGAGAGATAATTCTATCGCTCGCTGGTCCTCGAACCAGTACGTAGCAATCTCTCGCACCGCCAACTTCCATTGGTGTTCGAGAGATAACTCTAACGTTCGCTGGTTCCTCAAACCCAGTGCGTAGCAATCTCTCGCACCGCAACCTCCATGCGGTTCGGAGAAGATGATTCTACTCACTCGTTGGTTCTCGAACCATGTACGTTAGCAATCTCTCGCACCCGCAAACTTCCATGGTGTTCGAGAGAGAATTCTACTCGCTCGGCGTGGTCCTCGAACCAGACATAGCCAATCTCTCGCACCACAACTTCCATTGCGTGTTCGAGAGATAATTCTACTCCGCTCGCTGGCTTCTCGAACTAGTAAAAACGTTAGCAATCTCGTCGCACCTAAACTTTAGATGGTCGGGCTACGACTTATAAGCAATAACGCCAGCGGTCCTCGCACCATTGATTTCGAGATGGTGAGAGACACCTACTCACTGTTCTAGACAGTCAAATTCGTAGCGATCCTCGCTACATTTCTTCAAGTGGTCGAGTTTAGATTACACCTGGTTCTCTGACCAGCGGTTATTAATGTAGCGATTCTCCTACTACTCCACTTTTAGTGGTCGAGTTACGACCTACTACCTGGTCCCGACCAGCGGTGTAACGATTCTCCCACTACCTTTACTGTCTATATGAGTCGACGTTTAGACTACACCTAGTTCTCGACCAGCGGTGTTAGCGAGTCTCCCATTACCTTTACTTCTAAGTGGTCGATTTAGACTACTACCTGGTTCCGGCACCAGCAGTGTATGTGATTCTCCCACTATTATTCTTACTTCAAAGTGTCGAGTTGCGGCACTTACACCTGGTCCTCGACCAGGGTTGTAGCCGATTCTCCCAGTACCTTTACTGCCAACAAAGTTATATCAGGTACACAAGATCGCCAATGTGTTTACCTAGAGATTCCCTTACCACGATGACACCTTAGAAAAAAACGTTGAACCTTATCCTACTGTCCCTTTACGCCGTCTCGACAAGGCCTCCGAGGACCTAAGGGAACTTCGGCTGGGGACGCCCAGAGCCGATAAGGCGCCTTGTCGGGATCCCGTAGAGACAAAAATACCATGTAAGATTCTGTTCGTTGTAATGTAGATTCTCGCCGATGCGTAATTAACCAAAGCGCGTGTAATTCGGAAATCGGGTTTTCCAACTTTACGACTATGGGCTAGGATCAGTGCTTGTTCAACCGAGGCAGGTGCAAAGGTCCAAGAGAGCCCTTATCTTCCGAGAACGATCACGCGCGAACCAAGGCTGGGGGCTAGGGAAAGTGTATACTTAACAAACTGATGATCGAAGTCGGTAAAAGAGTAAGATGCTCTCAATGTTACAAATCATTGGTCTGTAAATTTAATTCATTTTCAGTTCTTTCACGTACACGTAATCACCGGTTATACGGACTGTGGATTGTTTAAACACTGGCTTCGCGTCGAGGGGGCCTATTTTCTATTTAATATTACGTATATCTCTTCGGAGTATTGACATTTCAGGGAAACAGATTCTATTTACTACATTGTACGAAGGTCATGTCTCTAGTAGGTTTCTGACCACCAAGATCGCATCAAAAAAATATTGGCCTGATGTATGACGAAATGTCGAACAAGCTCCCCCGCTCCGCAGATTCTCGCCCGGCGCTCTCCGATCACTCAGGCAGAACGGCTCTGGTTGGACTCTCGCAGGCAAATACGGGATATGAGAGGATGGTGTACGGCCGCCCGAGATAAATTTCTGACTTTCAATCCTTAAATTCTCGATTACAGCAAGACGGGAGACTTAGTCGTACGCTCTGTTCTTCTTTGGTTGACATCAGAGATTGACTCAGACAAACCCTATAGGTGCCCACATGAGGCTGATAAGGGAAGTCTAAACGTTATCTCTGAAATCACCGGGAAACGGTCACATGAGCTCGATAACAGTTTACTCCAAGGTCTCCGCGCGGTGAAGAAATATGAATTCGTTCATTGGCATTGAAGTCGGGGGCTACTGTCAGGGTTATGGATCCACATACCCTAATAGTAGTTGACAAATCTCGGCAGGAACCCACCACATACCATGTCCTTATACGGAAACAACCTGCGGATATAGGAGGAGTTCCGGATAAGGAAAGACAACCAGAGTTTCTATATGGAAATGACAAAGGACTAATCGGATTGTATCTATATGGGTTTCCCTAGTTCTACTTGGACAAGGGGACACCTATGGTATAAATACAAGGCCCCCTAGGAGTAGAGGGGACCACAATCGACACCCCACCATAGAAGGACACGGAAAATACACACCCACCACAATATACGGGCAACATAGATGCCACAAGCCACAAGCCAATTACACGCCAACATACGCCAGACAAGACGACCGGATATCGACTTCAGAGATTAGGCACGGCTAGTCCCCTACGGTGTCTCCGGATACTGTCAGGAGAGACGAAAGCGCAGCTATCCTCTGATCTCCGTGCCGCACGGGCCGGGTAGGTTCGAGGCGAGGAAGGCTACCTCCTGTGTCGACACTAGTCGATTCGATCGTCAGACCGCCATGTGACGACAACAGTTAGATAGGCTACTCATATATATAGTTGTACTGCGTGTGTTATTATTCATGAATAAGAGCGCTACCAGAGCCTTCGGCCAACAGGATGTAGGGTTATTACCTGGCAATTCAAGTACAGGCTCATCGAACCTGTATAAAAATCCCTGTCTCCTCTCTTTTATCACTCTACAGTCTCGGCGTAATATCCTAGTACCAACCAGATCCCCATGCCATGCAAATACCCTAGTCGAGAACATCAAAACGTTGACAGTATGCATTTCCGTGTATTAGCCAAAACATTGCGTACGTATGGAGGAGTAGATCCTATAGCCACGCTTGGTATAGTAGTAGGTAAGTTGGAAGAGGATCTCACATATGAACTTTAGGTTCTGTTGCTTTGTTGCACGATGATTTTTATTGAAAAGATGTTGTAGCTGGATCGGCCGGGGTAATACGGTGACCCTTCGTTCATTCTTCTCCAAAACGCTTACTGTTAAGAATTCTTGCGTTACTCCGTGCTGGATATGTGTTCCACACAAATTATCACCGAGTGACCAAAAATGACACTCTGCGTGGCTAGATAAAAAAATCGATAACTTGAAAATCATGTAGGCGAGTACAGTAGGTATTTACCGAATAAAAATCATAGTTGTTGACGAGTTCTGGTCCGTTAGCTAGGTTTTTTTAGCCCCATGCGTATTGCTATAGACTAGACCTGGTATTACATGCCGCCGGTTTCTACTATCTTATATGAAAATTTAAAGATCCTTATCTACCTGATAAATAGCAACTTGTGCTTAATTGTATTTAAGTTGTTATCCAACTTCCTACATTATGTTGGAACAAGAAAAATAACATTGGTGTTAGAGGGCCTACTCATAGTTGATCAACCACTCTCTCGCGACTGGCCTAGGACAGAAACTATCTGTTGGGTCAGTCGACTTAGATTGTTAGCCACCATAAGGTCCGTGGTCGGTAGTTAAAGAACCGGGACTACAAAGTCCAGTTTAAAAGCATCCAAGGGTATCTTTCTCTGATCGGGACTAAAGATCTATTGTAGTCCGCGTTGGTAACACGAAACCGGGGGTTACCAACCGGGAAAAAAATGATCGAACATAAGCTTTACTCCGAGTAAGCACAACCGGGAGTAAGACCATTCCCCATGCGGCCATAGACGGCCAGCAGCGACACACTAGATAGGCTACCCCACATATTGTACTGGTGTGATTATGGTGAATAAAGAGCAACATCGGCTCCGGCCAACAGGATGTAGGGTTATTACCTGACTACTCAGGGGCCCGAACCTGTATAAAAATCCTCGTCTCCATCTCTTTTACCTCAGTCTCGCGTATATCCTAGCACCGACGATCCCCATACTATGCAAATACCAGAATTGCGACATCAAACGTCGACAGTGACGCGCCAGGTAGGGGGATTTTGGTGCTTCAGGATTTCGACGAGATGGGTTCAAAAGATGGATTCTCCAGCAACAAGCTACTCAACGACTTTGGCTTTAGGGAGATCCAACCCAATCGAGGTGCGTTTCCCGACGGAGTGGGATCCTCAATCTTCATCAAGACGTCGTCGCCGCGGAGGACGTCAAACTGATATTGCCGGCCACACGACTTCAGCCCTGACCGACCACTTCAATCCGACAATTGTCGCCAAAAAGCGTACGTCCTCCAGATCGGATACGTGGGGCTCTTCATCGAGGACAAATTGTTTCGGTTAGATATTCTCCAGTCAACTGCCGTCATACTCTCTGTCTTTGGGTCGGAAAGGTGATTGCCTATCGAATTGGAGTACACGTGCCTTAATAGAAGGTCCCACCAAGCCTCCTGCCTAGACGATCCCCATACTATGCAAATACCAGAATTACGATATCAAACGTCGATAGTTTTTTAGTCCCGGTTATTTTACCCGGCACTAAAGATGGGTATCTTTAGTCCCGGATTTGTATTCCCGGTTGCAAAACCAGGAGTACATAGGGTTCTAAACCGAGAGTAAAGACTCTTTCTCCACCAGTGCCATGCCCATCAACTCCCTACTTTGCAGAAAGAAAAAAATAATAATATTAGACCAAAGGGTACTCATGTCAGTAATAAATATGTGCAGAAATTAAGAGATAATATAAAAAGGAGATGATAATAGTAGATTAATTATAGTTTTTCTTAATTAAAATCTCATTGTAATGCGTAAGCAATATGGTAGTACTACGTATCTATATTATCAACATCCTAATACTACTCCCTCCGTACTCATAAAGGAAGTCGTTTAGTCTCATTTGCATAAACAGCATTTAAGAAATATTTCATAATTTAATAAAATAGTAAAGTATTAATTAAACAATATTAATCCAATGCTATACAACATACCCTATTGCATAGGCCCAACCATTCTGAACAACCAATCTCGGCTGCACAGTTCTATCTCCAAACCAGGAATATACCATTCCAAACCAGGAGCTAAACAAGTTATTAACAGCATCATTTAATATGGTGAGAAGTGTGAAACTAATCACGAAAGACATTGTTAGACCCGCCCATAACCGCGGGCACAGCTATTCGAATAGTTTTAACTCTGGCCAGAGGTGTACCACTGTACCCACAAGACACAACCTCAACATCATGTCAACCATGCGTCGCGATACTTAACAAGTACCCGAATAGAGATTGTGACAATACCCTCTATATAATACAATTCAAAGCAGTGCACCGTTCCCGGATCATAATCACCCCCTTGCAAACAAGGCATGGACTCCCCAGCGACCCCCGTGGGCTTATCTCCGCCACTTCACAGTCTGGTGCTCTACTATGAACCATACTATACAGAAAGTAAAGCCGTTGCCCACGCTGGCTTGTGATTGGCACGGTAAATGTTTCACAACCGAAAATCGTGAACCAGTCCTTAATTGTCATGAGCACGACCATCAAAACCATATGCTCACAACCCACCATTATCAGGTTTTAGTTGACAAATTAATTAATTAACCAATCACGATTAACCATCGTGAGCTATCATTAAGCCATCATTAAATAATAATGATTCATCAGTTATCCCAATAGTGAGCTAATGTTTCTAAGCATGGCTAAGCAATTATACCCAACATCTAGCTGAACCATTATATAAAGCTCAACTAGTCAAGTTATAATAACCCAAGGTATCAAAGAATAGAGTAAATCAAGAACAAAAGGCCTAAACAAATCAAATTATTCCAACAATGACATTCAAAATAAATGCAAAGTGAATAGAAACAATAGCTTTAAACGAGGATCAACATGCTCAAAGGGTTGTTTGGAGTTGTGACTTGCCTTTGGCCTTGGAATCCTCAAAATCTCTCCTGTAAATCGACTCTCCGGGAACGTCGGAATCTAAGGAAAAAGAGCAAAATCACCAAAACAGCACATAAACAAGCTATGAACAGTACATGTGGATATTTTTAACATGTAGATCTCAATTTTAGAAAAATTTAGAGACTTGAACCAACTAAATCCGAGCTAAGATGAATTAGTTATAATTTCAAAGATTAAATCGGTATTAAATCATTTATATGATTTTAATTGAATTTGACGCATAATGAATAATTTTGAAAAGAAAAAGGAATTATTGCTCAGCGTACCGGGTTCACGGATGACCCGGTTGCCCACGCGGCGCGGTCTACGGAACAACGAACACCGGGATCATCCCTATCCAAATACGAACGGCCGAGATCTATTGGTCTACCCGGGTCACGGAACGACGACGATGATTCAGCTGTGACGTCATCACCGCCGCGCTTCGGCGCGCAGGCTCGCTGGCGAACGAACGCGCGCGCGGCCAATAGAGACACCACGAGCGCGACGTGGCGATCCTTACCGCGGCCGAGACTAACGGCGCGGACGGTGACCGGCACACGCCGCACGAGGATGACGCGCGGCGCACACCAAGCACGACGTCGACAACGACACGACTGCTTCCGCGTCCCAGCGGAAAACAGAGTGGATGAGGTCGGCGAACACGCGGTGACCTCCCACGACACGACGCCGAGAGCGACGGCCGCACGACTGACTTGCGCGACTGCACGCAGCGCACGGGTGAACGCTGAGGCGGTGCAACAGACGTCGGCGGGCTAAGGCGAGGGTGGCGACGGGTAGAGGAGGTACCGTTGGTCATTATATAGCGGCTAGGGGGCGACGACGGAGGCCCACAGTGGCCGGCAACGAGAAGGAAAGTTTAGGGTTCGGGAGGAAAAAAGGAATCCGAATCAAACTCGAATCCGATGATTTCCAAACGAAATTAGCGATAGATTCCAAAAGGGAAAAGGTAGAGGAGATCTCGGGGATCATTTCACCTCTATTAATTTCACCGGAGAAGGAAAGGGACGAGCGAATTTGGAAGGGCGGCGGCGGCGCAGCTCGGCTAGGGTTCGGGCGTGACAGCGGCGCGAGGTAGGCGAAGACTGACAGGTGGGCCCCACCTGTCAGCGGGCGAGCGCGCGCGCGCGGCTGCGGCTACGGGCTGACTTGGGCCAGGCACGCTACCAGGCCGAAGAGAGAGAGAGAGGAGCGGTTTTGGGCCGACTTTCGGCCCAAAGCCAAAAGGAGGATTTTTAAAACTTTTTCAATTTAAATTATTCATGAAATGCAATTCCATTTATTAAAAATACTTCCTTGGCTCAAATAAATCCCAGAAAAATCTAGGAACTATAGAATCAAGTAAAGTATTTAATAAAATTTTATCTGGCCCACCTTTATATCGGAATTTATTATTTAAAATTAGATCTTCTCTTTTAGGCTTTTACAATTATTTCTAATAATTCCAATTAAACAAAAATTTATATATTTAGGATTTTTAGGGTGTGACAAACCTACCCCCCTTAAACAGAATCTCGTCCTTGAGATTCGGAAGAACTGGCGAACAGATGCGGATGAGCTGACTTTAATTCATCTTCTCGTCCCCAAGTAGATTCTTCCTCTGAGTGATTACTCCATTGAACCTTACAGAAACGGATAACTCGATTCCTCGTTCTTCTCTCATCTGTCTCCAAGATACGGATTGGTTTCTCAACATACGTCAGATCCTCTTGGACTTCTATCAGTTCAAGATTAGCTTCTTCAGTAGGTACCCTTTAACACTTTTTCAATTGTGACACATGGAACACATTATGGACACCTGCCAAGGATTGAGGTAACTCCAACTGATAAGCAACCTCACCTCTTCGGCTGACAATCTTATAAGGTCCGACAAAACGCGGTGCCAACTTTCCTTTGGTGTGAAAACGATGAACCCCTCGAAGAGGCGTGACACGAAGGTACACATAATCTCCTTCTTCAAAACTTAAATCTCTGCGGCGATTGTCGGCATAACTCTTATGACAAGACTGAGCCACACGCAATCTTTCTTGAATGATCTTTACCTTCTCTTCTGCTTCCCTTAGGATATCAGTCCCAAAAACCTGACGTTCTCCCGTTTGATCCCATAAAAGCGGAGTACGGCACTTCCGACCATACAGTGCTTCATAAGGAGCCATTTGAAGACTGGCTTGATAACTGTTGTTGTACGAGAATTCCACGTAAGGCAGATTCTTATCCCAACTTCCACCGAAGTCTAAAGCACAAGCTCTCAACATGTCTTCCAAAATTTGATTTACCCTTTCGGTTTGTCCATCTATCTGCGGATGATAAGCGGTACTGAAGTTCAGCTTAGAACCCATCTCTTCCTGAAGCTTCTTCCAAAACTTTGAAGTAAACTGACTACCTCGATCAGGCACTATTTTCTTAGGGACACCATGCAAACACACAATCCTTGCCATATACAATTCCGCCAAGCGACTTCCGGAATATGTGGTCCTCACCAGGATGAAATGAGCCACTTTGGTAAGTCTGTCGACTATCACCCAAATAGAGTCATGGCCCGATGACGTTCTGGGTAGACCGGTGATGAAATCCATATCGATTTCCTCCCACTTCCATTCTGGTATCTTCAGAGGCTGCAACAAACCTGCAGGTTTCTAATGTTCTGCCTTGACTCGCTGACAAACATCACACACCGCTATATATTTTGCTATCTCACGCTTCATACTTGCCCACCAAAATCTTTCCTTGAGGTCTTGGTACATCTTGGTACTACCAGGGTGAATAGAGTATAAGGTGTCATGAGCTTCCTTCAGAATTGCATCTTTCAAATCTTTGTTCTCTGGGACACAGATTCTCTCGCCCAACCATACAGTTCCTTGCTCATCTTCCAAGAAACCGATAGCTTTTCCACTTCTCATATTCTTCTTGATCTCATGAATATTAGGAATATTAGGATCATTAATTTGGGCTTCTCTAACTTGTTCAATGAGAGTGGGCTTCGCTTCTAAGGCTGCAACGAAACCTCTACTGACAATTCCCAAATTTAATCTTTCAAATTCCTTGCATCACTCCAATGGCAACTGTGGTCCTTCCGTAGCATTGCAATAGCCTTTCCTGCTGAGAGCATCTACTACAACATTAGCCTTTCCGGGGTGATAATGAATCCCCATGTCATAATCCTTAATCAGTTCCAACCATCTCCGTTGTCTCATGTTCAGATCTGGCTGAGTAAAGATATACTTTAAATTCTTGTGATCTGTGTACACCTCTGTACGAGTACCGAAGAGATAATGACGCCAAATCTTCAGCGCATGAACCACTGCAGCTAACTCAAGATCATGAGTAGGGTAGTTCTTCTCATGCGGACGTAACTGACGAGATGCATAGGCAACCACCTTCCCATCTTGCATTAGAACACAACCTAACCCAAGCTTAGATGCATCGCAATACACTTGGAAACCCTTCTTAGGATCAGGCAAAACCAAAATGGGTGCTGATATTAAGCGATTTTTCAACTATTGAAAACTCTGCTCACACTCTTCTGACCACTTGTACTTCACATCTTTCTGAAGCAGTCGTGTCATGGGCTTAGCAATCTTGGAGAAATTTTCTATAAACCTCCTGTAATAACCTGCGAGACCTAGGAAACTGCGAATCTCTGAAACTGTCTTCAGTTGTTTCCAGTTGGTTATGGATTCCACATTACTAGGATCAACGGCAACTCCTCCGGCTGAGATGTTGTGACCAAGGAACTTCACTTCAGACAACCAAAATTCACATTTGCTAAACTTGGCATACAGTTGATGCTCTCGTAGCTTTTCTAATGGAAGGCGAAGATGTTCTTCATGCTCTTCTTTGGTTCGGGAATAGATAAGAATATCATCAATAAAGACTACCACGAACTTGTCTAGATATTCCATAAACACCTTATTCATCAAGTTCATGAAGAAAGCGGGGGCATTGGTAAGTCCAAAAGACATAACAGTACATTCAGACAACCCATACCGAGTGGTAAAAGCCGTCTTAGGTATATCTTCCTCTTTGATCCTCAACTGGTGATACCCTGATCGAAGATCGATCTTGGAGAAAACGGTGGCACCTTTAGGCTGGTCAAACAAATCATCAATTCTAGGCAGCGAGTACTTATTCTTGATAGTCACATCATTTAGTGCACGATAGTCCACACACATCCTCTGGATATGGTCTTTCTTTTCCACAAAGATAACAGGAGCTCCCCATGGAGACGAACTCGGTCTGATGTATCCTTTCTGAAGCAAATCATCTACTTGCCTCTTGACTTCTGCTAATTCATTGGCTGCCATTCTATAAGGTCTCTTATGGATCGGAGTTGTTCCTGGTACCAGATCTATTCTGAATTCTATATCTCTCTTGGGTGGCATACCAGGTAAATCATCCGGGAACACATCCGGGTACTCCCATACTATGGGAATCTCTTCCAAAGTTATTTGGTTCAGACTTGGCCTTAGAGGTTCAGAGGGCAATGCATGAACAGTTACAACCTGACCATCATTGCTGATGAGAGTTACTTTTCTATTGGCACAGTCTATCACACCTTTATATCTGGCTAACCAGTCCATCCCTAGGATGACATCAATGTCTTTGGATTCTAACAGAATAAGGTTGGCCAGAAATGGTACTCCTTGAATTTCTATTCTGATAGAGGGGCTACATTGCGATGAGAGTGCTTGGTTACTCGGAGTACTAACCATCAAAGGACGTCTAAGGTCTTCTACCTCCATCCCATGATTTCCCGCAAAACTCATAGATAAAAATGAATGTGTAGCACCAGAATCGAAAAGCACTGTTGCAGGAACTGAGTTAACAGGGAACGTACCCAAAATCACATCTGGGGCACCTTGGGCTTCTGCAGCAACAACATGGTTGACACGAGCCTTTGTCGCTGGTGCGGTGGAGTTGTTCTGAGCAGGGACAACCTTCGCGCGGCGGGGCTTCGGACACTTATCAGCGTAATGTCCTGGGTCACCACAGTTGAAGCACACTCCGGGCTTGCTGCCTTGCTCCCTCTTGGCAGGTTGATATTGAACTGGAGTTGCTCCCTCTTCTAGCTCCATATCATCTATAGCCAATTCATACAATAGTTACCTATAAACATATATTACACTATTAATATCTGATCCCACCTTTCATACACATATTGCATATTTGAGTCCGTACTGCACTTGATTTATAGTATGCTATTGTATCTGCTCTAAGTAACTGGAGGCACTAGGGAGAAGCTAATTAGTAATCATTTGCAATTGATGAAGAGGCAATCAATTGCCAACGGCGCCACCATCAATCCGCTACAGCATATATCAACGGTGGTGCACATGGCTCTCGCCGCTGACAGACCACTGTGCATGCAGTACTGATTAACGAGTAGTACAAAACCAAGAGAATGATGGAATAAAATGCCCATGTTACCTATAGTAAATACTTTGGAAATAGCTGAGAAGATCGCTAGGGAGATGCCCTGATGATGCATGAGAGTATATTTATTAATTAGTTATACGCACAAATAAGAAAAAGTTGATAAATATTCACAAGCAAAGCCTTACATTATTTTACATTGCATCCTGGTCATTTTGTAGAACTTACTACCTCAACCTCAATCTCAAAAAAGACCGTACTTTTGCATTGTTATGTCCAACGTTTGACTAGTCCGTTTTATTTGAAAAAAAAATTATGATTAGAGTATTTTGTTGTTGTTAGATGATAAAAACATGAATAGTACTTTATATGTGACTAATTTTAGAAAATCCCTTCAAATTTTTTAAATAGGACGAACGGTCAAACGTTGATAAAAAATTCACAACTGCATTTGAAATGGGACGGTACGGTGCAGGTAGCATTAAGCAAACAATCCTTAGCGAAACATTATCCAAAAGATGATCCCGTGCGCATGGTAGCCATTGTCATCGATGTAGAATGTGTTCTATATCAAGAAGGTGCACCCGATCTCCTGACAGCCTATAGCAACCTAGACACCGATGGTTGATGATGCGTCGAGAGGCCGGTGCCCCTGACACTCACGAGCCACTTCACTAGCATCTATAATTCCACACTTGGGTATGTTTACTTCACGTTAAAACTAGAAGTTTGGTTAAATTGAAACGATGCGGCGGAAAAGTTGAAAGTTTATGTGCGTAAGAAAGTTTTGATGTAATAGAAAAGTTAGAAGTTTGAATAAATAATTTGGAACTAAAACTCGCCGCGATGGCTTCGTTTGCCCCCAGCACCACCCTATACTAAGCCTCACCGTCGGCCCAACAGTATTGACAGTGGCAACCATTGCATGTATATAGTCACCTTCTATCTTCACATTTCATCACTCGCGGCACCGGCCTGCATTACATTGGCTCTCTTTTTGATTTCACACACATGTATTTATTTTCCATCGGACATGGATTGTGGCTTAAAACCGTGCCCACGGGTACAAAATGATGAAACATCAGTTTATCATGTTATAAGGATATACAATTTGATAGCTAGCTAGAAAACAAAAGTGGCATTCAAACAAAAATGGTGCAGGACCCGGTGCTAGATGAGATTGACATGTGGGCCGGGTGGTATTTGGGAATGAAAAATTTAGGAGAGTGTCATCTGAACACTGGTATTTTGGTAGAGTGAACAAATAGTAAATTCTCCCGAAGGGAAGGAGGGGGGATAAAGTTGTAGAGACCAGTAGCGGGACTTGAGTCTTTCATGTGACAATATAAATTGGATGGGCCCATCTATTTCGGGCAATTAAAATCGTAAAATAGACCGAGAACAAAATGAAACAGAAACCGAACACCAAGAAGCAAGAACAAGAAACGTACGGTTCGATTCGGTTTCCTGGCCCTATAACTGGCCCAGCTACAAAGATATTGATTCAATAGGGTGATGTACAAATACTGAAATCTAGTAGTGCGTGCTGTATTATTGCAGTAACACCCATGTGAAAGCTAGGAGAATATCGACCAGCAGCATAAACTACTCTTACTACTTTTGGGCAAATTAACCAATCCGGTCTACATCCGCCCCATGTTATGTGTATCTGGCTGCCATTCCGTGCATGGCTAATTTTTATACGTTACCCGAATATATTAATGATGGTTGACGCTGTACATCTAAATAACCGTCAAACCGTTGATAGCTAACAGGTCGTGAGATATGATCAATAAGAGGAGACAGGTACAATAGCCATACTCTACAAACACATTTCGAGAAGTAAAAAAAGAGGATAAGAGGCAAGGACTATGTTATGTTTTTTAAGTCAGCC
>CM020178.1:29325238-29342738 GCA_009805545.1 Oryza longistaminata | reverse complement strand
AATCAGCCGAGGACACATAACAAATTTGATAATGAGAATATTATTACATTCTATTAATAAGCGAATGAATGTCCATTACAGAGTAGATAGTTCCCTCAAACAATAAATCTAGCAGCGAAAAATAAGAAACAGCGCAAGACGACTCCTCCCCACAGGCAGCTTGACTAAGGCTAACGCCTAATTCTCCACACCATCAGCATGCTGTAGAACTCCTCCTCTGATGAATATTCGCAAGGTGAGTAGATGACATACTCAGCAAGCCACACAGCAAATATGCCAAAGTGCAACAGGATAACAAAGGATGGCATAATATAGGGCTCATTTGCAAAAGCAGCATTTAGCAAACAATTGAGAATTGTAAAACAGTAGAGTAATTAATCATCAATATTAATCAACACTGAACAACACTCCCATGCTGCACAGGCCCAACCATCCTGAACAACCATACCCGGCTGTACCGATCTATCTCCAAACCACGAATGTACCATTCCAAACCAGGAGCTAATCAAATTATTTCCAGTTATAGCATCATTTATTATGGTGAGAAGTGTGAGACTAATCACGAAAGGCATTGTTAGACCTGCCCATGACCGCGGGCACGGCTATTCGAATAGTTTTACTCTGGCCAGAGGTGTACTACTGTACCCACAAGACACAGCCCCACGACATGTCACCATGCGCCTCAATACCACCACGGTACCTCGGAAAAGAGCTGTGACAGTACCCCTCGCACAACACAATCCACCACAGTGCACCGTTCCTGGATCATAATCACCCCCTTATAAACAAGGCATGGACTCCCCAGCGACCCCCGTGGGCTTATCTCCGCCACTTCTCAGTCTGGTGCCCCGCAATGAACCATGCTATACAAAATATAAAGTCGTTGCCCATGCTGGCTTGTGGTTGGCACGGTTAATGTTTCACAACCGAAACTCGTGAACCGGTCCTTAATTGTCATGAGCACGACCATCAAAACCATGTGCTCACAACCCACCATTATCAAGTTTTAGTTGGCAAGTAATTAATTAACCAATCACGATTAACCATCGTGAGCTACCATTATCATGTCCATCATTAAGTAGTAGTGAAACATTAGTTATCCCAATTGTGTGCTAATGTTTCTAAGCATGGCTAAGCAATTATATCTAATACATCTAGTTGAACCAATATATAAATCCAACTAGTCAAATTATAACCCGAGGTAATCAAGAAATAGGGTAATCAATGCAAACTGGCCATAACAAAGGAATAGGTTCACACCACCCGGTGACATTCAAAAATAAATGCACAGTTGAAATAAATAGAGAATTTAAATATAGGATCAACATGCTCAAAGGAATTGTGTTTGGGATCTGTGTGACTTGTTGCTGGCCTTGGAATTCCTCAAAATCTTCTCCTGCAAAATCGGACTCTCCGGGAACGTCGGAATCTAAAGAGAAAAGAGCAAAATCACCAAAACAGCACATAAACAAGCATGAACAGCACATGTGGATATTTTTAACATGTAGATCTCAATTTTAGAAAAATTTAGAGACTTGAACCAACTAAATCCGAGCTAAGATGAATTAGTTATGAATTTTCAAAGATTAAATCGGATTAAAACACTTATATGGATTTTAATTGAATTATGACGCAATAATGAATTATTTTTGAAAAGGAAAAGGGGATTATTGCGTCAGCATCTAGGGTTCACGGTGGACCGGGTGCACGGCGGTGGCTCACGGGAACGAACGGCCGAGATCTATCTATCCAAAACGAACGGCCGAGATCTAACGGTCCACGACCGGTCTAAGGCAGACGGCGTCAATGACGTCGGCGATGACATCATCACCGCAGTGGCTCGGGCGTGCATGCTCGCCGGCGAACGATGGCGCGGCGGCGCAAACGGAGGGCACCAACATGATGTGGGCGACACGGCGAACTCACCGGTGACCAAAACAACGGCGGAAGATCAACGGACGGCGACAGCAACGAGGAAGAAACGGCGGCGACCTTCGGCTTGACGACGACGGCGGTGCTCCGGCGACCTACGGCGACGATGGAGGGGCGGACAAAGTCGGCGACGGCTTGGCGATCACGCTGGCGACCTTCCCGAGCTCGGCGACGACCGGAGCGACGGCTGGCGCACGGCTGGACCTGCGGCGGTGACGGCGGCGCATGGCTGCACGGTGCTAGGGCTCTAACGGTGGCGAGAGAGAAGGCGAGGGTGGCGGCGGGTAGCGGAGGGCTTGGGGGTCCTTTTATAGGGCTAGGGGGCGGCGAGAGGCCCACGGCGACCGGCGACGAGATGGAAACATAGGGTTCGGGAGAGAGAGACCGATCCGAATCGAATTCGAATCCGGCGATTTCCAAAGCGATTTAGCCGATGATTCCAAAAGGGAAAAGGTAGAGGAGATCTCGGGGATCCTTTCCCCTCAATCAATTCGACCAGATCGGGAAAGGTGCGGCCGAATTTGGGAAGGGCGGCGGCGGCTACGCGCGGCTAGGGTTCGGCCGGGCGGCGAGAGGTAGACGATGGTATTGACAGGTGGGCCCCACCTGTCAGCGGGCGGATGCGCGAGCGCGCGAGAGGTGGCTCGGTTGCGGGCCGGCTTGGGCCGAGCGAGAGAGAGAGAGAGGTTTGAGCCGACTTTCGGCCCAAAACCAAAAGAGAACTTTTAAAACCTTTTTCAATTTAAATTATTCATGAAATGCAATTCCATTTATTAAAAATACTTCCTTGGCTCAAATAAATCCCAGAAAAATCTAGGAACTATAGAATCAAGTAAAGTATTTAATAAAATTTTATCTGGCCCAATTTTATATTGGAATTTATTATTTAAAATTAGATCTTCTCTTCTAGGCTTTTAAAATTATTTCTAATAATTCCAATTAAACAACAATTTATATATTTGGGATTTTTATGGTGTGACAATGGATAAGGAAGATCTTTTCTTCTGCTTCTTCTTCAGTTCTGGTCAATGGGATACCTGGAAAAAATTTCCACTGCAGGAGAGGAGTAAGGCAAGGTGATCCTCTGTCACCTTTACTCTTTGTTTTAGGAGGTGAACTTCTCCAGGCATTGTTAACAGAGCTTATGCAATGGGTCTTCTATCAAATCCTTTTCCATCAGACTTTGACCCAAATTTTCCAATTGTCCAATATGCGGATGACACCCTGCTTTATTTGAAAGCTAGTGGTAAAGAGCTCTTTACTCTAAAGGCTTTATTGCAAACCTTCCAGCTGGGAACTGGTTTGAAGGTAAATTTTAATAAATCTTGTCTCATCCCAATAAAATTGATGAAGGGAAAGCTCAGAATTTAGCTGCAGTTTTTGGCTGTCAATTGGGATCATTGCCTTTTACATATTTGGGTTTACCACTTGGTACCACTAAGCCAAAGGTAATAGATTTTGCACCTTTAGTTGACAGAATCGAAAGAAGGCTTACATCAAATGCTTCATTCTTGTCTTATGGAGATAGACTTACACTGGTTAATTCAATTTTCTCTTCACTACCTACTTATTACATGTGTACTTTAATGTTGCCAAAGACAGTGATTGATAACATTGACAGAGCAAGAAGACATTGTCTTTGGAGAGGCTCTGAGGTCAACTCCAATAAAAGATCTTTGGCAGCCTGGGATAAAGTTTGTAAGTCTAAGAGAAAAGGTGGTTTAGGAGTGCTAAACCTTACTATCCAAAATCATGCTCTGCTCATCAAATTTTTGGACAAGTTTTACAATAAGAAAGATTTGCCCTGGGTCAATTTTGTTTGGTCTGCCTATTATGGTAACTCTGTCCCTCATCTGACAAACTTGAAGGGCTCATTCTGGTGGAAAGATATTTGCAAACTGATGGATGTCTTTAGAGGTATTGCAAAGTGTAATCTGAAAAGTGGAAATACCTGCTCCTTTTGGTATGATGTATGGGATGATCAACCCCCTCTTTTTCACACTATGCCAAGGCTTTGTTCTTTTGCTCAAAACCAGAATGCATCTGTCTCTGATTTTCTGTCCATTGAGGCTGAAGAAAATTTTACACTACCTTTATCTGCTCAAGCTTTTCAAAAGTTTCAAGAGCTCACTTTTTCCCTTCTAGATATCGAGCTGATTAATGAAAATGATGTTTGGTCTTACATTTGGGGAAATATGAAATATTCTTCATAGAAATTCTATGCACTGAATTTCAGAGTTATTAAGCCACCAGTTCATTTTCTATGGTTATGGAAGTGCAAAGCAGTTTCAAAAGTAAAGGTTTTTGGGTGGCTACTCATGATGAATAGATTAAATACCAAGTTCATGCTAGATCATAAGAATTGTGCTTCTCCGGATTGTGATCTTTCTTGTGTTCTTTGTCAATCGGCAGCTGTTGAAGACCTCATGCATCTGTTCTTTTTATGCTCGTTTGCCCAAATTTGTTGGAGTCTTCTAGGCATTACATGGGATACTAATCTATCTTTGGAAGCAATGTTTATAACGGCCAAATTGGATTATCAGGGGAGCTGTTTCATGGAGAAATTCCTTTATGCTGCTTGGCATATATGGAAGCAAAGAAATGGGTTCATTTTTGAGCAAAAGATCCCTTCTTTCATCACTTGGAGGCAACTCTTAAAGGGTGACCTCTTCCTTCTGTTGTTTAGAATTTCTGCGAGATATCACGATGTAATCATAAGTTAGATTAATGGGTTGTAACTTTGTTCTTGTTTTTTTAATAAAGTTTTTCTAACAGCGGGGGCCTCCCCTGCTGTGTTCTCTTCAAAAAAAAATTAGAGATGTCAATGATGCCCATGATTTCAAAAATAGATCTTCTCTAGCTCTTAATTTTGCTTTGCACACACGCACTTTGGATGAGTTGTTTTTAACTAAAAAGTTGTTGCAAAAATATCAAATTGCTTTTCATGCTAGTTTGATGTTTAACATGATTTGTGCTAAAAAGTTAAAATAACCACATGATGTTTTGGATTGCTCAACATGTACTTTGAGTAAGATGAAACTAAAAGATGCTTTAGGTCTTGTTGAGTACATGGAAGATGTTGTGAATAACAATAAAGTGCTTTCTTGCCCCAAGTGTCGTAAAAGCAAAGGTGTCATGGTATATTATGAAAATTGTGCTAATTTGGAAAAGGAGGTTTCTTATTTAAAAAATTCCTTGCAAAGATTTTCTGATGGTAAAAAGAACCTCAACATGATTTTGGATCAATCTAAGGTTAGCACACATAACCGTGGTTTAGGTTTTAATCCTTATGCTCATCATACTAGACATCCTCCTGTTGTGTTAGGTGTTGGTGCTAGAAGTGGTGAGATTTTGGTTAAACCTAATACTAATAAAACTGTGTTTAAATTGCTGGTATCATGTCTACCTTGAGTGCATCTTCTTCAAAATCCAATGTTGTGCATGCAAAACCTCCTGTTGTTGCTTGTGTTGCTAAATCATCTGATTCTACTAATGTGTCTAAACATCGTGAAAAATATACTTGTTCTTTTTGTGGCAAAGATGGACATATTGTTGGTTTTTGTTTCAGATTAGCTCATAAATAGAAAAAGGAGAGAGAGAGATTGCTTTTGCAAAATCAAAGTGGCAAAAATCTGGTTTTTCCTCGAGGAAACTGGTCAGACCGGCTACTGAGCGGCGGTCAGACCGGGCACCGGTCAGACCGGCGGTACAGAAGCGGTCAGACCGGCCCCCGGTCAGACCGTCAGTACCACCTCGGTCAGACCGGCCTCGGAGAATTTTTTCAGAAAATTCTCAAATTGTTTTTGCACGTAGATATATGCCTATTAGATCTTCTGGTCGTGTGTCTCAGTACTGGATTCCTAAATTTTTATTATCATCTAACCCCAGTACTGAGGCTTTGGTGGCAAGGAAGGAGAACGTGTAGATCGTGGATTTCGGTTGTTCGCGGCACATGACCGGTGATAAAAATTGGTTCTCCTCCCTCAAAAAGGCATCCAAAACTGAATCGATTATCTTTGGTGATGCGTGTACAAGTGCCGTTCTAGCTACAGGTTTGGTTAAGGTAAATGAAAAATTTGAATTGAAGAATTAGCTTGGTGAGACTTCCTTAAGTACAATTGCTTTCAGTTTCACAAATTTTTGATGAAGATTTTGAGGTCATTTTAAGAGGGAAATCTGGAAGTTAAAGTTTTTGATCCTTGTGGTGAACCACCTCGAGCACATGCTCGCCCCAACTCTCCACCTAACGACTAAATAGCGACCCACGAGTGCTCTATAACCACGAGCACTCGCATTCTTGATCACCCATGACTATTACACCCTGTGTACCATCCTCGCTCTCGCGCCTTGCCTAAGTTTGCCATAAATGTTAATCGCATCTCCTTGCGCACAACTCGTACAGACATTAGGACCATCGATCCGAGTAATTATTGACCTACATCTCACTCCCCTAGGTCTCACACCCACGCCTCGGTTTGGGATCTTGTTCCCCGTGGTCCTCTGCCTACAACCTAAGAAATATCTTCGGATTGGTTCGATACACCCACCCCGTGTGTCAATGCCCTCAACGATGGTCCTGCCTTCCTCCACCACCTGCCACCTCCTACGTATTCTCTGTGATGATCGGATACCCGGACAACTATTACATATGGACACCCTGTTGGTCCCCGCTCCCGCAGTGCAATACTGTTGGCCGAAAGTGGTATGTGTTGGTTTATTGTTGCACGATTTTTTCTCTCGATATTCTTGGGTTTTTTTCATTGCAACTAAGGACGAAGCTTTCAACACTTTCGTGGTTTGTTTCTTCGATTGGATCTTGAATTTCCTGGTTCTTTGAAAAGAATTCGAAGTGATAATGGTGGTGAGTTTAAAAATGCTTCGTTTGAACAATTTTGCAACGAAAGAGGTCTTGAACATGAATTTTCTTTCTTCATCGTGTTTTCCGCAACAAAACGGTGTTGTTGAAAGGAAAATCGTCTATGGTTGAGATGGCTAGAACGATGTTGGTGAGTATAAACTCCTAGAAAATTTGGGCTGAGGCGATTAACACTGCAAGTATATTTCAAATCGAGTTTTCTTGAGATCAAAACATGGAAAAACTTCTTATGAACTTCGATTTGGACGTCAACCCAAAGTTTCACATTTGCGTGTTTTTGGTTGCAAGTGCTTTGTCTTGAAATCTAGAAATTTGGATAAGTTTGAGGCACGTTCTACCGATGGATTGTTTCTTGGTTACCCCGCACACACTCGTAGCTATCGTGTACTTATTTTGGAGACTAACAAAATTGTTGAGACTAACGAAGTTTCTTTTGATGAAGCTAGTCCAGGTACTAGACCCAATATTGCAGGTACATTGTCACAGGTTCAGGGGGAGGATGGTCGTATTTTTGAAGACGAGAGCGACGACGACGATGAGGTCGGCTCGACCGGTCAGACCGGGCGCTAGGCTGGTCAGACCGCCGGCACCCCTCCGGTCAGACCGCCTCAGGAGGAGCGGTCAGACCGGCCAGGTTCGTCGGGTTCTGGTACTGTTGATGCTGATCGAGATGGACCTCCGGAGATTACTACTTCGACCAGTACTGATACAGGACGTGAATCAACTTCAGAAGTCGCTGCTCCATTGCACATTCAACGACGACATCCGCCGGAACAAATCATTGGTAATATAGGTAAGCGGACTACAAGGTCTAAGGTAACGATTCATGATGTTTGCGCAAATTCTGCATTTGTTGCTTCTTTTGAACCCAAAAATGTTACTCATGCATTAACTGATGAATCGTGGATTAACGCCATGCATGAAGAACTGGAAAATTTTGAGAGAAACAAAGTTTGGGCTTTAGTTGAACCACCTTTTGGACATAATATTATTAGAACCAAGCGGGTTTTCAAAAATAAACAAAATGAGGATAGTTTGATTGTGAGAAATAAAACTAGACTTGTTGCTTAAGGTTTTACCCAGGTGGAGGGTTTGGATTTTGATGAAACTTTTGCTCATGTTGCTAGAATTGAGGCAATTAGACTTTTGTTGGCTTTTGCTGCTTCAAAAGGTTTGAAATTTTATCAAATGGATGTAAAAAGTGTTTTCCTAAATGGTTTTATACAGGAGGAAGTTTATGTCAAACAACCTCCAGGTTTTGAAAATCCTGATTTTCCCAACCATGTTTTTAAATTGTCTAAAGCTTTGTATGGCTTGAAACAAGCACCTAGAGCATGGTATGATAGGCTTATGAACTTTTTGCTTGCGAATGGTTTTACAATGGGAAAGGTTGACAAAACGTTTTTTGTTCTTAAGCATGGTGATAATCAACTGTTCGTTCAGATTTATGTGGATGATATCATCTTTGGTTGTTCAACTCACGCTTTGGTTGTGGAGTTTACTAAGACTATGCGCAGGGAATTTGAGATGAGCATGATGGGTGAGTTATCGTACTTTTTTGGATTGCAAATTAAGCAAACACCTCAAGTTATATTTGTGCATCAAACGAAGTACACAAATGATCTTTTGAGACGGTTCAAGATGGAGAATTGTAAGCCAATTTCAACACCAATTGGTTCTACAGCTGTGTTGGATGCAAAACAACAGCAAACAATGAAGGTTATCCCTAATAATCTGCTACGCGGTATAGTGGTGTCCCTCAATAACTCAGCCAAATGGAGCACCTTACCAAGCTCTTACAAGTGTCTTACCAGCAATGCTAAGGACGGTACAACCGGTGGCTGGTTCGTGATACCTTGAAGGACGTGATGTGGTGATTGCAAGAATCAAAGCGGTGCTGACCAGAAGTATATATGTGGAGCTTGGAAGGCACAATATATAGTAGCAAAGGAACGCAATTGTGCTAATAAGAAAATGCAAAGTTGAATAATAGTTCAAAGTACTAGTCAATGTGCTGGCCTAGCCTAGACTCAACTCTAGCTCAAGCAAGCACCCGACACCACTAAAGACTAGATATGAATCAATGCACAACTCTGCACTCTGATAACATACCCAAAGGATGAATGATTTTTTTTCTTGGTGCGGCTTTTTTGAAGCACATTTCTGCCCCTTTTTTTTCTTTTTTTAGGTACGGCTTTTTTCTTTTTTTTTTCTTTGCACCTTTCTGCCTTTTCTTTCTTTCTTTATTCTTTTTTTTACTTTTTTTTCAACAAAAACTGACCACTGACCTCGAACAGGGACTCAAATGTAAATATGAATATTACAGGGACTCAAACACAAAGTGCAAAACTAAAATTGGATCATCTCAAAAATGGATTGCTCATATCACGTAGGTTCCGTTTTTATAAAAATATCTCAAATCCGTTGCTTAACAATTCTATAAAGAGGATAATACGGACAGTCACAGATAGATCTGATTTGACCCGGAGTCTCTCTTCAACCGTACAGTACTCCCCTCACGCACACAGTGCGACAACTCCAAAACCGTTTGATAAAAATTTCTCCAAATCACAAAAACGGAAACCCGACGACGAGACGATTCAATTTTTCAAGGTCCCGGCAACAACCGACTAGATAAAAACTAGACCCAAAACTGACTTACAACTCACACCGACTTGAGTGATGAACCCTAGACCTAAGAACATATGCAATACTCAAAACTAAAAATAAAATCTAAAAACTAAACCAGCACTCGACACGACAATGCAATCTAGAATTCAACAAGGCAAAATCAAATAGAACAATGCAACGGCTCAAATTGTCTAGGTAAAGAGTAAATATTTTTGTGTTGCAATTTCCTAGTTATGGGAAGATAAATTACCTAACGGGCAACCGCGCTCTGATACCAACTGATGAGGGATGTTAGGTCCCGATCTTCCGATAGGTATTGATAAACAATCGATTTGGGCGGAGTCGCGACACAACTCGATCCGGCTTCTGAACGAACACGCTATTGAGCCCCGCAATCGCAGCACCACGTCTCCTCTAGTTATCAACTGTGCCGAAACCCGGTTGACCTCGCCGAGAAGGCTAATCCCTGCATGCGAATCGAAGAACACAAGCAAGAACAAGATCGATTGCAACCAAATTGCATATGAATGATTAAGCACTCGGATTTGGGATTCGACAACCGATCTAGCGGCGAAACTGTTCTTGACAGAATAATCTAAGAAAAACCCGACTCTAAACGATGATGGCTACTGAATAAATGTGATTAGGGACGTCCTAGGGTTGCCCTAGGGCGCACATCGCCTTGGGCTAAGCCCACGACACAATTATAAGGCCCAAAACCCAAATCAGAAAGTTAGGAATTTGACGTGGGACCAAAACCATCTGAAAGTAGACTCCATAACTTTCCAACAAGTACTCATGGGCTCCGAAATTCCTTCTAGATCAGCGGCTAGGTCCGTTGAAGTTGATGCTGTCAGGAGGCCGAATACGAATCTAAAACATGTACAACTTGATCTCTTGTCTTTCACCCAAGCAAGTACCTCTCGCGAACGAAAACACACGAAATCAATGTGTAGCAATGTTTGTCAAATATATAACAAAGTAAATCTAATATAGATGATATGCACCTTTGGTTGATCAATACATAAGGTGGTCATGGTTATTATCCGAGCTAGTTGTGTCCTCATCAGGACCGATCTATCTATACTGGTCAGATCGACAACATTCAAACGGTCGACCGGCAGATCAATCTCGGTCAGACCGATCTCCGTCGAATTTGAGGGGGAAACTTTTATTTCCGCTAAAGTTTTCGGTTTTTGGTATACCGACCATTCCCCCCCCCCCCAGGTTGCTTTAGTTCTTGTGTTTCGATCCTACAATATCATCGTGATGAACCCTGAGTTCCTCTCGACACTCAAGGCTGTTGTTGCCCGATCTTTCGTGAGTTGTGATAACTACGATTTGGGAGAAACGTTGACGATCCGACTACAACGGTACGAGACGTTGTGTTGCGCCTTAGCGATCGATACACCTCTCCGTGGGTTGTTGATCTTGCCGGTGCAGATCAACCTTATTCCTGCAAGCAAATCGATGAAACAAGCAAGAACAAGATAAAAGCAATCTGAATTGCAAATAGGAATTGAGCACAAATGATAAGTTGGGGTTTCGAATACAAGCAGACGGACGGTCTAGCCGACACGCGCGCTGCAAGCGAAGTAGCAATGGCTAAACTTACAATTAATCAAAAACCCCAGAAACCCTGAAGGGGTACCTAGCTATATATAGGGGTGGGAGGACGACCTAGGGGTGCCTAGGGTCGAGCTCCACCTGGTTGGGGCGCACCCCACATGGGCCCCACCTGGGCCGGGGTCCCAAATGAAGTTGCAAGCCCATAGGCCCATTATAGGTGACGCAGCACCTTGTTCCTGTGATTCCGGCCACACGAGATGGAATTCAGAGAAGAGGCTGGATCCATTGGAAAGAGGACTCCGAGAGCTTTCCATCAAGTACTCACGGGCCGAAAACGGAGGTCGTATGCAGATTCGGCGGCCGTTTGAAGTCAAGAGGGTAGCAGGTGGCCGAATCGGATTCCAGCACTTGGACGATGTGATCTCGATATCTTCTTGTTCATCCATGATGTGAGCAATGGTTGCATCCGTGGTAGCCATGGTCACATCATCCTCCCCTTCTTCACGGAACACCGTCCTCGGTTTTTCCATATGGTGCTCTTTGCGTAGTCCATTTACAACAACCTGTTTCTTCCAATCAAAACAAGGCAAACTCGAGACAATTTGGTTAGCAATAACATTTCTCTGTAGCTTGTATGTTTTATCCACATGTACAGGAAGTTCTAAATCTGAGCAGATGTAAACTCTATGCACAAAATATATTCCAAGATCATTATATTCGCCAAAGATGTGAAATATAACATTGGTTGGATATGGCAAATCAGACTTAGCAAATAATTTCTCCTTCAAATTATCGAGCTCACAAAAATCATCAAACTGAACATAGCCCAAAGTATTTAAAGAAGATCTCAATTCACGCTCCTCTACTTCATTAGCAATGTGAACAACATGCTTAAAATCAGCGCAGTATGAATTAACAGTAGGAATAGCATGTTCATTCACTAGTTGTGGCATGGATATAAGTGAAGTACTATCGCACAACTCTTCTTTATCACAAGGAACAGAATGCAAATCAACTTGTGACAAAGGCAATTCAGAAGTAGGTTCCACTAAAGTTTGCTCTAGGTCAGCATGGAAAGTGGAGAAATGTAATTCATCAGAAGCATACTCACCTTGAGTAATTTCTGCACCATTTAATTTACCTTTTATGCCCTCTTCAGATAATGTAGGTGCATCAGCCTTCTCCTCATTCGTGAGTGATGGAAGTGACATGTCAAACATATCGTTCTTCTCATTTTGGGGATTGTTCTGAACTTCCTGCAAAACATCAGTGATAGGAGGCACACGCATAGCTTGTTGCTCCGTTGGGTTCTCCAAAATTTTGCGCTCAACATTGCAAGCAAGCATGAACAATTGGCCTATATGATTATATGTCACATTAACAAGCCCAGCCTGAATATTGGAATTAAGCCCTCTGAAAAATCTAGTCATTGTGTTCTCATTAGATTCTTGTAAACCACTATAAGTGATACAAATTTTAAAATCATGAAAGTACTCCCTAACAGTTTTGTCACCTTGTTTTAGATGTTCAAATTTCTCAAAGAGAGCACGTCTATAGTATGAAAACACAAATCTTTTTCTCATCAGTATTTTGCATTCATCCCAAGTGTCAAGCTTATTTCCCACAGTATGCCACCAAAAAGATGCAGAACCGGTACACTTATTACTAGCAGCCTTAATCATTTGAGTATTAGAAAAATCATACTCATCAAATTGTTTGTCTACTGCTAGCTCCCAATTAACGTAAGCGGCAGAATCATACTTACCATCAAAAACTGGCAAATTAGATTCTACCCTTGCAAGATCATTATCATGTACCTTATATGCGCCATGTGGATCACCTGCCATTTGTTGTCGAAGATGAAGAAGTCGATGATCTGTTATTCCCTTGCGCAATCCTGTCATGGTTAGTAGCAAACAAGAAACACACAAGAATATGCACGCTCCAGCTGAAATATCACACACACTCAAGCTTTTCACCAAGCTCTTACAAGTTCTTACCAAAGCAAGCGGAATGGTGATGTACACCGACTCAACCAAGCACCCCAATGGAGGTTGGATGTATCGATGCCTTGGCAAACACTTGTTGTACGGCTGCAATCAAATCTGTGGAGCTCTAGGTAGGCTTAAATATGTAGCAAAGGAATAGCAAATGCTCAATCCAGAGAATGCAAAGTTGAATGATCGTTCAAAGTCAAGTACCGTGCTGGCCCTAGGCTAGGACATACTAGAGACGCGAGCCTAGACACAAACGATACCACAAGATATCACAACTAAAGCACAACTCTGATATATGAAAGCAAACTCAAAGATACAACTGATTTTTCTCTTTTCCTTCTTTCTTCTTTCTTTTTTTTTCTTTCTTTTCGTTTTCTTTTCTTTTTTTTTTGGTGCGGCTTTTCTTTTCTTTGTTTCTATGCACCTTTCTGCCTTTTTCTCTTTCTTTTTTTTTTTGATTTTTTTTTACAAAAACAGACTTAAGGACCTCAACGTAAGGTTAGAGGGACTCAAACGTAAATATAAAAATTACAGGGACTCAAATGCAAAAGAGCAAACCCATAAATAAAATTAAAACTATACAAAAATAGAGTCCTCTCTTCCCATAGGCTCCATTTTTGCAAGCAGATTTCCAATCCGATACTCCAACAATTTTCACATAGCTATGTGAGAAGTCACAGTGTAGATCTAAACCGAGAGAAAAAAAGAGGGAGGGAGTCGGACTCGGGAGAGGGGGAGGGAAGCCGCACGCAAGGGGGTGGGAATCGGCTAAAAATCTGGAAATCACGCATGGAAGGAAACAAAGTCCAGAAACCGATCTGCTATCATTTCTTTCTCCTTAACCGCGCGCAACAGATCTTCATCCTCGCATGAACAGAACAAGCACGGCCGAATGCAGACGGCAAACCCCATATGCAACTTCAGCAACTACAAGACCGACCGACAAAAACTTCTGAAAACAAGAAAAACGAAACCCTGACAACAAGACGATTCCGTTTTCCTAGGTCCCGACGACAACAAACACACGGCGGTGGCAGCGACAGTGGTACTAAACGTGACCAGAACTCGAAACTCTAAACGAACTATACGCTAAGACCAGCAACACGACTCGACGATGCAACATAAAACTCAACAAAGCAAAAATTGAAAAGAACAATGCAATGGCACAAGTATGGCTAGGTAAAGGATGCAATTTTTTTATGGCTATTTTCTGGTTATGGGTAGATAAAAACTCATCGAGCAACGAAAGCACTGATACCACCTGATGAACCCTGAGTTCCTCTCGACACTCAAGGCTGTTGTTGGCCTGATCTTTTGGTGAGTTGTGATAACTACGATTTGGGAGAAACGTTGATGATCCGACTACAACCGTACGAGACGTTGTGTTGCAACGTTAGCGATTGATACACCTCTCCGTGGGTTGTTGATCTTGCCTGTGCAGATCAACCCTATTCCTGCAAGCAAATCCAAGAAACAAGCAAGAACAAGATAAAAGCAATATGATATTGCAAATAGAAATTTAATACAAATGATAAGTTGGGGTTCCGAAGAACAAGCAGACGGGCGGTCTAGGCGACACGCGCGCTGGAAACAAGTAGCAATGGCTAAACTTTAATCTATCGAAACCCGACTAACCCTGGAGGGGTTACTAGCTATTTAAGGGATGGAGGAGGTCAGAAGGGCGTCCTCCCAATGTTTGGGGCGCAGCCCCCTTGGGCCCCACTTGGGCCGGAGTCCCAGACGAAGTTACAGGCCCATAGGCCCATTACAGACAATGCAGCTCCTTGTTTCTTCAATTGCGGCTCATTGAGATGGAATATCACAATGAGGCTGGATCTGTTGGAAAGAGGACTCCGAGAGCTTTCCATCAAGTACTCACGGGCCGAAAACGGAGCTCGAATGGAGATTTGGCGGCCGTTTGAAGTCAGCAGTGTAGCTGGTGGCCGAATCGGATTCCAGCACTTGGATATCTTCTTGTTCATCCATGATGTGAACAGTGGTTATATCCGTAGTAGCCATGGTCACATCACATCGTCATGACATAGAGTAATTGGATATGCAAACATTATACCCGCACCAAAGCATCTCACAAATAAGCTAGCCGGATATTCAGTATAACATGAGCATAATGTAAAGTAGGTAATCATATACTCGGAAAGTATTTCAATACCATAAATGTATTTAGAAGAGTATTCCAATAAAAGTACAAAAGCTTACAAAAGAGAAGAGAAAAACTACTAGAGCCATACCCGAACTCTTCCGAAGGCTTCCGGACTCCTGATTCACTCTATTCCTATTCCACCAGCTAGATACTACTAAACTAAACTTGAGAGAAATGAGAGAGCTATTGCTTGAGGTGTGTGAGTGAAGTGAGAAGAGGAGCTCCTTTTATAGGCAGGTAATGACGGTTGTGACGGTTGGAATGGTCGGTAATACCCTCCAACCGTCATTCGGGATCAATCCCAGTCATCCATCCAAACCCTGCATCCATCGGCGCCACGGGAGGTTCGACCAAACCATGGGCTAGCCCAACCCAACCCATCTTCGGCTAGCGGCCTCCTTTGTTGTCCTCCTCCGTACACTTGTGAATTTTGGCCCAATGTGTCGTGTTATTTATGAGTTCTTGGCCCATTCATACATAAGTCTGGTTCTTGACACCGTCCGATTGGTTTATCGTCTGAGTTGATGTCGATTCTCCTCCACTTTATTGTCATTCTCTGCAAAAGGTTAGTATACCTAATACTAGTGGAATTTTATTATTCTAACAGATATATGCATTTCAAGCATCACTAGTTCTCCTCTATTTTAGTAATATTGACGGTCGAAACTGATCGATAACGACCGTCAACAGTGGGACCGGTGGTCTTTTTTTGCATAGAATAGTTTGAGGTATTTCCATAATCTTCAAAAGATCACCCTCAAACTAGAATGATAATTCCAAAGGCTGAATTTCTTCTTCCTTTGTTTCTGGCGGTTCGAATGAGAATTCAACGGTTGAATCTTAGTGTATGGAGGTAGATGGCTCCGATTCAACAGTTGAATGTTCCTCTTGTGTATGCTCGATTTCCTGGATGCCGTTGCAATGGAAAAAAGAGATGTTCTCTAGGATACGATCAGTTCCCAATCTTCCATTGTCGTTTTGTGTGCGAATGATCCTTTGGCGGAAATATCGAGATACATGGGAGACTCCTTGTCTAAACCCGAATGGAAGTATTGCAACAACACGTGGTCAGATAGGCACAAGTCTAGGCTTGCTAGAGTTAGCAAATAGAACTGTGCTCAGGCTGCACTGATGGACTCCTTCTCGTCGTGCTAAAGTTGAGAACCTCCCTACGGAGAGAAACTACACGACTAATGGGAAGAAAGCAAGGCAAAACATTTTTTTTCAACTCCTCCCATGGTCCCATTTACCATATAGCTTCATCCGCAATTCAAGAAACAAGGTGCTATGCCACTTGCCATGTGTTGGCGGATGGCATGAGGCCCTTCGACCAAATCTGCCGAAACCCGTGGCGAAGGCTACGAACGAAGGATGATGCGAGGCGAAGGGTCGCGTGAGTAAGCCGGAAGCGCCTCGGGCGAAGGGTACAAGATGAAGTGTACCTGCCGAAGAAGGACGACTTCGCCATGTCCAGTTTGCCCTGGCGTCCAGCCCGAAGAAGGACGGCTTCGCCATGTCCAGTTCACCCCCGCAAGGGCCGAAGAAGCCTTTCCGGCCCATCAAGCCTAGGGGCTATAGGGCCGGCGATGGCCCGACGGCCCATCAGGGGCCCATAAGCCCCCTTGACATTATGTAACCCTGTAAATGTCTCTTTCATAAGGGCAACCATGTAAATTCCTCAGTATAACCTAAACCCTAGTAGTAAGAATCTGTAATGGGGCTATAAATAGTCCCCTAGGGCCATGTAGTAGGGGGACCGAAGAAAGAGAAATTCCAAAAAACCAATACACTTCGTTTCTTTCCAACCACTGTTAAATAACCACGTGTTTCAACGTATGAAGTTGTCATTTCAACAACAGCTGGCGCCGACCGTGGGGACCTCCGAGCGAAACCACTGAGAGCGAATGCCACCGAAGAAGGTCGTGAAGGAGAAGGTTACAAGGCGAAAGGAAAGCGACGCCGGAGCGGACATGGTCGCCGAAGAAGAAGGAGTGGAGCCTTCGGCGTCAGTGGCCGAAGTTGGAGGAGCACCATCCACTTCGGCGCCGGCACCATCGCTGCTGCCTTCGGCCCCTGCCACCTCTGAGCAGGCGCCGAATGTGGATGACGTGGCGAAGGCGGCCGCAGTGGCAAGGGCGCTTCAGACCAGGGCGGAGATGCAGTTCCGAGCGGTCCACAGCATCACTTCGGCGGGTGAGGGGACGCCACATTATGTGAACCAGCTAATCTCTTTCGGGCCGGAAGACGCCGAAGGAGTCATGTTCCCGCATCAAGATCCACTGGTAATCTCAGCTGAGATAGCCGGCTTTGAAGTCCGGCGAATCCTGGTCGACG
>CM020178.1:29300067-29322633 GCA_009805545.1 Oryza longistaminata | reverse complement strand
GAGGAGTTCGCGTCCGATTAATACCTAGCTTCCGTAAGCCAGTAATTGCTCCTACACGATGGAGCTTTGCCCACCCAAAAGCTGCTTACACCAGCACCAGCCACCAGCGTCTCGCTTAACGGGGATTTCTTTGGCGAGACGCAGTTTCAAGTTCTGGCCAGCACTTTGCTGATTAGCTTTCGGCTCCGGGAGGAAACAATGGACCGCGAATATATAGTACTATCCGATTTCTGTCGTACATCCCGCCCTACAACTACAATGCCATCCTTCGACCGTCCGACGCTGGAAACAAGTTCGACGAGACCATTTCCCCCACCAAACTATCCTCAAACTCCAAAGCAAGAATGCCGCGAACCTAGACCCCTAAATGATCTATTATACAGTTATAAAATCTTATACATTTTGCCCGAGTGTTGACGGTATCGATAGATAAAAGTAGTGAGATGTCTTTAGGGCGCTTCTTCTTGTAGAAATTCCTATCACGGCGACCCAACCTATATAAAAAAAAAAAATCTTTTATATTACCCCCCTCCCTCGTTACCGAAATGTGGAAGCTTATGTCGACGACATTGTCGTAAAAAGCCGCAAGGCTTTCGATCATGCGTCCGACCTACAGGAGACCTTCGACAACTTGCGTGCAGCGGGCATAAAACTGAATCCTGATAAGTGTGTTTTCGGCGTTCGCGCGGGCAAGTTGCTGGGCTTCCTGGTTTCCGAAAGAGGCATCGAGGCGAACCCCGAGAAAATCGACGCCATTCAGCAAATGAAGCCCCCGTCAAGTGTACATGAGGTACAAAAGCTCGCAGGCCGAATTGCGGCACTTAGCCGGTTCCTCTCAAAGGCAGCCGAAAGAGGTCTGCCCTTCTTCAAGACCCTCCGGGGCGCAGGAAAGTTCAGTTGGACACCAGAATGCCAAGCAGTATTCGACAAGCTAAAGCGATACTTGCAAAGCCCACCAGCCCTCATAAGCCCAACACCAGTGGCAGTCTGTGCTGCCCTCGTCCAAGAAACAGAGTTCGGCCAGAAACCGGTTTATTTTGTCTCCGAAGCACTGCAAGGGGCGAAGACAAGATACATCGAAATGGAAAAGCTCGCTTACGCCCTGGTGATGGCTTCGCCCAAGCTCAAGCACTACTTCCAGGCCCACAAAGTAATAGTGCCTTCACAGTACCCCTTGGGCGAAATACTCCGAGGCAAGTAAATCTCAGGCAGGCTCAGCAAGTGGGCGGCAGAGCTATCCCCGTTCGACTTGCATTTCGTTGCGCGGACTGCTGTCAAGTCTCAAGTACTAGCTGACTTCGTAGCCGAATGGACACCAGTATTCGTCTCCGAACCCGAGCCCGTCGAACAACCCTGGGTGATGTGCTCCGACGGTTCATGGTCGCACAAGGGGGCAGGCATTGCGGCAATACTCATTTCGCCGAATGGCGTCCCAGTTCGGTACGCCGCAAGGCTGCAGTTTAACACAACTAACAACGCAGCAGAATACGAAGCCATTCTTCTGGGCCTAAGAAAGGCGAAAGCACTGGGAGTTCGGCGCTTGCTAATCCGAACCGATTCTAAGTTGGTGGCAGGTCATGTCGACAGATCCTTTGAGGCAAAAGAAGAAGGAATGAAAAAATATTTGGAGGCCGTCCGATCCATGGAAAAGTACTTCACCGGCATAACAGTTGAACACTTGCCTAGTGGCCAGAATGAGGAAGCAGACGCCTTGGCGAAATCTGCTGCTTGTGGCGGACCGCATTTGCCTGGCATATTTTTCGAAGTACTGCACAAACCAAATGTGCCTATGGACAGTTTGACGGTCTTGGCAAACAATCAAGTGAAACTGGGCGAAGACCCAAATGACTGGCGAACCCCGTTTGTTAAATATCTTGAAACTCGTTGGCTTCCGGACGACGAAGCAGAAGCAAAGCGCTTGCAAATCAGAGCCACAAAGTATAAGTTGGTCTCAGGCCAGCTTTATCACTCCGGGATACTTCAACCTTTGCTCCGTTGCATCTCTTTCGCCGAAGGTGAGGAAATGGCGAAGGAAATACACCAGGGGCTATGTGGCGCGCACCAAGCTGCAAGAACGGTGGCCTCCAAAGTATTTAGACAAGGGGTTTTCTGGCCAACTGTGTTGAAAGTCTGTGCTGAGCAAATTAAGAAGTGCGAAAGCTGCCTACGTCATTGGGCGAAGCCAAAACTTGCGCACCCACTATTGATGCAACCCATTACGCCAATTTGGCCCTCGCCCAGGGGGGGACTGACACTCATTGGCCTTCCCCGGTGGCGCGAACACGGGTATAGTTCGTATTGTGGCTGTTTGAATATTTTTGCTCGGTGGATCGAAGCCATCCCTTGGAGCAATTCACTTCCGGCAGACAGTACAGAAGTTTGTTTGGAAAAACATCATTCCGGTTCGGAGTGCCAAAAGAGTTCATCACTGACAAGGGAAGCAGTTCGACTGCTGAAAGTTCAGAGAGATGTGCGAGAGGACTTAACCCTGGAAAATCAGGTTTCGCGTCGGTCGCACAACCGCAGTTCGAATGCGGAGCACCGAACGTTACAAATGGCAAGATCCTAGAAGCACTAAAGAAAAGGCTCGAGGGCGGCGCGAAAGGCCAAATGGAGCCGAGGAGAATATTGTTTATTTCGGGCCCTTCGGACGGACCCACCAAGATCCAAACCAGTTTTAGCCCGTTCATGCTCCCTCTATGGCGAGGGAGGCATGACCCAGCAGAGCTAGGGGCTAACTCGCCAAAGGTGGTGTTCTCTGGGGAAAGGGGACGCGAGGTGTCGCTCGAAACTCCTGGAATGAGTAAGAGTCGGACAAGCACTCGAACACATGCGCAAAGTACGCCGTAAACACTTCGGCGACCTAAACAAAAAGGTTCGACCGACGATCTCTTGCCCGGTCACTGTCCTAAGGGAAAAAGGCGAACCCGTGGCTCGGCAAGCTTGAATCGAAGTGGGACAAATCCAAGCACAAATCAAGGACGGGGTCTTTTCGGCTGGCAACATTGGAAGGCGAAAGTCGGCCATTCCCCCTGAGATGCTTAGTCCTCTCTCAAAGTTAGTCAGATCGGCAATGAGAGCGGAACATTCCCCAGATTCCGCAGCGTCTACGACTACCATACCCGCCTCGCGGAGAGGAATTTCCCCCATCACCATCACCGTGTTGAATGCAACGGGGCAACATCTATCACCTCACCGGCCTCCAGTGCGGGTTAATTTTTAATCCCCGTGGGCCTTCCATCCCCGCGAGTCCATGTAATACATTTCACATATCAAACAATAATTTTGATTCAAATATATTCAGTTTATCACTCCAAAAATAGGCAATTCAGCCCTAATGTATTTCAGCACATGACAACAACATTAATCAAATTGGCACATTCAGTCACAGTTCATCACCGTATCACTTGCCTGAAATAGCATCGCAGGGCCAAGCCAGCAACAAGCAGATACAATAAATTTGTGCCAGGCGAACAAGCAGTTACCAAGCAAGACGACGACGCGCTTCGACTCTTGTCATCCGTCCTGATAAATTCATCCCAAACATAAAAATCATTCTCTAAAGGAATAATAGCAATTACATTAAATTCGAAAAAGAAATTGGCAAAAACACTAAAATACGTACAAGAAAAATTCGAATGGGCCCGTGAGAATTTTGTGTTAAATATCTCCTTCGTTTCTAAAGGAGCCCTCAAATTTTACTTGAATTTTCAGAAGCACACGGGAAAATAATTATTAAAGCAACCAAAAACAATTATCAAAGTTTATTAAAAAGAAAACTAAAATAATCCCTCTCCCTCCTTTGGGCAAGTCTGGCCCAAAAGCCTCCCCTCTCTCCCTCGGGCCCGCCGGCGGAAGTCCTCTCTTCCTCCTCTCTTTTCTTCTCCCTCTCCTCCTCTCCCTCCTCCTCCTTCCTCCCGGCTGCCTCGGCAGCAGCCCGGCCCACGCCGACCCCAGCTTCCCGAAAGCCGCCCACCCCCCCCTCACGCCGCGCCTCTGGCCGCGTGAGGGTCCCACCCCCGGGTCATCTTCCTCTCCCCGCCAGCCTCCTCTCCCTCTCGGGAAACCTAGCGCCATTGCTCCCCAAATTCGCCCCGAATTTCCAACCGTTTCTTCAATATTTAATTGGGGGTTTAATCCCATTGAATCCTCTTCAATTGGCCCCCAAATTCCCCCTTAGATTCGTTGCCTTACAATCGCCAGGGAACGGGACGCGCCAGTCCGGCGCTTTCCATTGGCGATCGGCCGTCTTCCCGTCGCCGTTTCCGCCCTCTCCCGAGCCCGGGCTCCCACCCCATCTATAAAATGGAACCTCTCGCTACCGTTCTATGTTTTAGCCCTTTCTCGAGCTCCCACCGCGGCCCGCAGCACCTCTCCCGCCTCCTCCCTCTCTCTCTCCGAGCGCCGGCCACCTCCAGCCGCTCTGCTGTCGCTGCCCGGCGCCGTCCTGGCCCGCGCCGTCTTCTCCCTCGGCCTCGCGCCGCCTCCTCTCCCTCGGTCAGCCCTCCGTTTCGCGGGGGGAAACCACCGGAGACGCGCCCTTCGCCGGCAAAACAGTGGCAGTTGCGCCACTGTTTACCGCCTTCAGTTGCCCCGGTCGCCGCGCCCAGGAGCGTCGGCCGACGTTCGCCATGTTCTCCCCCTCGGCGTCGCCGCATCGCCCTCCACCCCGGCCTGGCCCCTCGGTTTCGCCGGCGAACACCGGCCGTGCCGCGCTGGCCCTCCATCCGCCTCGGCCGCGAATTTCCCGGTCGCCCTTCACTTCACCCAGTGCGCTGTCAAGCCGCGCCACCACCACCTCCGGCATCGCAGCGGCAGGTCCGTCCTCGGCCATCGTTTCCTCTCCATTTCCCAAACCCCTCCGCGGGTCCTATTTCATCGTCTGTCTCCGTTCGTTTCGTCGTCGACGTCACCGTCGGTACGCCCGGCTCGTCTGTCTCGCAGGCGCCGCCTACCTTTATCTCATCACTGCGGCGTGTTCACGCCGTACCTCGCATCCGTGCAAGCCCTTGCGGCTGCCCTCGTCGCCTTCTCGCCGGCCTCCCGGTCTCGTCGTCGGTCGCTCCTCTCCGTCTGTTTCCCGGTCGTCGTGGCGTTCGTCCCTCCGTCGAAACCGTTCGCGTTTCGTCGGTTCTCCGCGCTTCCGTTCAAGTGAGCGCTGCAGCCCCGTCGTTCGTCTTCGTCCTCGTCTCTGCTCGTCGTCAAGCCTTCGTGCCCGGCCGTTCTCGCCTTTCGTCCAAGGGATCGCCGCTGAAGTCGTCCCTCGCCGTTCGTCTCCGTCGGTTAAACCCGTCGCCTCCGCCGTTGGCCCCGGTTCTCGTTGCGTTTCCCAACGCCTCGTCGCAGTGGTAGTAAGGATTCCTCCTCCCTCTCTGCCCCGTCTCGTCCTTTTCGGTGTCGCCCGTGCTCGTTGTGCGGTTTGTCGGCCGGTACCCGTGTATCGGCAGCGACCGAACGTATACATACAACGCTTCACACCAACACCCATCCAACTCATACACTCTGTCAGGCAGTCGTTCGCTTGTGCGTGTGGTGACCGTGTTTAGTGGTCCGCTTCGTAGGCCCGCGTGGTTTCACGGTGTGAGCCCGTGTGGTGCTAGTGGAGTCCGTTGTCGGCCACTCGCCTCCAGTTGACAACCACGGGCGTCCGCTTCCGTCGACCCGTCGGACCGTCTCCTGTCTTGTACATCGCGTTCTACGCGGTCTTTAGGGTTGACATGTGGGTCCGCCATGTTCAACCAGCGCAGCCTTCCTGTCTTTTCCAAGGGCTAGCGCTTCCTCACGTTTTATAGATTGAAAAACCTAATTATTTAATAATCGCAAATCTCCATATAACAACCATAAACTTCGGGATGATTCATATTCTTGGTTCATACGAACTCTGAATCGACCCGTTCAAGTCTCCTTAATGTTTGTTATAACCTAAAGAACCGATGATGCTTTCTTTTTTATGTATTGGTTATTTGCTTCTTTATAGGCTTGTAGCTTTGCTTGTGTTGCTTCGCGTAGGGCTTCTGTCGTTCGAGGTTCCGAAGCGTAGTTCAGCGGTCGTCGGCGAAGGTTCAGCAGGCCGTTCCTCTGAGCAGGCAATAGTTCATATCATCCTTGAGCATATTGAATTCCCAGTTTTATTAAAATTCATTTTGCATTTAAAATTAATGCATTATCGCTTTATTTAAATTCCCGCGTATTCACTGTTTTATTTAGCCAGGCCTATTTTAACCTTTGTTTATGACATTATTATTGCTATTGTTACTTATACCTTGGTTTCACCCTAGAATAAATAAAAACCCCAAATAGTTGGGTACTCTATTCATGGTTCCCTAGTATGAATTAGGTGATGCTTCAGCTGATTAAATTAGGCAACATTTAGGTGGTTTATAACTCATAGACTTTGGGGAATATTCATATCTCATTGGATACTATGGAATGCAGTTGGGCTTATGGCTGGAATTGGACATACCCTCTCTTCCTCTTTTCCAAAACCCCTAAAACCTGTTTTTCCGGTGGTTGGGGTTGGGTGCATTTGCCAGTTTGTGGGAAGTAGCACCCCGGGCCCAATATAAGGATTAAGGCTCAGGCCTCTGTTGCAAAGCACTACCGTACTTCCACTGTCTAGTGGGTTAAGGTTAGTTTGTGCTTCAAGTTCTGGTTATAAACAAAGTACACGGATGGAGCATGGACGAAGTCGGGGGTCGATGGACATCTCTAGACAAAATGAAGCTACACGAGCTTGCGGGCCCGGTAGTCGGAAGATGCATGGCACAGGGTTTGTTGCCTTGCTGCTACGAGGCTCAGTCCTACCTACCTGTTCCGGAGGTTCCGGCCGTAGGTGGTGGTTGGTCGGTTTACTCTTGTTCTATGGCAGGATGGCGTTGAAACCTATTGTCATGTCTTCCGTTCATATGCCGTTGGTGCATGTGGCACGTGGTTGCACGTTGAGGAAGACGTGTCTTGTGGGTTAAAGATGTACACCTCTGATCAGAGTTAAAACCTATTCGTAATAGCCGCCCCTTCGTATGGGCAACAAGCCTGCAATGTACCCAATTAGTGTTTTAATTCTTTTTAAAACCTGCTTAAACAACTAAAATGTGGAATGTTGCCTGGGTTGGAGCTTGACGAGCTTGGGACCCAGGGTCGGTAGGTGCCAGTTCGGTCTGAATTCATCGTAGGCCTTGGTTAAGGCAGGATTCGTGTGGGTCCACGGCCATTGATTAATTATTACTTGTTAGCTCTAGGATCGTCTATATATAACAATAGCTTGGGCAAAAAAAGATGACTTTTAAATGCTGTTTACTGCAAAACTTAACCCTATATTTTTCATCTCCCTTGTACTCCTCGCATTAATCATGCAATATCTCCGGTGTGACTTTGCTGAGTACTTTGTGGTTTACTCATTCTTGCTTTCAATCTTCCCCCTTCAGTAAGAGAAAGCTTTGGAGAAGAATGTCTTAGGTGGAGTCTTAGGCTTATTACCCCAGATTGAGCGCCTGTGAAGATGGAGCCGTTAGGCCCGCTAGTTCCGCTGCGGGGTTTATTTTTGAATTGTCAGGGGCCTGAAGCGCCTTTGTAATAATGTAAAATATTATCGATATAATAAAGATGTGCCTTTTGTATCATGTTTGTTTGGTGTACCCCCGGGCTTTTCCTTGGGACGGGGATTAATACACTAGCGTTCGGGGAAAAGGCAATTTTCCCGGTCGCGACAAGCTGGTTATCAGAGCCATTCGACTGTAGGATAAGCCCAAGTGGATAAAACCTAAGGACATTATTTTATAAATGAAAACTAATTTAACGGAAAGTCCCTTTTTCCTCCTTTCCCCATGTGCTATTTGCAAAAGGTTTACTCTCTTTCCTTTCCTTCTTCAAAATGTTCAGCTAGTTATACTAGTTGGTTAGTTTTGCGCAGAAGAACGATGTTCGTCATTGTTCGCGAAGCTCCGGAAGGCCGCAAGGAGGTCGCTAGCGAAGCGAAGGAAGCAATGAAGCAGCTCGGAGAGCAGAGTGAAGATCTGGGAAAACCCATCGCAGAACCTAAGCCAACCCTGATAGGGTAGTTGTTTGTAGTCGTGTGTGTCCTTGCTTGTTGTGATGTAGCGCGTGGTTTAGCATCGGTGGGTTGTGAATGATAAACATGCTAGGTTGTTTGCATTTAATCAAACTTGCAGAATAAGTAAACAAACAAAAACACTCAACAAAGAAGAGTTAGTTCCTTTAAGTCCTGTCTCCTTGTTCTGGTTCTATTCCTTTCCTTGGTTTGTTTTTCCTCTCTTCATCAATCCCTGTTCACAGATGTTTAACAGAGAAAGGAAAAGAATGTCAAGCGGGGTATGCTCCAGTACTCAAGTTTTTCAACTCAATCACCACTGGCCTCAAGAGAGTTAAACAGGGCAACACCTTGGTCCATCCAAGCATGCCGTTTAGCTCACAGCTACCATTGTGGAAGTCAAGACCAAAATCAGTTGTGTTTTGATCGGCATTTGCCACCCAGGTCAATGACGCTTCCTCCAATGCTAGAAGAGGATGTCCCCTTTGTGGATTGTAGAGAGCAAGGACACTATGCCCTGGAATTGTCCATGGGATATAGTCAAAGAAGGCCCCTTCCTTTGGTTTAGCATCAGACATCGCTTAACAGCCTCCTCACACCAAGCTCAAGCTTGCAGCCTAGTGTGCAAAGTAAGGAGAGCCCAATGGGAGAGAATCACTTGAATTCCCGGAAATGCTTTCTCCTAGCCTTTCGTACCACGTGGGGTCACGCCCACTAGAGCAAGCCAAAGGCAAGAAGAGTAAGAATCAGAAAAGAGAAAGCCCACGATGCAACTGAAGAAGATAGTACGTAAGCAGACTATTACCAGCACCGAAATTGGCCTCCAGCAGGTGTAAAATTTTCCTAGACGTCAAAGAGAAATAACTTCCGAGAGATGCACGACAGTTGACCCAGCACCTTCCTAAAGCCATGGTGGCAGAGTTATCTGATCAGGGACAGGGTCAGATCAAGTTCTCCTTCGGATGATGAAGAATTGCAGTCCTCCCCGATTCATCTCGGGCGAGGAAGAGATGGAATCAAAAGCATGCACCCTGTTGTGGAGAAATTGCGACACGTTGCTAGGCATGGTGTCTTCCACTCTGCTCACATGTGAAGAAAGACCAATCACCCGGGGAGTGTCCCACCCGCTAGGTCACATGTTTTTCTATGCGAAAGATAAACAAACCAGTGCCCAAGGATTGCCAAACTCAGTGTGTATGTTGACCAAGACCAGAATCCAACGAACAACCCTACGATTGGTTCTCATCAGCTTAGTCAGCCCAACAACAACATCGACGATACCATCCCCAGCACAATGCTCCTCCCGTTGCACCTGGCTTCTGCAATAAAATCATAGCAATAATACACTTCAAGCAACCAACCATTCTCTGCACCGACAACCCAGCAAAGAATTGTCGTTCTGATGGAAAGAAGTTTGTGTTCTCCCCGACCTTACTCCAGGATTCCGAGCGAAGGGCAATCAACCCAGCTGCAGGGCGATACCAAGCAGAAGACCGTTACCGCTTCAACCAGCAATCAGGAAGGAAGCTTCTCCTATGAAAGATAGCAATATGCAAGTCCTATCACATCATTCACAGAACCAATCCAAGGGATGATGCAGTCACTAGGAACATATAGCCAGCTACATCTCTCCAGGAAATCAGAATGGAGTAGCCATGGTTTTGTCCATTTTCAGTCGCTACTTATCACGTAACGGGAGTTGCAGGCAATCATGTAAAAAAAAAAAAATTAAATAAATTATTGCATGGTCTATAAAACAGTTGAGTTTGCTATGTTCTTATGGATTGATTCATGATTTGAGGATACGAATGTACACAGAATGTTAAGCACCTTCCCTTTTTGTTTAAGGCAGTGCCCCTTGTATTCATGTAATAAGGAGAGAAATGTGTAATACAGACAAGTTTCTATGAGGATTGTCTTTTGAAGATGCTGAGTATGGGGATTTTATGGTATATTGTTTCTGTCAAAGGAAGACCTAGGTCTCATTTTAGCAGGAAACTATGTTCTAACTCGAGTTAAATAACCCAACCTGAGGATGAAAAAGAAAATTCAAGTGATTAACCAAAGAGACATTTGTTTTGGACTAAGAGTTTCAGATGTGTCTTTTTCGGATCAAAGGCAAAGACAGTCAGTTACAGCTTTTGGAGAAAACACTTCAAGGTTCTCACTGAAAGGCAGCCAGACCAAAGGGGAACCACATCGTCACCAGAAGACATCCACAACTCTCGGAAGTTGAGTGAGAGTTACTTGGTTGACAAAGTTCAAAAGTGTGATTGATTAGAAGATACCAGCAAAGGTGTTTATTATCGGGCAAAGAAGATAGGTTCGAAAGGTGATTTGATAAGAGAAATCTAAAAAGAATACGTCAGGGTTGGAATGTTGAAAGGAATACTTTGAATTGTAAATAATGACAACATGAAGATAATTTAGTGGGAATAAGTTGGTTCTGTTGAGAAACATAATTCAAAGCAAAGTATCGCCCTGCATCGATAGCAGAAGTAGCTAAGCCACCCGAGAGACCAGGAAAGCTAATATGAGGCAGTTTGTGGCAAGTTAGAAGTTAAATGACAATGCATGATATTCACTTATGATTTGACAAGCATGATATTCTCATGATGGACAAGCATGGCCTATCTAGTAATGACGAGCTGATCTCGACGCCATTGACATTTAAAGTGGGTAACTTGGTAATGAGGTTGACGCCAAAGATATGAAGATAAGAAGTTCTAGAATTGAAAAAGCCCCATCCTCAAACCACCGCAGCCTAGTCTGCAGTCAGTTTAGAGGTTGCAAACCAGGGGAAAAAGTAGGTAAGAGAAGATTCCATCTGCAACAGAAGATCGAGCCAAGCCAGTCCAGAGTGGAGAAGTTTTGTTAGGCAGTTTGTTATAGAAGACGGGAGCGGAAGAAAAGGTCAAGGACAAGAAGAGAAGACCCGCCCAACCTATCTTCGATGCTAGCTCCCTCGAATCTCGGGACCCGAGTTCTTGTTAAGGGGGGTGGATTTGTCACGTCCTGATAAAATTCATCCCAAAATTAAAAAATCATTCTCTAAAAGTTAATAATAATGAATTAATTAAAATTCGAAAAGGAAATGGCAAACACTAAAATACGTACAAGAAAAATTCGAATGTGGCCCGGGAGAATTTGTTAAATTTCTCCTTCGTGCTAAAAGGAGCCCTCAAATTTTACCTTGAATTTTTCAGAGCACCGGAAAATTAATTATAAGCAACAAAAACAATTCTATCAAAGTTTATTAAAAATGGAAAACCTAAAAAAATAATACCCTCTCCCTCCTTTGGGCCAAGATCGGCCCAAAAGCCTCCCTCCTCTCCCTCGGCCCGCGGCGGAAGTCCTCTCTCCTCCCTCTCTTTCTCTCCCTCTCCTCCCTCTCCCTCCTCCTCCTTCCTCCCGGCCTGCCTCGGACCCCAGCAGGGCCCGGCCCAGCCGCCCCAGGCCTCCCGAGCCGCCCCCCCTCACGCGCGGCCTGGCCACGATGGGGTCCACCCCCATCAGGGTCATCTTCCTCCTCCCGCTCAGTCCTCTCATCCTTCTCCGGGAAAACCTGCCGCCATTGCTTCCCCCCAAATCCGCCCCGAATCCAACCGTTCTTTCCCCAAAATTAATTGCGGGGGTTAAATCCCCATTGATCCTCCTTCAATTGCCCCAAATTCCCCCTTGATTTCGTGGCCTTCAATCGCCGGGACGACGCGGCTAAGTCCTGGCCGCTTTCCATGGCCCCGTCGGCCGTCATTCACGTCGCCGTTCGCCCTCTCCGAGCCCGGCTCCCACCCCCATCTATAAAATGAAACCTCTGCTCCGTTCTATTGTTTTTAGCCCTTTCTCAGAGCTCCCCCAGCAGGCCGCATAGCACCTCTCCCCGCCTCCTCCCTCTCTCTCTCCGAGCAGCCGGCCACCTCAGCCGCCTTCTGCTGTCGCGGCCCGTTGCGCCGTCGGCGCGCCGGTTCTTCTTCCCTCGGGCCTCGCAAGCCGGCCTCCATCTCCCCGTCGGTCAGCCCTCCGTTTTCGCGGGAGAATACCACCAGCGAGCACGCGCCCTCGCCGGCAAGGAACTAGTGCGTTGCCGCCACTGTACCCCTCAGTCGGCCTCCAGGTCGCCGCGCCAGAGGCGTCGGCCGACGTCGCCGTCCCTCCCTCGCGTCGCCGCATCGCCCTCCACCCGGTCCTGCCCTCGTTTCGCCGGACACCGCCGTGCCGCGCTGCCTCTCCATCCCGCCTCGGCCGGGAATTTCTCCCGGTCGGCGCCTTCCTCCACCCGTCTGCAGCTGTTCGCACGCGCCACACCACTCCGGCTCGCAGACTGGGCGAAGGTCGTCCTCGGCATCGTTCCTCCTACATTCCAAACCCCTCCGCGCGTCCATCTCGGTCGTCTCCGTTCGTTTCTCCTGTCGTCCGACGTGTCCCGTCAGGTCGCCCGGATCGTCGTCTCGCATTGGCGCCGCCTCCGCATCGTCATCACTGCGGCGTGTTCCACGCCAGTCCTCGCATCGTGCAGCCGTGCCTGCCCCCGTCGCCTCTCGCCGCCTGTCGTCGCTCGCGTCTCCTCGTGTCGTCGTCCCGTCGTCTCGTTCGTTCCTGTCCGTTGCGTTGTTCCCACCGTCAAGCCGTTCGCGTTCGCTCGTCCGGCGTTTCCGTCAAAGTGAGCCGCTGCCAAGCCCCGCGTCTGTCTTCGTCTCTCGGGCTACTGCGTACGTCAAAGCCTCGTTGCCATCGGCCGTCTTGTTCGCGTCTTTCGTCCAATGGCATTCGCCGCGGATAGAATCGTGCCCCTCGCGTTCGTGCTTCCGTCGTTTCCCGTCCGCCTCCGCCCGTGCTCCCTTCGTCGTTGTCGTTCCACGCCTCGTCGCTATTTTAGCGGTCTTGTAGATCCCCATCCACTCGATACTTCCGTCCTTCGCGCTTTCGGCGCCCCTAGTGCTCGTTGTGCGTTGGTTGGTCGGCCCACCATTTGGTACCGTGTATCCCGGTGTTCGTGCGCCATGTCGTTCGCTTGTGACGGGTTGTGACCGTCGTTGGTGGTCCGCTCGGTAGCGCGTGTTTCCAGTAGTGACAGCCCGTGTGTGTCTAGTTGGAGTTCCGTTTTGTCGGCCTACTCGGCCTCAGTTGACACCACGGGGTCCGCTTGCGGTCGACCGCGGGACCGTCTCGTTGTACTCGGTTTCTTACCGCGGTCCTTTAGGTTTGAGCATGTGGGGGTCCGCATGTTCAACAGCGCAGCCTTCCTTGTTCTTTCCAGTGGCTAGCGCTTCCTCACGTTTTTATAGTTGAAAAAACCTAATTATAATAATCCGCAAATCTCCATTTAAGAAACACCATTTAAACTTTCGTGTGATGTCATTATTCTTGGTCATACGAACTCTGAAATCGGATACCCGTTTCAAGTCTCCTAATGTTTTTATATAACTAAAGAAAACCGCTGTGCTTTATTTTTAATGTATTGTTATTGCTTCTTATAGGCTTGTATAGCTCTTGCTTGGTTTGTGCTTCGCGTCAGCTTCTGTCGTTCCGTGAGGTCTCGAAGCGTAGTTCCGCGGTCGTCGCCGAAGGTTCAGCAGGCCGTTCTCTCTGAGCCAAGGCAAAGTTCATATCATCTAGGAATTTCAGAATAATCCCAGTTTCATAAAATTAATTTGATTAATTCATTTATGCTTTAAATCCCCGTTACTTATTTACTGCATACTTGTTTATACTATTGCTTTTTACTTTATAGATAATTCAACCCTGTACAACAGTTTTAGGCATGGTATTAACTTGGGTTTTGATGCATATTTATTGCATGGTTTTAGTTCACACTAGAATACCACCATATGGGGTTAATTTATCGGGTACGTAGCTTATATGCTTCGCTGATAAATAGTAACATTAGGTGGTTTTATAACTTTCTAGGACTTTCGGGGAATATTCAATTCTCTTTGAGATTTATATGGAATCTGTTGGCTATAGGTGTAAATGTGGACATACCCTCTCTTCCTCTTTTCAAACCCCTAAACTGTGTGTGCCGGTGGGGTTTGTGCTGTGCGCATGCCAGTTGGGAAGTGAGCACCCCGGCCAAATATAAGGATTAGTCGAGGCCGTTGTTGCAAGCAGCTACCGTACTTCCACATGTCTAGTGGGGGTTAAGGCTAGTTTTGTGGCTCAGTTTGCTGTGTTATAAACAAAATGTAACACGGATGGAGATGGACGAAGTCGGGGGTCGATGGACAGTCTCTAGGACAATGATATGGCTACACGAGCTGCTGCGGTAGATCCGTAGTCGATGTTTCCAGGAGTGTTGGCATGCCCTGCTTGTACTTAGGGCTCAGTTCCTACCTACTGTCCCGGATCGGAGTTTGCCGGCCCGGATTAGGCGGTGGGAGGTGTGGGTAATGGGCACGGCTTAGCTTTGTCTATGGCTAGGTAATGGGGTTGACAAACTGAATTTCACTGTTCTTCCGATCCATATGCCGGTTGGTGTGGGGCTTGTGGCACGTGGTTGCACGTTGTAAGGAAGACGTGTCTTGTGTGGGTATAAAGATTGGATACCACCTTGCCTGATCAGAGTTAAACCTATTCGAATAGACAACGCGCCCCTCGGTTTATGGGCAAGCCTAGCATTACCCAACGTTAGTGTTTTAATTCTTAAAACCTGTCTTAACCACTAAAATGTGGCAATGGTTTTGGCCGGGTTGGGGGCTTGGCGCACGAGCTGGGACCCATGGGGCCAGTATTGCCTCAGAGTTTCTTGGTATGCTGAATCATTCGTAGAGCCCTTGGGTTAAGCAGGTTCGTGGTTGTGCTGCGGTCACACGGCCTTGATTAAATACATACTGGTGTAGCTTCTAGGTATTCATTTATAAAATAGCTACTTGGGCAACTAAATGATCTTTTAAATGCTGTTTCTTGCAACCAACTTTAACCCTTATATTATATATCCCCATTGTACTCCCTCGCATTAATCAGTCGCATCTCCCGATATTGTGACTTGTGCTGCAGTACGCTGTGGTATGTACTCATTTTCTGCTCATATCTATCCTCCCTCCTTCGTAGAGGAAAGCTTGTGGAGACAGATGCTCTTAGGTGGAGTCATTGCGCTTTATACCCAGCAGTTTGAGACGAGTCTTGTGATAGATGCGAGCCGGTAGGCCCGCTAGTCCAGACTAGTGCTGTTTATTTTGAATGTCCGCCTGAAGCGCCTTCGCTCGCAATATGTAAATTATTATCGATAAATAAAGATGTGCTTCCTTTTGTATCATGTTTGTTTGAGTGTCCCCGGCTTTTTCCTGGTAGACGGGTTTCGCACTAGCGTATTCGGGAAAGGCAATTTTTCTCTTTCGTCGCAGACAGGACCTGCTGCGGCGGCGCCATAGACCTGTTTGCGCGGGTGGCGTCAGGACTTGCTGCGCGGCGCGCTGGGACCTGGCGGCGACGTGTGGTGGCCCTGCACGGGATGGCCCATGATTGGGCGCGGGGCGCGGCCGAGCTGCCCGAGGGCGCGGGGAAGCGGCGACCTTGCGCGGCACGGCGCCGGCTGAGAACGTGAGATCAGGAGTCAGGGCACACGGCACGCCGACGGCTCGTGGGGGCTGGCAGGCGGAATGGAGAAAGGATTGGAAGGTTTAGGGTTACACAATTTGCTTTGTATACTCTATTGTTTTGGGCCTAGTTTTTACTGGGCCATATGGGGCAATACACGGATTGATACTATACACATACTATTATATCGGGGCCTCCACAGCGAGAGCCGGGGACGGGGGGACGATGAATCAAACGCCCCCGCCAGACCGACGGGAGACTATTCCTCTCCTATTTGAATTCCCATGGAGGACACAATTGATTCCATCCACCATCACCTAATGGAGAAATTCTCTCGACGGCGGGACCGCTCTCTCCATTGCCCATCTACTCTCAAGCGGCTTTATGTCTAGAATTGGTGGGCACCCAAATCGCCAATTGTAGAAAAAATGTATATGCAGTCATGTAAGCCATTCGGCACTATGTACGCCTTTCGGCAGAGGAAAAAAAAGAGGAAAATGAAAAAGAAAAAAAACTGGATTAGGAGTTATCTATCCACCATGGAGGCCCGAACCAGTATAAAACCTCTGTGTCCTCCGCCTTCTTTTTATTTTTTGTGTGATTGATAATTTGTGGAAAAACCCCAAGGTAAACGCCTGATCAGCGAAAAAGACCAGGGGGGCGAAACGAATCGGCCGAAGCATCGCTCGCCGAACGTTGAAACCGCAACAGCTTGTTTCGGAAATAACTAACCGAACGCCGTTACATTCGATCAACATAAAAACAAAAGCGTCTCTCTCAGCACAGAACGCAACGGATCGAAAACGGAAGCCGAAAGCTGGGAAAGTCAAAACCTATTTCGCTAGTATATGCAAAGGGGCCGACATGTTCCGACCCAATGAAAGCACGTGAAGTGACAATGCGAAAATAGCGAAAAGGAAGTAAAACACACCTTTATTGATTCTAAAATAAAGAAGTGTATCGAGGAATACAACTCAGTAGTACAAATAGAAAAGAGCAACGGCATCATAATCCGGCTCACAGATATATTACATCTTCGCCCCCACGCGTTCTCTCTCCCTCTTCCCCTAAAGAGTGATCAGGCGAACTGGGTTCGTCATCACTACTAATATCATACACAACTCTAAGAGGAGAAGGGGGCGAAACACAAATTAGGCTGTGAACGGCGCTGGAAGATCGCCTCCTGCCGATCAGTCTTCTGATGGTTTCGCCAAAAGCGAGCCATGTCTTCCAAACGTCTTGAGTGAACAAGATCATAATCTTCCAAGGTTCGCCCAGGGTGAGCCCGAAGCCACCCGGCAACCTTAAAAACCTTATAGCTGCGCCCGTTTATCAGCATTTCACGATAAACAGGCCGAAATGGGCATCGCACCTTCGGCAAATTCTTTAACGCCACAATTTTCTCGTTTTGGTTTCGCCAACTTCCAGAAGGGGGCCGAATGCACAATTTTCGGCGAATACCCTGGTAGACAGTACAAGGATGGCAAAAGACCAATCGCACAGTGAGAAAAAAGTGAAAAATAACAAGGTAGTGCATAAGGTAAAACGGGCACAACCATAATACGCCAAAGACTTCGACCACCAAAAAGTGGCTAAGATTGAGTCGTACATTACAAATATCCAAGGGGCCCTTTTTTGGCTACAATAAGGGGGATTAGTGGCAACCTACCGAATATACATCGTTCGCCTCTCCAGGCAAACACAAAAGGAAGGAAAACTACAGAAATCTAAGGAAAGGGCGGAGGGCCTCACACCTCTGGGTGATCCTGGGCATCGCCTCCACCCTCTTCGCCTGCCACGTCCTCTTCCTCGCACCGGTCTGCCGCCTCCGCCTTCGCCAGTTGCTCCAAAAGGCGCGCCTTGGCAGTGGACCGGCCGTCCTTCAGCCAGAACTGTTTTTGCCACGCACGAAGCGCGGGTGAAATGTTCTGCGCACTAATCTCCCAGTCCCCCTTCGCATAGTTAGGGAACTCGGCGACGTGCTCGCAGCCGAACTGTTGCAAAAGGCCCATAGTGAAGGCCGCCGATACGCGCGCGCAGCAATCGCCGTACGCAGTGGCACAGTCCAAAACCGAACCACCAGCCTGCTGGGTCCACTCGGAGAAGTCGAAAGCTGAGGCATCTTCAGCAGGGACCCCTCGCACCTTCGCACCCATGTCAGTAAGGGCGAGGCGGAGCGTTTGGCACGCCGTTCTCACGGACTCGGTTGTTTTCGCCATCTCCCGTGAAAACCGCTGCGACTCCTCCACAACGCTTGCTTCAGCCTCGCTGACCTTCAGGCGAAGAGCCTCCATCTTCGGCTCAGTGAGGTTATAATAGTCGGTCAGCGCGGCGGAGTGGGCCTTTTCTTTCTCCAGTTCGGCCTTGAGGCGATCGACCTCGGCCCTAGCCTCGTTTCCTTTCTCCAACTCGGATTGGAGGCGTCTGTTTTCGGTTTTCGCCTCTTTGAGGGTGCTGGCGAGGGCCTCCATCTCCAAGTTCTTGCGGCCTATTTCGTCATCCTTGGCCCGAAGACGGTTCTTAAACCCGTCAAGGCGAGCCCGCACGGTTCGTTCAGTCGAACAGTGAGCTGCAAGAATCTGGATGCAAAATAGGAGCAGGCGAAGAGAACAAAATGTCAATTATGAGACATGTAAAAAAAAAGGGAGTGGAAAATCAAGAAGAGAGAAAAAGCATACCCAAACCGCCAAGCTTTTAATAGCGGAGCATCCCTCATCGAACTCATTCAGTTCGGTGAATAGGCTTGGGGTGCTGGCGGGCAAGACAAGATTGCTTACTCCCTCGACAAAGGGAATAAGATCCGCCCGGGTCTCGAAATCGCCAGGGGCGAAGTGGGGCGCCGCAAGGGAATATTCCGAGGCGGATTGTAACGCCCTAAAAATCGCCTAAATTAAAAATGCATTGTTTAAATCATTTTTAGAAAATATTTTAAAAGCCTACAAGTTAAACTCTAATAATCTAGGAAAATTTTCAACATAAAATTGAGCTAGATAAAATTTTATTAAATACTTTGCTTGTTCCTCTATTTTCTAGATTTTTCTGGGAATTATTTGAGCAAGGGAAGTATTTTTAATAAATAAAACAAAATTTCACAAATTATTTTAATTGAAAAAGTTCCAAAAACCCTCCCTTAAGCCGTTGGGCCGATTGCGGCCCAACATCCCTCCCTCCTCGCGCGGCCGAGCCGGCCCAATCGGCCCAGCCGACGCCGCCCGCCCCCTCCTCATCCAGCCACCGACAGGTGGGCCCCACCTGTCGGAGCCATCTTCAAGTTCCGGCCGAGCCGGCCAAGCCGCCCGACCGCGCCGCCTTCCGCCCCCGATTCCGCCCAAAATCGGCCACCCCGAGTCCGGATGTTTGAGGGGTTTTAATCCCCACATCCTCCTCTATCTTTCCCCCCAAAAATCGGAGCAAATGGTTAAGTATCTTACCCGAATCGAACTCATTTTCGAGTTTATCTCCAAAACCGAGTTTCGTTTTTCCCGGATCGATTTCTTGCGGGAGGAGTCCGATCTCTTCAATCCAAGGCTATAAATAGGACCCCCTAGTCGTCCTCTTTCTCTTCGGCATCCTCCTCGTCGTCAGCGTCGGAGTCCGACGAAGCAGGAACCCTGCGCTTCCTAGGGGCAAGTTTTACTTGTCCGCGCGTCCGCTTCCGTGAAGGTCCTGCATCGTCATCGGCCTTGTGGGGATTCGCCCGGGGAGGCAATTCACCGTTGTAAACCCGGTTCGCCCGACCAGCTGCTTGTCGTGTCAACAGCTGGCTGTACTCGACGACCGACACATCGCCGATCATCCTGCCGGCTTCGGCTTCAGCCTGGTCGAGGGTTAACACTGTAGAAGCAAAGGGTGTAGTCGTGTTAAAAGTCAAACAAGGCAAAATAGCAAAGCACGGGAGTGTATAGCGAAAAGAGCAGTCTTACTGTTCATTCCCTCAAGGAGGACCAGCTTCGGCAAACCATCAATTTCTTCGCTCTGATCTACCGTAACCTGCCATGACTAGGAGAGGGGAAAGATGCGAAGCATACAGAATTCCTCCACCAGGTCGCGGCAGCTAAGGCGAGAGCAAACCTTTCGTAGCAAAGCGAACCGCACCTCCATGGCGCCGTCCACGGCGATCCTAGGTTTCCGGTTCGGCGCAATCACCCTGCGCCGGCACCGAAGAGCTTTCGCCGAGTTAGAACCGGCTTCGAAGGGGATGGTGTGATAGAACCACCTCGCCATCCAATGGCAGTCCCACTTCGACATGGCAGCATTCACCGGCCAGAGATCGGACCGCTCGGGGCGAACGTTAAAGTTCACACTCCCGAACACTGTCTTCTTTGTTCCAGCCGGGGTAATCACTGTCTTTGAGTTCACGGTGGCGAAGAATATAGTGCTGAAGAGTGTGGCGCTGGGTTCAAACCCGGAAGTCCGGCATGCCCAGTCGAAGATGGAGATCCGGACCAGCGCCGATGGGCTCAACTGTGGGAGCTCCACCTGGAAAAGGCGAAGGATCTCCGGCAACAGAACATTGCACGGAAACCGTAGCCCCACCTCAAAAAAGACGGCGAACAGCACCGTCCGATTGTCGACAGGCTTTGGCACCACGGCTTTCCCTGGGGCGAAAGCCTGCCCCTCAGCCAACGCCCCAGAGCGAACCAACTTCGCCAGCTCGACGTCGTCCACGAGAGAAACCCCCAAAAAGGAGGTGCTATCGTCATCAACCCGGCCAGGATCCGACCCTTTCGCCTGAACCGGGTTTGGTTTGCGAGGGGCCATGGTGAAAGGTGTGTATGCGGTGGCGAAAGAAGAGGATGGGCGAAACACCTATGGGGACAAGAGACACCGTGGAAGGAAAGAACGAAGGAAGAGAGCGCACGCGGTAAAAGTGAAAAGTGTGGCGGTGAAAAGAAAAGAGGGGTGGGGATATATAGCCCATCCGGGCGACGTTTCGCCTACCCACCACTAGTAAAGCGCCACGTGGCGCAAGGGTAGGCGAAACGGTAAATTCCCATCATCCGAGCAGCACAGTAAAAGGCCCATCAAAGGAAAGCCCAATACTGTTCCCTTCGGCCCGATAAAAGTAAGAATATTTTATTTGCAGGGACAATGTAGGTTTCGGCAGGAGCATCGATCGAAAGGGGGCGCCACATACCATACCACATGGTTTGCACGGTCTCGGCCGAAGCTCCATTCTCACCCTTGCCCATGAGGGGCTTGTTGGCGGATGGCATGAGGCCCTTCGACCAGATCTGCCGAAACCCGTGGCGAAGGTTATGGACCAAGAATGGTGGAGGCGAAGGGTCGCGTGAGTAAGCCGGAGGCGCCTCAGGCGAAGGGTGCAAGACGAAGAGTACCTGCCGAAGAGAGACGACTTCGCCATGTCTAGTTCGCTCCCGCAAGGGCCAAAGAAGCCTTTCCGGCCCATCAAGCCTAGGGGCTATAGGGCCGGCGATCGCCCGACGGCCCATCAGGGGCCCATAAGCCCCCTTGACACTGTGTATCCCTGTAGATGTCCCTTTCATAAGGACAACCATGTAAATTCCTCTGTGTAGCCTGAACCCTAGTAGTAAGAATCTGTAATGGAGTTATAAATAGTCCCCTAGGGCCATGTAATCGAGGGATCGAAGAAGGAGAAATTCCAAAAACCAATACATTTCGTTTCTTTTCAACCACTGTTGAGTAACCATGTCTTTCGACGTATGCGGTTGTCGTTTTGACAACAGAACGATATGTCATCGGCTATCGGTTACGGATTTAACCTTGTTTTCTTGTTTCTCTTTTATTTCTTGTTGGTTGCAAACCAACTGGCACGCTTAGAAACCAGAAGCAAATCTTTGGACTTGCACTAGAGTAAAGCAAATCTCTCAGACCAGTGTGTGTTTTTCGCATCAACAGTCCTATAAGGCTATAACCAGCCAATGCCTCTGCTAGCGCAAGGGGAACAATGACGCTAGGGTTGAGGGGGCGCCAATGTGTGGATGGGCTCATGGGCAAGGTGGCGCACCGAATCCGAGTGGTGGCGACAGCGGCGTCATTTGTGGAGTTAGGCGTGATTTTGCGTGATTTCAGGGGAATGAGATCGAAGGGAGGGAGGGAGCACGGCGGGCTATGTGACGTCGGATACAACTCAACAAATGATTTTGTATCATTGGATATGTCACACGATGAATGAGTAAAACCATTTGTTGAACTGGGTAGATGCCACTTATCCTCACCATTTTTTTCTTTTTCTCTCCTAAGCTGATTATATTTTTTAAAAGTGCATTCATATATTTGAAAATTCATATTAAACCAGCAATATATGTAATTTCTTAATGTATTTTTCTACACTTTATTACCTCCTATTATTATTAGGGGCAATTGTGTTCTTGTCCCTATTTCGAGTTGCAATTGTGATTTTACCCCTTCTTTTTAAGGTTTGTGATTTTGCCCCTGTTTTTTCAAACCGAAGCTTCAGTTTGCGGGGCTTTTAACTATTTGCCACTTTTAGATTTGGCAAATAACTATTTGCCACCCCTATCTCAATGACATGTGGGTCCACATGTGTCTATGACATGTGGGTCCAGTGGCAAAAAGTTAATTGCCACATCTAAATGTGGCAAATGGTTAAATATCTCTCAGTTTGCCCCTACTCTGTCAAGTCTCATTTTGCCCCTACTCTGTCAAGTCCCCTTAACGGTGTTAATTTAGTGGTAGAAGGACGAGAATTTAGACTATTTACCATCAAATTCGCATGCCTCAACTTTTTCACCACCCAATCCGCATACCCTCTATAATATGTCATTAGGACTGCTAATTGGTCTATTTGGTACCACTTTCAGGTTTTTTACTGTATTTCTAATTTCTTAATTCCATTTGTATATTTTTTCTAGATTTGTGGACGTTTTTGCCCCTGGGCCTACCTGCAGAACCAAAGAGAGATATTTCTCTCTGGATCGATCGATCCCTCCAGTCCCGTCCGTTCGTCGCGAACCCCGCCGCCGGGCGCCGCCAACCCCGCC
>CM020178.1:29278731-29299985 GCA_009805545.1 Oryza longistaminata | reverse complement strand
CCCGCCGCCGCGCCACCACCCAGGCCTGACGCCGCCGCCCAGGCTGAGCGGCTCCCCCGTGCCTGGAGCCGCCGAGCAGGCCAAGCGGCTCCCCCGTGCTGCCTAGGGTTTGAAGGAAGAGGTTGCTATGGCGGCTCCCGAGGAGGGTACTGTGCAGGCAGCGATGTCATCCGTTGTTCCCAATGAATTATCTTCCGGGTAAGGCCATATACCCGTCATCTTCCATTTGTGTTCAACAAGAGGATCAATAACCTAGGTGAGAACCGATTTAGTGTGAAAACTAATGGATCTATCTCTCATTTTTGTGTTCATATACGATAGGATCGATCCTGATGCGGAGTTTAGGGTGTGTGTTCAGTTCAGTCAGTACACTGCTAAGCTTGATGATGGTAGTTTTGTTCATGTACCCCGCAAATATGAGGAATGGGTTGTGGACTATCGTGAATGCACATTAGAGAGCTTGGTAAATGACTTTGCAACCAGGATAAATTGGGGTAGGTGTCAGCAGGTGGTTGTGTGTGGATATGACACGAGTAGTGGTGAGGAAACAAAGTTCACTGACAATATGGATCTAGTGCATGCATTCTTTGTTAGGAAGAGTCAGAAGAGGTTGGTTTTATTTGTAGATGTGGTGGACAAACCTGTTGAGCTTGTTACTAGCTCTTCTGTTTCAGAGATTAATGAGACAATCATGGATGAGGTTGTTACAGCCAGGCAAGGTGATGCTATAGATTGGGACAGTTTGGAGATAGCTCCAATTGCAACAGAGCAGGTTCCTCAGCATGTCATTGATTGGGATGGAGTGGAGATAACTCCAATTGCAAATGCGCAAATAGGGTCATCAATTCCTGTGATGGATGAAGATGAAATGTATGCATTTGTTGGTCTCAGAGCTGAGGATGAGAGAGCGGAGCAAGCTAGACTTGAAGCTGAAAAACAATCAGACCCAGCACCTAGTCCATCTACAGGTCATGCCCAAGGAGACTTGGACAATGAGGCTGACATTGCTGTTACTGATGTGGTTCCGGGTGAATCTCAAGTTTCTATGACAGGGATGACCCTCCAATGGAAGTTGGAAGTTCATATGTAAGTATGGTTGAGTTTAGATCAGCTGTGCGACAACACGCTATAAAGGGGCAATTTGAGATGGGGACAGAGTCGAGTGATAAAGAAAGGTTCAGAGGCTTTTGCAAGGCTGAGGGATGTCCATGGGCTATTGTGGCAAGGTTGATGCCGGATGAAAAATCTGTTAGGGTACTAACAACTAACTTAGATTTGTATCGTCCTTTAAATTCTTGTTTGTTTTTAATAATTGTAGCATGGTACTGAGTAATCTAACTTTTATTGCAGGTTACTTTGAATAAATTTTCCCATCATTGTTCATCAACTGGCAGAGTAAAGACCAAGATGGCAACATATAAGTGGGTGGCAGAGAAGGCAATTCCTTTTTTAAAGAAGGATTCAAATATGGGTCCGACGAAGTTGAAAGAGGAGTTAGAGACCACATACAACGTCACAATTGGATACCATACAGTGTGCCAAGGTAGGCATAAGGCTTTAGAAAAGATTTTTGGGTCATGGGATGAGAGCTTCACATATTTGTTCAACTTCAAGGCTGAGGTTGAGCTAAAAATGCCCGGAAGTGTTGTGGAGATAGATGTACTGGAGAATGAAGATGGGGTTTATTTCATCGGTTTTTTTGTGCATTCAAACCTTGCATTGATGGTTTCATAAATGGATGTCGACCATATTTGAGCATAGACTCAACAGCACTTAATGGAGCTTGGAATGGTCATTTAGCTTCTGCTACATCCATAGATGGACACAACTGGATGTTTTCGGTTGCATTTGGATTCTTTCAAAGTGAGACCACTGATAATTGGACTTGGTTTATGCAGCAGCTTCATAAGGCAATAGGGGATCGATCACCCTTAACAGTTAGCTCAGATGCTTGTAAGGGGCTTGAGAATGCCGTGAAATTTGTTTTCCATTCAGCTGAGCATAGGGAATGTTTTTGGCACTTGATGCAGAATTTTATAAAGAAATTTCATGGTCCAGTCTTTGGAAACATGTACCCTGCAGCTAGGTCTTACATGCCAGAAAGGTATGATTATTACATGAATAAAATTCATGAGGCAAATTCAGATGTGAAGCCATACTTGGAAACATATCATAAACTGCTTTGGATGAGGAGCAAATTCTCAGAAGGCATAAAATGTGACTTCATCACCAATAATCTAGCAGAGTCGTGGAACAAATGGATTAAGGAAAAGAAAGATCTTCCAATTGCAGAGCTTGCAGATGGCATCAGATCGAAGACAATGGATCTGTTGGCTAGGAGGAGGAAGATAGGTAATAAATTGGATGGTGTGATGCTCCCTGCTGTAATTCAGCAACTGAATACAATGACTAGAAATTTGGGCCACTTGAGGGTAGTTCAAGGTGATAGAGACCAGGCAGAGGTGACTAAGATCACTCCTGAACATGACATTATTAGGCATGCAGTCAATATCACAGAACATACATGCACCTGTAGAGAGTGGCAAGTTTCTGGGAAACCATGCCCACATGCATTAGCTCTTATTATATCACATAGAAATCCTAGAATGGCTGATTATCTGGATCCCTTCTATTCAGTCGAAAAATATAAGCTTGCATATGCAGGTGTTATTCAACCATTTCCAGATAAGTCTCAATGGCCCAAGGTTAATATTGGTTTCAAGTTGCTGCCACCTCTGACTAAAAAAGGAGTAGGGAGACAAAGGAAGAATAGAATAGTTGGGTGCCTTGAGAAAGGCCAAAGCAAGCCTAGGACCAAAGGCAAGTGGCAGGTTCAGTGTAAGAGGTGTCTTGCCATGGGACATAGGTCATCATCCTCAAAATGTCCTTTAAACGGTACCAAGAAAAAAAGGTAAAACCATGTATCTACTTATTGTAGCATATTGTCTATCTATTTACTTGTTTTACATTTTCAGGAAGAGCCGTGCCAAACAAGGAAGGCCACTAGGCTCAACTAGTGGTGCAGCAGGCCCTAGCACACCAAAACGACAAAAAGTCACAAGAAGTGATTCCACTTGCACTAGTCCTGGTCCTATCACTAGAAGGCACCTATTTTTTCTATTTCAATGGTATTTTTTAATAATGCATTTAATTTTACTCACACTCAATTTGTTCAAGGCAAATGGCATTGATCAATGCTGGTGAACAAGGATCAAGTCAAATGGCAACCCCTCCAAGGCCTCCAAGAGCTGCAAAGAAGATCACTCCAAAGAAAGGGAAAAATAAGTGATTCTAAGTAGTATTTTCAATTGTGGAGGATTTTCTCAAGGCAAACAGTCTTTATTTTGCAATATGAACCTGTGTGACTTGGTTATGTAATCTAGGTGACATTCTCATTTTGGTTATGTAATGTGGATGGAATTCTCGAATTTGGTTATTTCAACTTGTTTTGCTTATTGTATGACTTTATCATGATTTGTGTGCATTCTGTATAAATTGCAAATCTGTGAGATCATGCTGGCAAAATTTGATATTTTTGGGTATATATGCTGTCAAAATTTGATATTTTTGGGTATATGCTGTCAAAATTTGATGAACTTGGGTATATGCTGTCAAAATTTGACGTTGTGGCAACATTACGTCAAAATTTAAGTGACAACTCCCATATTGATCTACCAAGCACAGCCAGATGCCATATGGTCTCAGAAAGCAAATGGATTCACATAAAGTACAATCAGATTTCTCTTTAGTTAACTAACAGACATGTTCTATCATCAACAGGTAACCGGTAAAATTGCAAAATCCTGTCAAAAAATGATCAATGTATTTAGAGGTTTGCCATTTCTTTACAAATACATGCAGTCAAAAAATTGCTCTATCTTCTTAGAGCACCACTGTACAACAATTACAAAATCAGGCGTCTACAATTTACATCCTTCTGAGATGAACGGTGACATAAAACGGAGGAACACAATTGCCCCTTATTATTAAACCAGTAATATATGTAATTTTCTACTGTCTTTTTCTACATTTTATCACCAACTTTGCATTTTTTTATTGATAACATAAGGAATATCTTTCAAATGTCACGGTGAAATTCATGTTAAAACGGAAATATATATATAATTTTCTACTATGTTTTTCTACACATTATCATCTTTTTTTTATTAAAAAAACTAGCATTTTTTTCATTGATAACACAAAGAATAGTTCTTCTAAATGTCATGGTGTAAATCTTGAATACACATCATGAAAATCCTCTGTCTGCCACTGGCCTACTCGTGTGGTATCTACGTGTAAATTGGTAAAGTTGAATTAAATTAGGCTAAATTTCCATTTGATTATATTATTCCTTTGTCGAGGTTCACCAAGTTAAGGAAACCATTCTTCCAATTTGATGAAAATTCTAATGCAATTTTTGAAAGGTATATACATACATTACTTTTTAAACATGTATGATCAAATTAGATTTATGATTGACTACAATGCAATCCTGATCGAATTGGCGGCTTGGCTTTTTCAATGCCTAGGTGGATCCTTGGTTATCTCCAGACTAATGCTATCATTAAGAATTTTGAACTGCTGTCATATTTCTCCCCACGCGACAAATCATATTCAGCTTCAATGACCCACCATTTATTAGTTCGAAGAGATTTTTGCAATCAAGTGAAGCAAGCGCTACGCGATAGCTTGCCATGTGGGTCAACATCACGATCCATAATGTCAAAATACTACACATGCAAGGCGCCATGAACCTAAACGATTAGGTTTTCCGTTGCAACGCACAGCCCTTTTTCTAGTTAAAAAATATCATATTCCAAAAGATTACTATCCTAATAAGCAGAAATAGGTCCCATTCGTTTCTTCTTAAAGGAGTGGATTAAAATTTGGATACTCGTGACACGCTATTCAAACTGCTAAACAGTGTGTTCCGTGCAAAAACTTTCTATATGAAAGTTGTTCTAAAATATCAGATTAATACATTTTTCAAGTTTGTAATAATTAAAACTCAATTAATCACACGTTATTATCACCTTATTTTACGTGAAATACTTAATCTTTATCTTCAGGATATTCAAAGACCACCGGTAGGGGTTTAAATCAAAATATAGACTTTTGGGCCTTCGGGAATTTTTAAACCTCGGGCCGGGTTTTGAATGGGCCGTTCAAGGAAGAAAAAGAAAACGACAAATCGCCCAAAACCCTAGACTCGGGCAGGGCTCACCTTCCTCCTCCTCCTTCGCCGCCGCTCTACGTCCTCTCCTCCGGCTACCAATATCCCAGAAACCTTCCCAAATGCTCGCCTCCACCTTTGCCACGCACCCTGCTGCCGCTGCAGCCGCCAGGCGACGAGGTGCGATCCGCTGGCGCCTGCCGTTCTGTTCCCAAATCGTCACGGTGACGCTGAGGCGGCGGTTTCCAATGGCGAGGCTTTCGATCACGAACGCCCTCGCTAGCCAGAGCCTCGAGAGTGCCCCTGCGGCGCCTCCCAAGCACTCGTTCCCGATACTGGTAAGGTTGCTTGGTTTGGCTCTGCCCTTGTTGTGGATTTAGGAATTAGGGCCGGTTTGCTTGGTGTCCACACACCTCACTTTGCCAGATGTGTTGCATTGCCACATAAAATGCAATTTGATAAAAACTAACGAAGTTTGGCAATCCACAATTATACCGACCAACTAAGCACTAGGCTAACAAATTGTGTCATGCAGCGTGCCTAAGGTTTGGCATTGCAACCTTTGGCTGCCAACCAAACAGGCCAAGGCCATTAACTCGTACCTTTGGCATTGCCTAAGGAGTACTTGTTAGTGTTTACTTTAATTATGATTATCTTCCATCCGAAACTGGGAAATGTAGGAAAGGAGAAATGGCTGCAAAATGATTATCAACACAATAAAGGGATCTATTTACTTTTTTTTTCCTGTTCTGTTCCTTAATTCAGCCATTATGAATTAGTGTTGGCAATAATATTAGGGTTAATTGAATCCATGCCATTATAAATTCATCAGTTTTGATATATGCCACTACTATTCAACTATTTAGAGCCATGCCTTTATAATTTTTTACGTATTGGAAATATACCACTACATACCCTTTTGATGCGTTTACTAAAATTTTTAGAACAAATTACCCTCATCTTCTTCCTTGGTCTCCTTCCATCTCTCCTGTTCATTTTCTTCCTCTCAATTCTTGATGTGGGTTCAGTGCAAGGGGTTGCCAATCGGGACAGGCTGGCTCGAGTCAGCTGTGCCAAAGATCGTTCATCTTCTTCCTATCCCATTTCTTGCACATGGTTGGTTTCCTGCAGCTGGAGGATGTACTGATAGTTAGTTGCTTTCTGCTCGACAAGAAGGTAGTGGAATGGAATTTGGGATGTTTGACCAACTCAATTAGGCACATAAAAAAGGTGTTCAGTTTGAGATTATACTACAACAAAAATATAGAGTTTGGAAAATCTAACCGCTGTACTACTTTACTGAAGATAGAGTTCACAGTTCCTCCCTTCTAAAATATGCTTTTGAAAAGAGCATTGAAAAAAACTCAATCAAACTTGCCTTTTAGCTGCCTGAGTCACTTAATATGTTGTATTCAGTACTTCAGTTTCCAGACAATATCCTATAAAGCAATTTCATATATAGAAATGGGTGCGTAGCACCATGAAATGGAAGTCCGACAGGTTTGATTGCTTGTTTAGTTTCAGTTACTATGATTAGCAGACGATATTAAAAAGCTGGTAGCTGCTGTTTTACCTTTTCATTAGTTTTCACGTCAACAATCATATATCGTGTTGAGCTGACCTGTTTTTTTTTTTTTTGTTTTTTTTACTTTGTTTGAGTGTTCTGTAAATTTAAGATCCAGACGTACTGAATTTTTCTCCTTGCAACATCTCCACATCATACTGTGATGCTTGAGTTTGAAGTTACTAAGATTAGTAATTACTTCCAAAATTTTCATTAAAGCACCGCTTAACTGCTTCTATGATTTACATTCCTGTAGATCCATTATTTTATTATCTCAGATTTCACTTATTATACCAATATTTACCTGTTTAGGTGAATAGTTGTACTGGGAAAATGGGGAAGGCTGTTGCTGAAGCAGCTGTATCTGCTGGTCTTCAGTTAGTTCCTGTATCATTCAGTGCTATTGAGGTTCCTGATGGAAAGGTTGAAATTTGTGATAGGGAAATTTATATTCGTGACCCATCTGAAGGAGAAAGTTTTCTCCCTTCGATTGCTAAGGATTACCCAGATATGATAGTTGTTGACTACACTGTTCCTGATGCTGTTAATGGTGAGCATATAAATATTTTCTGTTGCTTGATCTCCTTATATGCTAAACTCTACCAAAAGTTAGCATTCCGTAATTGCATCAGCAAAAACTGCTGGTTGTTTATATCGGACAAATCCCTATCTCATGTTCAGCTCGAGCTTCTTCTACATAGTGCATACAACTGAACCTAGTTGAAAATTATCGTATATTTTGATGAATGGATAGAAGAGCAAGTTGTAATCATTAAGTTGTATGTTCGATTATAATGATCCCGTGAGCTTATGTACGTATGGTTATGTCTGTTGTTCTGTTTGCAACTGTACAAAAAGAAACAGGAATATTTAACTACAGAATCCAATCTTCCTTAGTTGATATTCTATCGGAAGTAGGTTTGGCAGGATAGCCGATACTGCTCTTCATCTTATGTCAGCCTTTTAACTTTTATTTATTAGTTAGTTAATTAAATTAAACTCTCTGATATGCTTTATGTTCCTTATTTTCATATTATTTGCTCACTATTCTTGCTGCTAATCTGACGTTTATGGTGTTTTTGATGTGCAGCTAATGCTGAGCTTTACTGTAAACTTGGATTGCCATTTGTTATGGGCACAACAGGTGGAAATAGGCAACTGTTGCACAAAACAGTTGAGGATGCAAACGTGTATGCTGTGATATCCCCACAGATGGGGAAGCAGGTATAACTATTTCCATTGCATGGTCAAGCTAATGATCTTCTCCTTATTAATACTGCTTACTCCTATTTTTCCTTCCAATTAGGTTGTCGCGTTTCTTGCTGCCATGGAAATCATGGCAGAGCAATTCCCCGGTGCATTTTCAGGTTACAAACTAGAGGTATAGTTTGATTTTTCCTTGCAAACATTATAACTGTCTCTTTGTTCTTCATTCAACATCAAATTTGGTGCTTCAGTTGATTGATATGAGTTGTATACTTGTATTCATTATGGGCTCAGTAATTTGCTTGCAATAATGTGCAAACAGAAAACTTTATCATATTAACTTGATGTTAGGAAGTTTATTAAAGAATCATGATGGTATTTAGCTCAGCAATTTCAGTTGGTATGGAAGTTTTAAGTGAGTGGAGTAACTAGTAAGTGGTAGAGAACTTATGAACCAAACCACTGGAACAGTATCCATGTGGAACTTACATGCTACATTAGGAACTGCAGAAATTAGCTATATCGTAGGAAAATGGAAGAAAGATCAGCGATATTTCTGTTAATTGGTAACCATTATGATGTATGATGCATTAATGTTCTAATCATTTGAATTAACTACCGTTAACACCCTGAGTATGCCTATCTTCTATCTGCATTTGTGCTTCAGTCCTAAACCACAGTGGTGGAGCTAGAATTGTAAGCCTGTGCTTGTACAACTGTACACGCCACATGAAAGTTAACTTTTCAGGGGTTTAGTCTTTGCAAAATTTATGACTGAGATGGTTAGACTCATAAGCTATTTGGAATCAGCCTCACATACGACTTACACTTGAAAAGTGCCTCCTCTTGACAAGTCAACACTCTATTTAGATGTTAAGCTCTATGGAACTTCACTTTGAAGCTCAGATTCTTGCAAATTGAAACTTCACAGAAGATTTGGATTGACAACTCTATAGTGACTAGCTAAATGATCTATAAAAAATACATATCTACTATTCAGTGTCAACGGTGCTACCAGGCCCCTGCGCATTTACAGTTGCAGGGAACACATTTACTACTTAGGGAGATGTAGTTATAGGCGCAGGAACACATTTAGTACTTGACATATTTAGAGTCGGGGGTCCACAGTTATTACTTGTCAGACGCAGACCTAGAGCTTATTAAACCATTTAGAGTTTTCACCCTTTACATACTAGAAAGTACAGTTAGTATTTTAGTATAAATGTCCAGCAGGATGCATTCATTTGTTTAGTCGATAAGGATAACTCAGGCAGTAAGTTTATCTTATTTATCTCCACTGTGTGGTATTCATTCTGGTTTGGCTCTTGGAATCACATCCAGTTGTGAGTAGGTTTATCTTATTTGTCTCCATTGGAATCCATCTATTGTTATAACTGAATGTACATCATATACTTTAGTTTCATATTTTGCAGTGGCCCATGACTCTTCTTTGAAATAACAAAATTGGCAGGTCATGGAGTCTCATCAAGCTACAAAATTGGACATTTCTGGCACGGCCAAAGCTGTTATCTCTTGCTTTCAGAAGTTGGGTGTGTCATTTAACTTGAACGAGGTAAATGTTAACTGGAAGCTTACATGGTCAGAAAATCGTTATGTTGAATTTGTTTTTTATGAAACATTGTCATATCTGTCTTTCGCAGATTATTGTTAGTTTTAGAGGATTGCCATTTGCTTTCTCTATGTAAAAATCAGTTTACGATTATGTAAGAAACTAAGCATGCATCTTCTGTTCCATTTCAAGAATGAGCTATACTAGATACTTGGATTTAATTAGTAGTACTAGTTTACTTGTCCCAATGTCTGTCTCTCAGAGTAACATGCTGCACACTGCAAATTCAGTGTTGGACAACCTGTCAGTACCTTTTAGGGTTGGTGCTTGATGTACAGTAAAATCTCGCTTTTTTGTTTGGATCTAATATGTCTTAGGGTGTGTTCGGACCCAAGGGTTCCCAACCCCTCTCCCTTGTATTCCGCGTGCACGCTTTTCAAACTGCTAAACAGTGCGTTTTTTTTGTAAAAAGTTTCTATACGAAAGTTGCTTAAAAAATTCATATTGATCTATTTTTGAAAAAAAAATAGCTAATACTTAATTAATCATGCGCTAATGGACTGCTCCGTTTTCCGTGCTGGGGTGATATGTTCCCATCCATCAGCAGCGAACACACTTTTATTAGGCTAATGGTCTTAAGGCTGATCTAGTTTTGTTGAAGCAGCTTCTTGCATTGTAGTTTTGTTGGAGCATAACCAAAACCTCCTTGAGATGTTCTTCACAAACTCTCACACTGGTCTACATGTCTTTCTTGTAGGTTAAGCAGGTCCGGGATCCTCAGGAACAGCTTACATTGGTTGGTGTCCCAGAAGAACATCTTTCTGGTCACGCATTTCACATGTACCATCTCACTTCACCGGATGAGACGTAAGTAAACCTTTTCCTAGGTCTGCTGGATTCTATTGAGAGCCTTGACAAGCACAACGTACTGAGGTGATACCCCTTATTTATGCAGAGTTTCATTTGAGTTTCAACACAATGTATGTGGCCGTTCAATTTACGCAGAGGGAACTGTGGATGCTGCCCTGTTTCTCCATAAAAAGGTCAGAATCCAGTTACTGTTCATGGAATGTGACATATAAATTTCTCTGTTCTTAGGCGTGCTAGTGGCAAATAAGTTAACTGTCCTGCTACTGTTACTGCAGATACAATCTGGTGCCAACAAGAAATTATATGATATGATTGATGTCCTAAGAGAGGGCAACATGAGATGATCCTCTGTTGGTGTTATATGAGTGGTTATGTAACACCGATCTGTAAACTCAGATGCGCACCAAAATTAGGCGACTACTAAGATTTACCAATTTTTTATTGTAACAAATTGTAGTACCGTCGGATAGTAGTTTCCTCAGGAGAAAAAAAAAGTTTATCTCGAATGAATAATGAAGATGACTTCGTTTTAAAAAAATAAAAGAAGGGCAAAAGAATAAAAAACTGGCTAAGGCTTGAAAGCTGAGACCTTTTGAGCAGAATTTGTATCTGGTTTTCGGTAGGCGTGGTTTAATGGCCTAATGGGGTGTGATTGGTCCAAACAAATAGAAGGGACTACTTTTGAGTTTTGACAGAAAAAGTTCTCTTAAAACCTTTCAAATATAATTACACTACAAATGTAGAGTGTCCTATTTTCTACCAAAAATTGATAAATTGACCCTTTTGGAAAACTTGTTTTTAAGAATAGACTGCCAAATACTAATTGAAAAAATTAAGGTGGCAACGGTAGAGTTTGCCACATGCATTGTGCTGATGCCCTGTTTAAGGTGGCAACGGTTTGCCACGTTATCTAGGATCTGTGCGTATTATAAAGGGTTAATTCGATCCATGGCATTGCAAATTTGCGTGTTTAAAAAAATACCATTACAATTCGTTTGTTTGTAACCGTGCCATTGATATTTTACAAAATTAGAACCGTGCCATTGCCATCACATTTTCTATCCATTCCCTTCCCTTTTTGTCTTCTTCCTTCCTTCTTCCGTCTTCTCCCTTCTTTTTCCCGCAGCGAAGTTGAGCGCGTCTGCTACGTCGGCGGCGAGCACAGCGTCTGCGCGGCTTCACGCGTCGGCTGTGCCGACGGCGGCATCAACGTTGGCCACAGCGGCAGCGCTGTGTCCGCCGTTCCTGTCGTTGGGGCGGCGTGCCTGCCCGCGCAGAGCCCCATCTTCAGGGGCTCTGCCACGAAGCCGTGGGTGGTGTAGCAGCAGCAGCCGCAATCGCAGCCACGGCATCCGTGCGGCTTCACGCTTCGGCGTAGTCGGCGGCGGCGTCGCTGCGGCGGCGCGCGCAGCGGGTCCTTCGCCGCCATCGCGGGGCGCTGCATGGAGAAGCTGCTCGGCGTGGTGCACGACCGCCGCGGTGAGCTGTTTGCTCCCGATGACTCCTGCCAGCTCCGGCGCCGCCTCGCCTCCTCTCCTCCTCCATCTGGCGGGCTCTAGCACCAGCGCCTTGCCTACTCCGCTGCTGCCGGCGCCAGCAAGCTGGCTCTCCTGTCCCGCGGCCGATCCGCGTGTCCCACCTCCCTGGCAGCGTCGGTCTCCTCCTCAGTCCGCGGCGAACTCGAGCAAGCCTTGGTGAGGCAGGCATCATTATGCCCATATGGTTGCTGAATCCAGTGATACATCTTCATCGTCATCTTCATTTCAGAAGAAAAGAACACCGCCATAGGCTAGTACAGGAGGTGGAACAAGGGACTCAAGCTGTTGCCGACGCAAAAGCAAGCGTGGTGCTTGTTGCCACCGGAGCTGTTGCCGACGCGCGCTGCCATGCGGCTCCAGCGGCGAGCTCCTGAGCATGCCGGTCGGGCTAGTGTGCCGCGGCTAGTGTGCTGCACCGGCCAGCTTTGTAGCACCAAGCTCACCGTCATCTCCGCGTTGCTTTGGAACTACACCCTGTCCGCCACGGCCAGGAAGGAAGAAGACGGGGAAGGGAGGAAGAAGACGGAAAATGAAGAATACATGGAAAATGTTAGGTAGTGGCACGGTTTAATTTTTTAAAATTCAGTGGCACGGCTACAAATAAACGAATATATATGGCATTTTTGAGATAAGTCAAATCTATAAATAGTATGGATCCAATTAACCCTATTATAAAAGACAGACGCCTTGTCTATGTTTGAATCCAAGAGAGTATATTTTGTTATGTTTTGTTTCATTGGTGGTTGAGCCTTTCTAGTTTGGTGGTCTTTTTTTTCTAGGTTTAACATTTGTTTGTTAATTTATTTTTTAAAACTTGGAATTACAAATTTGAGAACTTAAATTATGATATGTCTTGATAAAAAAATTAAAATGAATTTAAATTATGATATACATGCAATCCTCAAGTAGACACCTTGAATTACGACAAAGAGTATTAGCTTACGGGCTTTTAGATATTTTTAAGAATAACTAGAAAGAGCCACGCGCTACGCTGCGCGATGTGCCGGTGCTGACATTAGAAGGTTTGTCATAATAAAAGCAACAGAAGGTAGATATAGCCAACATTACGTTCGAACCATGCACCAAAGTTCAAATATGAGTTGTTTGATCGGTTTGTTTGGAGTGCTATCTGTATGATCATGTACACTTGAGCAAAAATTAGCAACCACAGAAAAGTGGCGGCATGCGTACAGTGGATATTAGGAAACTAAGTGGTTACAAAGCGTAATTAGAAGGTGGTTTGACATATGTACGTACAAACGGATCTCTTCAATAGAACTTGCGTTGCAAAGAAATGTAGTGCTTAGCTCGATAAAAACATCACATCATAACGTTTATCCATAGCAATTTTGCACATGAGCTAGTACTGGATGCTGCTAAAGCTATCCCTCATTATGTCCAAAAATTTCATATTAGATGGGCATTCATAAGTATTCTCAAGAAATATTTCAGCTCACGAAAAGGGGAACAAAACATTGAATCTATAAAACAAAAAATGATTAATGACATCATTGCATGAAGTCAACTTATAATGAAAGCTTCATAATCATATTTGTGAAAACAAAAAATTCAATCCAAAAGGATCATCTTCTAAAATTCCAATAACATGCAGTGCAAGGCAAAAAAAAAAAAAATCAAAGCAAGAATATTACTTTAGAGGAAAGAAATATTAACTGTCCCAACTACAACCATTGGAGCATATGGCAGGACCTATCTAGAATGGTTTGAACTAAAGAAGGGATTTCAACGAATTGAATGTCACATGCCATAATATACTGAAGTAGACTTCATTTGCAAAGCACAAGAGAACCACGCAGTATAGCTAGAGATATGGAGGCATGATCAATTGAGTATAACATATACTCTTGATGTAACACTGAAAGAAATTCAATAAATCATGGTCATTAATACAAATCAACTGAGGTTTGATACTTTTCTAGCATAAAAGTACCTATGGGAAATGCAAGCATTGATCCTTTGGGTGGGACCACTTGATGTAATAACTTATTGAAACACCATGGAAAGAACCTCTGACTGAGCACTGGATGTAATGGTTATTGAAACACCATATTGAAAGAAAACTAAGGTATGAGTAAATTATGCCATGAAATGAAAAATATGGTTATTGGTCTAGTAAAGTTGACAGATATCAGATATATCCTTTTTGGGTTTGGGATTGTTTGTGACCTACAAAAACCCAGTTTTAAACTACTGCAGCTGTTACAATATTGTATGATTCACACATAATTATAGAGCTTGATCTAGATACGATTGCCGACAGTGTTGCACCAAAACAATAAAAACCATCTAGTTTATTTTTACACAACGATCTATCTGAATATCCTTCATTTCAGAATTTGAGCTGGAAAAGAAAAGCACTAACTCCCCTCTGTTTTGCTGAAAGAAGAAACATAAGCAGGGCATGGACAGAACATAAGCAATTGTCTCGTGCATCAAAGTATAGTATGAAGTCAGATCCATCTATTGCACTTGCAAATAAAAACTGTGGGAAGTGTACTATTCCATACTGTGGAATGCAGATAATTACCTTGTGTGCAGGTCTGTATAAAGATACCACAACACATTTTCATCCGAAAGAAACAATTGCTCTTGTTTGCCATAATGCATCGAGCTGTTAATGTCAACTACTATTATGAATGGCAAACCTGAAATTAGAATATTGTTTTAATGTGAGGATGGGCACCAACACTATCAGTAAGTTCCAAAATGCTGGTGCGAATCACATATAATAGTAATTGCGTAAGAAAGACCACATAAATATTGTAGATTCTATCATAAAGAAATAGTCAAGATAACAGGTCACATATTTAGGAACCAGAGGTAACATTTTGGAAAAATCAATAGAAAAACAAACAGAGAACTATAAATCTATGGACAGAGTAACCTCTATTCAAATTGCATATGGAGTTAAGATTTGGATGTATAAGAATGGTACCTAGCCAAATTCAATGGCTCAATTTGGTTAACTGGTAATATGCCAAGATTGTAACTTGCCAGGTTTACAAATAATGCTTGATGGTGTATGCATCAAAATTGCTAAAGATTGTCCAAAATGAACACCCATTAATGCATGGTACTCTGTCATTCTACCAAAAAAATGGTGGGCAATAAATTCACAAATTTTAAATATGATTTGTTGGAATGGAAGGAAGCTGAGGAAACTGAAGAGAATGCATCATCTGCTCATAGCATAAACACAGTCATTGCCATTAAGCTAAACCTACGTAATCTGATGAGAAATCTAATGACCACATATAACACCACCCAAGTGAAGACAGGAAAAGAGCATCTATGTCTCGAAATAGAAACACAGCTGGAAGCACAACATTTAGCAAGTGAAAACTGCAAGAAGATGGGTTGTCTTTCCACATCATCCATGTGAAACTGAATGGACAGGAAGCTATGAACAGGGGATAGCAGCGTTGTGCATACCGGATATGGATCAGTCCAAGAGTTGATGGGTCATGGTCTGGATGTGGAGGAAGCACCGATGGCCAGCGGAATCGATCAGAACCTGCGTCAGCATGAACATATGAGCGGAAAATTAGGACTCCGGAAAGGGAGGGAAGGGGAAGGGAGTGTAGACCTTCACCTTACCATAGACGACTGGAAGGTCGAGATTCGTCAGGCGGAGATGAACCAGCGCCGGCAGCTTGCGATGACACCTAGCCCACGGTCGAGGCGGAGATGCCGAGAGGGCGGAGACTCGGAGTGCTGGCAAGGCTCAAATCATGCTGGCGCAAGGACATGACTACATGGAGGGGAAGGGAAAAAGGGCGGCGGATGCTCCAAACCGGGAGGGAGAGCACGCGTACCTCCTCACCTGTGAGGCGCTGGATCCAACAGCCGGTGAAACTTGGACGACGAAACGGTGGTTGCGGCGAAGAAGCTCGGCGGAATTAGGGAGTTAGAGGGAGGAAAAGGAGATGGCGGCGGAGGAGGCGACGCAGAGTGAAGCGGCGGCGCTTTCTTCGCTGATTTCTCCTTCGTGAGAGAAAACGCGAGGAGACGGTGTGGTCGGGCTGGGTCGGGAGTGCGGCTACGGGTATTCTGTGTGCTGACGTACTTTAGAGATCTAGACCGTCCAATCTTGCTTTGCCGATCCTACGGCTCCGAAAGAGCAGCCAGCTGGCCACGTGGATAGCTGGATCGCTCCTAGCCCGCAATCGAACGGGTCACAAACTCACGATAGCTGGAACCAAAATGCAATTAACCAGAAGCCAGGGTGTTTTCTATAAAAATCGATGACGTGGCAAGCTAACCTTTCACCGATTCCTATGGCGTTTTAGGTAAACAAATATTTAACTAGTTGAGTGCCTGTTGCGTTGCAACGGGGATAAGCACAATTATTCATTTATAAATGAAAATTTGTGCCTCAAATGATGTATATATAATCATTTTTACATGAGAAGTGGAGAGAACAACAAAAGTAAAAATATTGGACTTTTTATGCTCAATTGTTTAGGCATTTCAAGAGTTTATTTTCAATAATGTGCGTAGCGGCCTGAAACATGGATTCGTAAGTCAACCATGTTTTCAAGACGAGAACATGTAAAAAAAAAAATCAAGATTAATTAATTGCACAAGAAAATTTCTTAACATTTTTTTACTGGTCATTGTGCAAACTGAACTTCAACCATTTGGCCTTGTCCACTTTTATCATTTCTTTAGAAAGAACACCAAATGTTCATAGTCAACGGTTGCTACAGGCAAGAATTTAAAGCTCAATGTTTCACTTCTTTATGCTCCCCTTCAACCGCGCTTCGATGTGATTTATACTCGCAGCTCACTATCAAAACAAATGGTTTTTAAAGTGCATCAGCCTGAGTACCAATTCTACGCATTTCTGGTCATAGAGAATTGGATAGAGTATGGAGCGGGAAGACAAGAATAGAGAAAGAAGCAATTGTCACTGGTCACACCAATAAATTTATGATTTGTGTATACCATCATCAAAATGTCCAGTTTCTGTGTTGAAAACAACAAAAACTTTTAGAACAAAAAAAAAACAACAAAACTGTATTGCATCTGAAAAAAAAAAAGGTTGGTATTTAAGATGTCAAGACCACCGCCAACAATTTCATTGCATAAAGCATAGTCAAACAAACATTTGATCTAGTGTTACACTTGATCATCTTTGGTAGGCATCCTATACTTGTTTGATGAACCCTGAGTTCCTCTCGACACTCAAGGCTGTTGTTGGCCCGATCTTTCGGTGAGTTTGTGATAACTACGATTTGGACAAACATTGACGATCTGACTACAACCGTACGAGACGTTGTGTTGCGCCTTAGCGATCGATACACCTCTTCCGTGGGTTGTTGATCTTGCCGGTGCAGATCAACCCTATTCCTGCAAGCAAATCGAAGAAACAAGCAAGAACAAGATAAAAGCAATCTGATATTGCAAATAGGAATTTTAATACAAATGATAAGTTGGGGTTCCGAAGAACAAGCAGACGGACGGTCTAACCACACGCGCGCTGCAAGCAAGTAGCAATGGCTAAACTTTAATCTATCAAAACCCAAGAAACTCTAAAGGGATACCTAGCTATTTAAGAGGTGGGAGGTCCTCTAGGTCGTCCTCCACCTTGTTGGGGCGCACCCCACTTGGCCGGCGGTCCCAGACGAAGTTACAAGTCCATAGGCCCATTACAGTGTCGCAACACCTTTCTTCGCGTTCTACCGACTGAGATTGAATTTGGCAATGGCTAGATCCATTGGAAAGAGGACTCCGAGAGCTTTCCATCAAGTACTCATGGGCCGAAAACGGAGGTCGTTATGCAGATTCGGCGGCCGTTTGAAGTCAGCAGTGTAGCAGGGTGCCGAATTGGATTCTGGCACTTGGGAGGACTCGAACTTGATATCTTGTTGTTCATCCATGATGTGAGCAACGGATGTATCCGTAGTAGCCATGGTCACATCATCCTCCCCTTCTTCACTGAAAACCGTCCTCGGTTTTTCCATATGGTGTTCTTCACATAGTCCATTCAAAATAACCTGTTTCATCCAATCAAAACTAGAGAAAAACTCGAAGTAGTGTGATTAGCAATAACATGTTTCTCTAAATCCGAACAAATGAAAACTCTATGCACCAAATATATTCCTCTATCATTAGGGTTGATCTGCACCGGCAAGATCAACAACCCACGGAGAGGTGTATCGATCGCTAAGGCGCAACACAACGTCTCGTACAGTTGTAGTCGGATCGTCAACGTTTCTCCCAAATCGTAGTTATCACAACTCACCGAAAGATAGGCCAACAAACAGCCTTGAGTGTCAAGAGGAACTCAGGTTCATCAGATGGTATCAGAGCTTTCGTTTCTCGCGTGAGTTTTTATCTACCCATAACCAGAAAATAGCCAAAAAAAAATTGCATCATTTACCTAGCCATATTGTGCCATTGCATTGTTCATTTCGGTTTTGCTTGTTGAGTTTGCGTTACATCTTTGAGTCGTGTTGCTGGTCTTAGCGTTTAGTCCGTTTAGAGTTTCGAGTTCTGGTCACGTTTAGTACCACTGTCGTCACCGTTGTCTGTCTCTGTTGTCGTTTGGGACCTACGAAAACAGAATCGGCTCGCTGCCACGGTTCCATTTTTGTAGTTTTCAGAAGTTTTTGTCGGTCGGTCTTGGGGTTGCTGAGTTGCATCTAGGGTCTGCGTATGCATTCGGCCGTGCTGTTGCTGTTGCGCGGTGTGGTAGATGGAAGGGGTGTGGTAGATGGAAGGGAGAGATTAAATTAGATTGTTATTGTTGGGTTGGAAAGAAAATTGTAGATTGGATCAGTTCCCTTTATCTCTCCACCAAATCCGGACTCCATGGTGCGTATCCATCCATGCCGCCACCACCACCACAGACTGAGTCCGATTCCCTCTCTCCCCACGGTTAATCTACACCGTGCCAGCCCATACACCTTGGTGAATTTTTATTGGTGTCGGTTTCGTGATCCGTTTGGAAAAACGGAACCGGCATAAATTCAGCATTCCATTTTTGATAGTTCTAAATTTGGATATAGACTTTTGCATTTGAGTCCCTGTAATTTTATATTTACAGCGTGAGTCCCTGTAACCTTACAGTGAGGTCCTTGAGTCCGTTTTTGGTAAAAAAAATAAAAAAAAAGAAATAAAAAAGGAAGAAAGGTGCAGAAAAAAAAAAGAAGAAAAGAAAAGCCGCACAAAGAAAAACGAAAAGAAAAGAAGAAGAAAGAAGGAAAAGAGAAAAATCAGTTGTATCCTTGAGTTTGCTTTCATATATAGAGTGTGCTTTAAGTTGTTTCTAGTGCTATCTTGTGTACGTTTGTGTTTAGGCGCGGTCTCTAGTACGTTCTAGCCAGGACCAGCACGGTACTTGACTTTGAACGATCATTCAACTTTGCATTACTGATTTGAGCATTTGCTATCCCTTGCTACATATTTAAGCCTACCCAGAGCTCCACATATCTGATTGCAGCCGTACAGCAAGTGTTTGCCAATGCATCGATACATCCAACCTCCATTGGGGTGCTTGGTTAAGTCGTGTACGTCACCATTCCGCTTGCTTTGGTAAGAACTTGTAAGAGCTTGGGAAAAGTTTGAGTGTGTGTGATATTTCAGCTCCACTACCTAGTTATGATAGGAGCGTGCATATTCTTGTGTATGTTTCTTGTTTGCTACTAACCATGGCAGGATGCGCAAGCGGATACCAGATGGTCATGCTCAACCTCGACTTCCACCATCAACGAGATATAGCGACTTCTTCACGCATCACATATGAGGTACATGATAATGATCTTGCAAGGGTAGAATCTAAATTGCCAGTTTTTGATGGTAAGTATGATTCCGCCGCTTATGTTAATTGGGAGATAGCAGTAGACAAACAATTTGATGAGTTATGATTTCTCTAATGCTCAAATGATTACGGCTGCTAGTAATAAATGTACCGGTTCTGCATCTTTTGGTGTACACTGTTGGCAATAAGCTTGAAACTTGGGATGAATGCAAAACAATGATGAGGAAAAATTTTGTGTTTTCATATTATAAACGTACTCTCCTTGAGAAATTAGAACATCTAAAACAAGGTGACAAAACCGTGCGGGAGTACTTTCATAACTTTAAAATTTGTATCACTTATAGTGGTTTAAAAGAAAGCAATGAGAACACAATGACTAGATTTTTTAGAGGCTTAATTCTGATATTCAGGCTGGGCTTATTAATGTGACATATAATCTATTAGGCCACTTGTTCATGCTTGCTGCAGTGTTGAGAGCAATATTTTAAAGAACCCAAGGGAGAAACAAGCTATGCTTGTGCTCCTATACTGACACTTTGCAGGGAGCTCAGAACATTCACCATGAGGAGAAGAGCAATATGCTCGAGATGTCATCTCCATCACTCACAAGGAAGAAGAGAAGACTGATGCACCTACATTATCTGAAGAGGCATAAAAGGTAAATTAAATGGTGCTGGTATTACTCAAGGTAGTGTGCTTCTGATGAGTCACATTTGTCCACTATCCATGCAATCTAGAGCAAATTTTGGTGGAAACTACTTCTGATTTGCCTTTGTCACAAGTTGATTTACTTGCTGTTCCTTGTGATAAAGAAGAGTTCTTGTGATAATGCTTCACTTAATCCCTACCACAACTAGTGAATGAACATGCTATTTCTAGTGTTTTCTTTGTGTGCTGATTTTAAGCATGTTGTTCACATTGCTAATGATGTACAGGAACGTGAATTGCTATCTTGTTAAATATTTTGGGCTATGTTCAGTTTTGATGATTTTTGTGAGCTCGATAATTTGAAGAAGAAATTATTTGCTAAGTGATTTGCCTTGTCCAACTAGTGCTATTTTTCATATATTTGGGCGAATCTGATGATAGAGGAATATATTTGGTGCATAGAGTTTACATAGTTCAGATTTAGGAACCTCCTATACATGTGGATAAAACATGCAAGCTAGAGAGAAATGTTATTGCTAAACAAATTATCTCGAGTTTGTCTGTGTTTTTGATTTGATGAAACAGGTTGTTTTAAATCGACCACGCGTTGGCACCATTTATGGAAAAAAACGAGGACGGTTTTCCCGTGAAGAAGGCGAGATGATGTGACCATGGCTTACTATGGATACAACCATTGCTCACATCATGGAAACAGATGATATCAAGATCAAGTCCTCCAAGTGTTGAATCAGATACAGCCACCTGCTACACCTGCTGACTTCAAATGGCCGCCGAATCTGCATACGACCTCCGTTTTCGCCCATGAGTACTTTGATGGAAGCTCTCGGAGTCCTCTTTCCAACGGATCCGACATTCATCGCCAAATTCCACCAATCTTC
>CM020178.1:29259076-29278706 GCA_009805545.1 Oryza longistaminata | reverse complement strand
TCGCGAATCCAATGGCGACGGCTGAGGTTTTCAAATTTTGGTAATTCGGAATTTATATTTTTTGGCGGGGCATTTTTTCTTTTTTAGTCGGACGGCTTAAACACCCGCATTGGCGAAAATTACTATTTCCATATACGGTGCTGTAAACGCAGCAAAAATATCAATTTTGCATACAGCTGATGTCCGGAGTCACGCACCCCACACCGCGGACAATCATTTTGATCGTATGGAAAAATCGTTTAGACAGTGCGTAGGATTAGCAAAAGTAGACCTTGGAGCCTTCTATGGTACTATGAAGTCTTATTATTACTTTTATTGAACCCCTACATCATAGATAGGCCAAATGGGCTGGCTGGCCTGGCCTAGCCCTAGCACGACCCAGACACATCCGAAGCTTGTCCAGGTTGGCATGGCCCAAAACCAACTCGCCGTACAGGGCTTGCGACCACAAGCTACACTTACGCCTAGGCATGACCCAATAAGAGCTCTCGGCCGTGCCATTGCCTGCCGAAGTACGATGAGCCCACCGTGCTCGTTGTTGAATAAGGTATATTTTGCCGTCTTCTGCATCTTCTATTGGACTGGCGATATGGCTGGACTAAGTCTATTCTTTACCTCCCTCAACTCTTTGGACTGTGGCTGATATGGCTGAATAAGTCTATCTACTCCCTATATGTCTTGGGCCCACTGATCGTTGTCGCCGTCTGCCGTGCCGTGCCGCATGCATCCCTGCGTCACTGCTTGACCGCCACATGGCAAAAAACACGGGAACATTACTCGATCCGTAGAAACCGACTGCTGGGCGCCACATGGCAAAAACATTATCGCTGTTTTGCGACACCCCTACTTTGCGATGACAATGGTAATAGTTTCCATGGTGAACACTCAGTTTTTTTGCCGGAACAGGGGGGTCACTTACGGGTGGTGGTGTTGATGCGGCCGTGAGCGTGTGTATAGTGTGAGTGATTGCCGTGTTTGTGCTCCTCCCGATGTGATGTCCCTCTGTGTTAGATTGGTGGATGTTCTGGTAGTCGGTTCGTTTCCTGCGCGAGCGCAGCAGTAAGGTGCGCAGCGGCCAGCCAAAATGGGAGCAAAACGGTCAGGTGGCACGTGACAGGCAGTGAACGTATCAGGTGAGCCGAGTGCACGGACCAGGGGCGGGAGACCGGAGGCCAGCGGGCCATCCAAAGGCAGGCAAGCGGAAAGCACCGAATGCGGAAGCGCCAATGTGACAATGGTCAAGATCTGTGATGTTACAGACCAAGACTAGGCAGATAGTAGTACTAAAGCGATACCCAAACGAACACGAAGCCCCCTATAAAAAGACACTAAGAGTGTGAGGGTGTCGATATGTGAACATGAAAGAATAGTACGATGCGCTAAAACTTCGCAGTGAGTATGCGAACTATATACGGCAACAAGTAAAACAGCTAAGGGCGTGGAAGTATCCAAAACATCCAACACAGAATAAATAAAACCGAACTCATAAAAGCAAAACATTGGCCAAATTAATATTTTTTAATTAGTTTACATCACAAATAAGAATGTGTAACTTTCAAGGTGTGTGCGGTCAGGTGTTGTCTCATCAATTGAAAATTTTGTCAACTCAAGCTATGTCAAACTTTCGACTGTTCAGGACATTTGTTTTATTCTAGAGCCATATTATGGCAAGCGAAAACTTTCCTATATTCTATGCTTAATAATATCATAACCCAATTACAAAGTACTATATATTCATCCAAATCATAAAGGATAAAAAAAACCGATTACATCAACGTTGTTACAAACCACTGCTTGCGCACATGCAAAAAACACTGTAAACATTGATCAATTCCATACCAAACTTTATATTTGCATAATAAAACATAAGTAATTGATACACACAAGCTATCTGTGCTTCCCCCAGGGACATAAAACTCGATCAAACTCCCAGCAGATGGACAATCTCATCTGACTAATTAATTACCTGATCTCCACGATGACAGCGGAGGAGTTTCAGAGTTCTTCCAGCGTGTTCAGAAAAGTACCTATGATAACCTGTCACCTTGCACAACCCGTCAAGCTGAAGGCATACGGACTCAAGTTGTTCCAAAGGGACATCTCGTCAGGTGTGAGCTTCACTAACAGTGCTCCACATTCTGGTCGAAGTTGTGGGATCTTGGTGGTTTTCCTGGTATGGGAACAGACATCGCTCCTTGGTGATGAACCAGGCCAGTCGAGCTGCGGAACGATGTGCATCCCTTTCTCGCTGCCATTGGCGTTAAACCTTCTCGATATCGCGGCGTTCTCTCCGAGTTTCTCTGTGCTGGGAATCGTTAGGTAGGCTCTGAAGAGAAAGTGGAAAATGCATATTATATTTGTGAAAAACAGGCACGGATCAATGTCGATCTTATGTATTGATTGGACAAACAAAGAATTCGGATATTTAAGATTTTATTTAGATCGTAATTAAGTGTGATGGCTGTCGTGGTTGATCTCACGGGCCAGGGTGGTATTTTTAAAATCACCTTGCGGAAATCGTCGTCAGGAAGTTTCATCGGACCAGTTTTAGCTCCATCTGGGAGAAGAACCCCTCCATAGCGGGCTGTACGCCACAATTTCCAATTGCCAAGTTTCTCTGAAATTTTTGGAACAAAAAAATAATGCAGTTTAGAAACAACATCCATAGACATGTTCTGCTTCCAATACAAGCAGGTATTATTGTGTGGTTGCTTCTGAAATTGTTGGGAAATTTCCGAAACTTTTGCACGAAATTATTTTGAAAAATTTTAACAAAATTTTGATTTGAATTTTGAATAATTTTAACAAATAAAAAAAAAGAAAAATGCCAAGAATTTCGGGCGAGATATTTGCGTGCTAGAGGAGGGGCAAAATTTCCAATAATTTCAGATCGAAATTGCAATCCCTGGCAGATCCCGAATATTCCCGGCTTTCTTAGAAATAATAATAGACTATCAGTAGTAGTACTGCTCCATGATTCTTACATATATAATATATTTACCTGCAAGTGTTGGAACAATGCTTTCTTCGACATCCTTGACCACAGTGGGACACGTCGATCTGAACTGCGGGTGATCGATAACACGTGAAGCCCTCCTTATCGTCGACGCAGAGGCCTCAGATAATTACCAATGTATTTTGATCTTGCCCTTCGTTCAACCAGCTTTTTCAGGGCTCACCCATCTGCATGTATATAAAAGTGCAGAAATGTAGGCTGCGTGAGTGCTGAATTAATACCTTATCTTCGAAGTTTGGAAATTGGTTAGGAACAGTTATGGTTGATTATTTTTGTTGAATTTTTCCCATCGGGTCAGCTCTTCAGTTGAGTTCAAAAAGATATAATTGAGTTGTGTGACTTCTCAACACCAACAGGAGTACAAATCTTTCTATCTATTCTATTTTAATAAACGGGTTTTTGCTAAAAATACTTACTGGCCGTTTGGTTCAGTAATCAACTTTCAATTCTTATGGGCCTAGCAAACGTTGGAAGATTATATAAGTCCCATGTCACATCGGATGGTTTGAACCACTAATTAGAAGTTATTAAAACATAGAACTATTGACAAAATTAAACCTATGTCCATAATTCCTGAACTAATTTGGAAGACGAATCTATTGAGCCTAATTCATCCATGATTAGAATAGTGTGATGCTACAGTAAATATGTGCTAATTATGGCATTATTAGCTTAAAAAAATTTTATCACTGAATTAGCTATTTATTTATGTAATTAGTTGTTAGTAGTCTAGTTAAATACTTCCAAATTTAGTTGATATGGACTAAGTTTTAGTCCCTATAATCCAAAACCACCCAAGTAAGCTACTGCATAATTCGTGAATAATTCAAAATTTACACCAGTTAGATATTTACAATTTTACAATTGTGAAGTTTTTCATGTTAAAAAAAAACATACTGCTAATATTTACATACGCCCCATTAATAAAATAGACTCGTTTTTAGGGGTGCCTCTTGGTTTCATTTACTCAACCTTTTATAAGGGTTATAGAACATATGTATATAGCTCCCTTCGTCACTAATTAAATGAATTTAATGACTTTTTTATTTTTTTTCAACAAAACAAAATATTAATGGACCTCTGTTTTATATTTGCCTATAAATAGAATAGAAAATAAAAAATAAGTATTTTTCCTTTGGCTTATAAGTTATAAACCGTGATAGGTGAAAAGTAACAAAATAGTAACGGGGCATGATTCTGTTAGAAGTTTTTAAAATCAAGGCTAAAAAAAAAGTAGAAACGATAGTATAAAAAAGGAGCAGGACCCCGGTGTTTTTTTTAAAAACTGAAAGGGTTTTTTTTTTTTAAAAAAAAAAAAATTTTTTTAATTTTGATTTTGGGCGGGGGCCTATTTTTTTAAATATATATATTCTATTCATTTAACTTCGGTAAAAAATTAATATCCATTTCTCATGAGCTATTTTAGTCGCACGACTATCATGATATAGTTTATTTATGTTATTGAAAACACAGCGGTCTTCTACCATCACCTTGGCGTACGGTAAACGTCTCCGCATCATATGACTATCTATATTAAATTTCAAAGCAATACAGTAAATTAAAATGCGTGTGCTAAAGTGCCCACGTAATCAGAAGATCTCTCGCATTCTCGTCAGTTCTTCACAATTAATTTACTCAAAAAGATAAAGAGTGTGCGACTTTTCAAGAACAAAACATGGGTAAGCATCTATCTATTTTTTAATTATTAAAAATATTAACTTAATTGTGGGTCAGTAATAATCAGTATATACATGATACCAGGTATAATTTATTTGTTAATTAAAAGAAGCGTTTCTTCCATCATTTCCATGTGTCCATATCACTATGACTGTATAATTTTGAAAAACTCTGTATGACAAAGATTCGGCAGCCTTTTTTCTTTAACTCTCTCCCTTGTTTCCGCGTGCAGCTTTTCAAACTGCTAAACGGTGGTTTTTTTGTAAAAAGTTTCTATACGAAAGTGCTAAAAAATTCATATTGATCCATTTTTGAAAAAAAATAGCTAATACTTAATTAATCATGCGCTAATAGACTGCTCCGTTTTTCTGTGCTGGGAGTGATAGTTCCCAATCATAGCTAGCGAACTTCAAATGGTGCTTAAATGGCCTAATTTTTCTCAGAATATCACCTGGGATTTATTAATGAAAGCGTTTATTTTGCTCTATTCTTGAAAAAAAGTACATTTTCGCAAAAAAACTTCCTTTAATACAACCATTGCCTTAGTGCTTAAGATCACTTGTTTTTAATTAATCTGTTTAAGGTTTATTTAGTAGAAACTTGTAACTTATTTACGCTTAATAATCAAATAAATAATCCATATCAACATCCGCTTAGTGAATGTATCTGTTTAAAACCTAGCCACTATAGTACTGCTTCCTCCGTTTTTTTTTCCACAACGTAAGTCATTCTAGTTATTTTTCCATATTAATAATTTGATGTTTAGTTTAAATTCTAAAACATATAGTATTTATCTAAAATTCATTAACATCAATATGAATATGGGAAATGCGTAAGAGGATGACTTACATTTGAAACGAAGGAGTACATAGGATCTCATGACAGCTGCTCTGACCGTGATCTCACGGGCACCGGTGGAGTCGATCGCGTATTGCTGGTAGTAAGAGCGTCGATGCAGCCGACGCCGAGCCGCGCGGAGGCTGCCCTCGCACGCCTCCCGCACGTACGCCGGGTCGCCGCGCAGCCTCCACGCCGCGTGGATGGCCGAACTTTTGGTGGCCAGCCTGGCACCTGCACCTCCTCCTTCCGTTCGCCGCCGCCGCCGCCACCGCCTTGCCGACGGGGCACCTCGTTGGTGTGCGGCGTAGACGTCGGAGGTGTCGAGGAAGGTGACGCCGCCCCCCCCCACGGCGACGCGTGGCGGACCAGCGCCACCATGTCCGGCTCGGCCTCCGCTCGGCCGTACCCACCGCCGACGATGCCCATGCAGCCCAGCCCCTGCGTTTCGACACCTCCATTACCCCTGCGACCCCAGCTTCATTTCGCGCGCCACCGCCGCCGCCGGAGGAGCTGCCGCTGCTGCTGCCGGCCATGAGCGGCCGCATCGATTCTTGGGAGAGGATTGTAGCGGCTGGTGAAGTGATGACAGCTTTTGCTCTTCCATTTTTTTAGCGGCCGTTATTTATAGCGAGTTTTCTTGGCGTGCTCCGTGGCGGTTCAGCGAGTGTATGTCAACTGGTGCCTCTGGATTAACTACTCAGAAACTAGATGAGACAGTGGGCAGCTGGCTTGGTGTGGATTACTACTCAAGAAACGTTTACTAATTTTAGCTGGTTTGAAATTATTTTTTGTTTGCTTTTTATTGGAATTACTACTAGGGACTTATGCCCTTAACAGGCGTGATTTTCATTTAAAAGGAAAAAGGTATTTTACAAAAAATTAATTACAAGGGAGAGCACTGAAAAGATTACAAAGGGTTTATAATCAATAAAAAAAACTATTTTTTCTTTAGAGGATCTTTCATTTTACACATATGCTGCAGAAAGAACTTCGTTGAACAGAAATTTCTCGCAGCCTTCAAAGGAGGTCGCTCATGGCGAAAAAGATCTTTCCATTTCATTTGCCTTCAAAATATGGCTAGACAGATAAAAAAAAACTTCCAAGAAAACCTTTTTGTCTGAAACCAAATGCGCTAAACACCACTATTTTAAAATAAATTGAGATTAGAATTCAAAAGAATGCTGAGATGCATTATTTTATAGAAGAAGGAAATGAATTTATTTTTGTTGTTTATCAAGGAATTCTTTTTATCCCTGATTAAGCTTACATTAGAAGTATTCAATATCAGAATATATTGTTGTGGAACCAACTACGCCTCACCCGCGATGATAAATTCTTAGATTTTAAAACGTACGGGTGCTCGCATTTAAGTCTATTTTATTCTTTTAGTGGGGTAGGATGTGCATGGTGTGCACACGTTATCAGCACCTCCTTCTGTACCGTGTTTGTCCAAAAAGAAAAAAAATATATTATGAGCACTAAAAAAAATAGTAACATTTTCTGTACATTTTCGAGCCTGCATAAGGTCACTGTTTCTTAATATTCTTGTGTGCTTCGCGCATCAATCATATATATAAGGATTACCTCGCCTTGACAATGAGTATGATTAATTTTTAATAATTTATTACCAGTAAATTAGGCGGAGATAGATTTCACACACAAAACAAAAATACGGTGTCGCCACTATAGGTTGCCGGTAGTGCTTAAAACCAGCACCTATAGGGCCTTTTTCCCACCTGCACGGGTGGAAATCGCAAAAACGGCACCTTAAGTATTATTTAAGGTGTTTAGTGCCTAAATAAAAACCGACACCTCTTATATTTTGTATCGTTTTTTTTAAAAACAAGGACACCTAGTAATTAGCACCCCAAAAATCGAGCCGAGCCGGAAAACCTAAGCCGGGCGTGCTCCCACCGATGACTAGCGACTGAGGGAGAAAGGTCTCCGCTCTCTTCTTCGCCTCTTCTTCTCGCTCTCTTCTTCCCTTCTTCTGTTCGCTCTCTTCTCTCCTCTCTCCCCCTTCTCTGCTTGCCGGCAGCGGGCCAGCGGAGGCCCGCACGGCGACTGTTGGCCCTCCCCTCCGGCTAGATCTGGCGGAGGGAGGAGGCGGCGACGGCCAGGAGGATGGCGTCAGCGCGGGGCGGGTCGACGCTGGCGGGCGTGTCTGTCCGGATCCGGCATTGGCGGGGCCTGGCGGGGATGCGCGAGGAGGGAGGTGTCCGGCGGATGGGCTCGAGTGAGGAGAGGCGGCGGCAGGCAGAGGGCTCGTGGACGGTGGCAGCAGGCAGGAGGGTCGCCGGGCGGGGAGGAGCCCCTTCTCCCCGCCAGATCTGGCGGTTGCGGGACGCGGCACAGGGGCGGCGGGTGCTTCGCGGAGAGACGTGGCGGCGGGCGACGGACGGCGATGGCTAGAAGACGACCGACCGACGGCGCGACGACGAACTTCATCGAGTGCAGAGTTGTGTGTGGTTGCTGGCGGGCATGACGATCTTCTTCAAACAAGGGGCAAGCCACAAGCCAAGCAAACCCTCTTTGAATGTTGTGGGCATTTTTTTATTTCATTAAATAGTGTTGCAGGATGAATCCAATCTCTTGAACGTTGTGGATGAATGTTGGTGCGATTCAAAATTTTGCTCTGTGTGGGAAGGAGTTTTCTTGCGGATGTGGAGGATGGACTGCTTCGGCTTGATGCGTTTAGCTGATCGAAGCCGAACGCTATTTCGGCACGGAGCCGGCTTTTTGCATCGTCGAACGTAAAAGGGGATGAAGTCTACGGGTCGGGCGCTCCGATCGGTTTTGGCAGAAAAATCCGTTCAGCGCCCGAGTTACGGCAAAAACTATTGGTAACTGATTTTTCTTCTTTAATTACTTATCCCAAATTCCATGACCGATATCCGATTGCACCATTAAATTCATTGCAATTAAATCTTCAAAACAAGACCACACAAGGATATATTCCGACGAAAAAAATATTTAGCTTATTATTGAATTATTTTTAAATGTTGCACGATGTTCCACCAGGTATATCGGAATTGTTTCACTAAGTAGATCAAAAATGTTTCACTCGTTTAAATCGGGTGTTGTTTCACCTTATGTAAAATCAATGTTTCAGCAAATAGCGAAAGAATGTTTCAGTTCACCGCAACATTTGATCCATACATAGTGAAACATTATAAGTACACTAGGTGAAACATATTTAGGTGGAACAAAAAATAAACTGAATTCCCTTAATAGGGGGGTTTCCAAAATATGTGAGTTTTCTTTGTTGCAGTGGAGTATTTCAGTTCACTACAACATTAGATCTATACATAGTGAAACATTGTGAGTACACTAAGTGAAACATTTTTGGTGGAACAAAAAATAAACCAAATTCCCTTAATAGAGGGTTTCCAAAATATGTGGGTGATTTGTTGCAAAAGAATATTTTAATTCACTGCAACATTAGATCTATACATAGTAAAACATTATAAGTACACTAGGTGAAACATTTTTTGTGGAACAAGGGAAGGGACAGGTGGGTGGGTCCAGCGGGGTGCGCGCGTGGGGGGAGGGGGAGCGACCGATTTTCCCACCTCCCCCGGTCGACCAATACAGAGCATTCTCGACCTAAAAGGTGCCGGTTATACGGAACCGACACCTTTTTGTTTTCAAATCAGTGTCGCCTCTCCTGTGCCGGTTGGGAAAACCGGCACCGAAGGGGGTTTTCCAACCGGCACTAAAACCCTTTTCTGTAGTAGTGATTTTGTATTGGATCTTGTCTGCATTTGATCCTACAAGTAAGAGAGAAGATTTTCCAACTTTTCACACATTTCCCGAACTATTAATTGGTCTGTATTTTAAAAAGTTCTATGAAAAAGTTAGTTTAAAAAATCATATTAATATGTTTTTCAAACTTGAAATAATTAATAGATAATTAATTGCATGCTAATAATTCACCTCGTGATGAAACAAAGGCGGTCTTGACAACCGGCACCAAGGACCCTCCAGGAGGCAAGAAAAATCATCGAGGCTAGCTCGAGACATGGAGCCCACAATTAAAAACCCTAAAATAATGAAACAAATAGCCAACAAAAATCCATAGGATGAATGGAGTCACATAATCCATCAACACATCACATAATATTTACAAAATTCATCACAGATGAGGATGTTGAAGCACTTGGATTTTGATTGATATAGCTTGGGAGAAGATTTTCCTCGATTGTGAAGGTCTCGGGGCTTCAATGGATATTATGGACACTCATACTCACTTGGCCTGGATATCCGACTAGAGATAGGAGGTAGACCGAGTGAGGGATTATGTAAGAGATTAGAGCTTGTGACTGTTAATTGCCTTGTTTTTTAGGGTAAATCTCATAAATCTTAGATAAGTACAATTATGTAATAGATAAGGAAACATATACCGTGTCCTGTTGGATTCCTATCTTTGTAACCCTACCCCTCGCACATATAAGGAGGGCAGGGGCCTCTCAAAGGCATAATCACAACTTGATCGTGTCATCAATACAATACTTGGCGGATCTAGTCCTCAAAACAGGAGTAAGATATTAGTTCTCATTGAGAAGTTTTGAACCTGTCCAAACCTTATCCTCTTTACTCATCCACTTTAGATCTCGTGCGCTACCCCGGCCCTTTTCTTATTACCGAATTTTATAATCGACGGGTCATTACAAATTATTCGATGCAATCCTGATATTGTTTCAGGTACAAGAACCTGCCCCCAACCCGTTTCTGCTACCCTGCGCATGATGCTGTGGTGCATCATCAGCCCATGCGAGACCCTACACCTTTGCCTGTTTGGTCCGCAATGCAACCCATCTCGTCTCTGTTGACGACACCACGCGCCCGCCGTCCTTCGCCACCCACCGCGCGACACTGAGACACCCGCCGAAAAAACCGAAGGGCCTTGCCAAGAATCCGCGATCGCTGTGCCAGACTCTGCCACCACCTAGCCGGGAGACCTCCCGCCACCACCGGAACAACCGTGCCCGAAGCCAACCTATGCCCCCGCGCCAAAGAGGAGCACCGCCAGTGGGACCGATAAGCGGCGCCCATACGCACATCCCAGCTCACAGTCGACGGTTTGCTGCTCCGCGGAAAGCGGTCAGCGAGCGAGAAGACCGCTCGCGTCCCGCAGCGGGTCGGGGTGAGCAGAGAAGTCTGCGGCTGGCCTGCGGTGGCGGGGTTCCAAAACGCGTCACACTGGGCAAATCAGAGCTGTGTTTTGATTCACTCGTTTACACCCCAGCTTCCCTACGACCATCTCGTGCGCACCTTGTCCGCGCCTCCACGGCCCGGAAGCAGACCACCCTGGCCGACGTGTTGTGAGCACACTAGTTGCCCCGTTTCAAATTCTCTGTAAGAGTGGGGCAAACTAACTGTGAAACATTTAATGGATCCGTTCCTACCCCCACTACGCTTCAAACTGTCTGAAACCCGCGACATATATCATATGCCGAAAAAAACTTTTCATCCTATTAAAGCAGCCGCTAAAAATATCGGCATTAACCATTTTTGCAAGTTACGTAATAATTAAAACGAAATTAATCCAACATATTACCACCTATTTTGCCACTGAAGTACACATAATGCTCTTATCTTCATCTCATCTTCAGGCAGATTCAAAAACACCACATCTCTAGCATAAACTAATCCGATAAATGAATTTGATTTTATTTGTTTGTCCAAAGATCCTCCTTTCCTTTCATACTCTTTTTCATACGAGTTGTGAGATTTCGCCCCCTTAGCATGAGGAGGCGGCTGACCTTTCTCTATTACGGTCACTAATTTTTGTTCCAACCTCAACGCCGATCCTTCATGTGGCATTTTCAAGTGGCAACACATCATACTTGGCCGAATGGTGGAGTTTTGGACGCGGGCTCGTTAGCTCGGTCTTATGGGCCTTGCCTCTGGTCTCTCCATTCTCGGGCAGCACGCCGATGGAACGGGATAAACTGGACATGTCAGGCTTTCTTCCTGTCCAGAAGAAGTAAATGTGAGAATGATTTGGTCTGGACGTGGAGATTTGGACAGAACTGCTTCGTCACTGCCAGGCTCGCAGCGGAGCCATACCGTGCAACCGAATGAGGAAATGGTGTGAGCGTGGGACCGATGGGACGGAGACACGGTGTCCAGGGCCCACCAGCAGCGAATGCTATCAGCTAGGGCTTCGTGGAGAAGGCTCGGGCTTGGAAAGCTGGTATGGTGTTGTTCCTACTCCAAAAGAAGACGGCACGCCAGCGTGTTCGACAAAAATCGACAAGGAGGAGGAGAGAATGGAAAAGGGAGAAGGCTGGGTTTTTCGCCTGGGGTTGGATATAGGAAGGCTTGGTCAGGGTGGGCATGAGGGGCAGGCTCGACTGAAAGTGAGAGGAGGTTGAAGAGAAAGAAGCCAAATGAGAGAGATGATTAGAAGTAACTCTAAATGTTGAATCACGTGACATTGCTTCTGCGCGCTAATCTGCCCTATGTGGTGAAGCTAAAAGAATTGGTAAAAGGAGTACGCTAGTCTGCAGAGCATAGTTGATGATAGACTATCTCGTTGCGTATACACAAGCTACGCCGAAGCGTAGAAGAGTTATGTTTTTACGAAGTCCGTGAATGTAACAGATTATAAGAAGAGGGTTCTGTAAGGTCATACGTGATACGTATTAATGGTCCCGATTTTTGCTAGTTTGACGTTAATAATCTTAGGAATAACATAGACAGTTAGTTTATAATAATAATCGCCAAATTAGCGAGAGTCCCCGATATTTTTACAATTTTGCACATGTAATATAAGTAGGTTCTGCGCGAGTTTGATTTTTCCAGGAATTTTGCGTTCATGCATCAATAGCAATCAATTACAAAATAAATGTATAATACCAACCATAGTTCGAATGCCCTATGAAGAAAATGACGAATGCATGAAACTATCCGAAAGACCGAGGCAAAATATAATCTCAGAGAGAGACTATGCACTAGCAAACCGCATTTCAAACTAAACCCATTATATCATGGTATTAGCGCGAGGTGTATGTACAATTTTATCAGGTTCTATACATATTGCAATAATGTTTGTTTCAAAGTTAATCATAACGTAATCTTTCCAGAACAGTAAGAAAAACCCACACTTTTGGTTTTATAATTCCTACAACCTGACAGGCATTTAGCCAACCTCGCGCACACATATGTTAATATTGACTAAACTGATTGAGAGTTCACGTACCCAGACATGAGCAGTTAAAGACTGTTGAGAACACTTCTACTCAATCCCGTTGGCGAACTTGGCCAGTATCTGCCAGGACCTAGGTAGAGGCGAACAATGCTAGCAAATGTCCCACCCGGGTTCGACCTGATATGCCACATCCTTATGCCCAATATCCTCGCAACCCACTGACATCATGAACTGCCCAAGTTTAGGAGGCCAGGAAGCATGTTGCAACAGGGGAAATTATACTGATTCGAAAAACAGTTATACCTAATGCGTAAAAGATCTTAGCCCAGCCAATAGATACTTTCATCGTACTGATTACAAGTACTCTCTCTTCATCAGCCGAACCTGAATAGTAAACTCCCGTCTTCGTCGTGTTCCTGCAGCATGTATCTGCGAGTAGGGTCTATTAGCCCTTATTCGCCGAAGAGCATACGTTCGTATTTTCTTGTTTTTACAAAACGTTTCTACTATACTATGTGTTGGATTGTGCTTAAATATTGTGTCCCTTTCAATTTTTCTTTCTTCTTTTTAAACAAATAACAAATAGTCCCATATTATAAATTCCAATTAGACATGTTGCCCATATCTTTATAAAGAGAAAAAAAAAGACATTTCATTTTTATAGGGAAATCTCGTTACATGCATAATAGCATCCACCAAAATTGGGTTTAGTAAATTACCTTGTTATAGCCTAATCATCATTATGGAGAGTGTAAATGGGAATCCCGCCACACCACACAGCGCTTTTGTCACCCGCCGCCCGCATCCATCTTTCTGAACCACACTATGTTAAGTAGGTTCCGCAGGTTCGAGTGAGAACGTGCGAAACCCCAGATAACAGACCTGTTTAGTGAAAGGGGCTAAAAAACCTACCCTGTGGGTGTGTGTTGCTGTGTATAAGAAGTTTAGCGTACTCTCTTGACGGTCCGCACCGCCACGTCCGGCGCTTGCAGAACACAGCGAAAACCCTATATCGGTGATCGCCGCGCTCATGGGCACTACAGACTCACTCACAGAACCAGCCAATGAGTGCACAACAACCAATCAACATGGTCCATTGCCGTCGACACCGCAAACGTCCGTTATCATCCGTACCATAAGCGACAAAAACATATATCTCTCATTTATATGCCTACACCAAAGTGCTCTCTTTTATTAGCGACTAAGAAGGCGTATCATCAGAGCTGTGATGGTTTTCTTTCCGAGTGAGCGAGAGAGCGAGAGAGTGCGTGTGCGACTAACTATACCTGCCTCGACTATACATTCTAACATCTACCACAAAGAGAGAAGAACAACGTGAAACCGTGTCTATGCCACAGCTTCTACATCCCTCCGACATCCACCGAGCGTAAAAATTGACCCTGTCCCCGTAGTAAGAAAGTGTAAAGGATGACCACTTCTAAAAAATTCTAACAATTTACGCAGTTATTTTTACCTGAAACACATCACAACTCACAAACACATCACGCTCGTCATATTTACCATCAGTAAAACATTCACACCGCACACCGCCTACCTCTATAGAGATATCTGAGAGGACTAAACGAACATGAGTTCCGCAAACATCTCTGGCGCACAACGATTCAGTCACAAATATATGTTTTTTATGATTAGCTTCATTTAGTTTTCATTGTTTGTTAAATGAAAACATAAATTTAATATTTTTATGCTGTCGACCATGCGACTGTCAGTTACAGTTCATTCCTCATTCATTTTTATCACAAGAGGTCAAAGAACGTAGTTTTAGTCATTACGTCTTGTGACAGCGCAGAGAAACCAGTGTGGCTCATCTGTCTTTCTATTGCTCTTTTACGAGAGTGGCCCTTCCGGACGTCACCTTTGTGTGAAAAATTCCGAGAGCAGCGCTTTGGAAGAGAATATCGCAGGTTGTAATGTTCTGAAGCTGGCCCCACCAAAAGGCATGATGAGGATCCCATAATTATAGAGGGCAAGAAGACCAAAATATCCTTGTGACCGTGCAAAACTAAATATACGTAGCACGCTCCTACACACCTACTATTTCCATGGCTCACACTGGAGCGACACAAATAATATACAAGTACAATCAGCTCTTTAACTCACTCACTAGGAATGGTAACTTATTCTAGGATGCACACCTTGATTTAATGGGCACAAAAATACACACTTATAATTTCTTGGCAGAAAAAAATATTATGCATGAGTACATAAGTAGGCTCACCATGCTTTTCTGCTCAGGCACATAAGTTATTTTGAAATCACGAAAGACACACATGTCTCTGACAGCACATATTTTACCTTGTGCTTTATTGGTCCTTTTGGAAGATAGCATTATCTGTTACACGCGTATTTACGCACAGCTTTGAAGCCAATGTGAGTGACCGGACACACATTTAGGCTAGTGTGTTTATAAACCAGTAGTCCAGGTGCTCCCTCATGTCAAGATCCTTGTGCAACATTCCATTGGGCAGCTTCCAATCAAAATGGTAGAGAAGGTTAGCCAAGGCAACTCCATGTTAGCTAGCCAAGATTTATTCCAGGGGCATACTCTGCGGCCAGAGCCGAAAGGGAGAAACTCAAAGTTGCTCCTTTGAATTCTATATCGTTGTTTTCAAACCTCTCTGGCTTGAATTCTTCGGCATCCTCCCAATACTTACTATCCCTGCATATTGCCCACACATTCACGAATGCAGATGTACCCTTGGTACATCATAGCCCTAATCTTACATGTCTCACGGCATTTGCGAGGGGCTAAGAGGGGCAATGGACAATGCAGTCTCAAGGTCTCCTTTATTACACATCTTGAGATAGCTCAGTGGACAAGTCATCTTCAGTGATGTGGTGTTTCCATGGAAGATTGCCGCATCTCTGATTGCACCTTTGCCATTACTCTTGGGAACGGATCAGCTCCATGGCCTATATTAGTGTTGTTGATGATGTATCGGTGCCCCCAGCAAACATATCCTGGAATAATGATTTTTAATCAATTACTAATCATCCTGAATATTTTTTTTATCCATACCACCTAATGCACATAATACGTGCCTACGTATATAGCCTAAACTTAATTCATTACTAAGAAGTATGCCATTTGTTCGAGAATACTTAACTAAAACTACATATAAGACGTTTTCTTGAACTAAAACTTTATGATGATTGGGTATCACTACTATATGAATGATTTTCCTAGACAGGACACTTTTAGATTGCGTGCGGGTGGTAACTTAGCCTGCACGGGAAAATCGGCTCATTTTCACGTGCGGTCTATTTAGAGGACCGCATGGGAAAATCTTAAATGGACCGCACGCGAAAATAAGTCAGTTTTCCCGTGCAGGCCTATTAAGAGAGCCGCATGCGAAAATAGTCCCCTTTTCCCTCTCAAAATATTTCCCCTCTTTCTCTCCTCACCCCTCCTCCTCTCTTTTTCTTATCTTTATCTGCGAGTCCTCTCTTCTCTCCCACGCCTCACCCCTCTCTCTCTTCTCATGCCTCTCTTCTCTCCAACGACTCTGCGGGTCGCGCTTCGCTGACGGCGGCGGCACGGCGGCGGGTCGCGGCGCGGGTGCGGCGAACTCAGCTCCACGGCAGTGAGGCGCAGGATCCGCGGACGTGGCCGTCCCCCACGGATCCGGCGGCGCGGCAGCCGTCCGCACGGTCCAGCGGCCGCCGCCCTCCCCCCACGCGGGATCCACTCCCCTCCCCTCCCCTTCCTTCCCTCCCCTGATCCGGCAAGAGGAGGGCGGCTGGCGGTGGTCTGACCGGAGGGGAGCGCGGATCCGGCGGCCGCGGCACGGAGGCCAGCGGAAGGGCGGGCGGTGTGGAGGCGGGCGGCGCGGAGGCAGCGGTAGGTGGGCTGCGCGGAGGCGAGCTTGTGCCGGAGCCGCGCCGACGACGGGGAGGAGGAGGCGGCGCCGCCGATTCAAGGTTTTTTTTTTCGGTTTTTTTCCCGTGCGGGCGACATAAGCGTCCGCACGTGAAAATCCAATTTTCGCAGACCCCTGGGTGTGTGCACCTGCACGCATTACCCGCATGCAAAAATTTTGTTTGTAGTAGTGTATATATCCTAGCTAGGTATAGAGGTTAATTAGGATGTAATCATGTTCCTTGTGAGAGAAAAATATTATATTAATTTGTATATATGGTAGGTTGTTGTCTATCTTCATCTCTACTATATTAAAATTAAGATTTTTTGTCGGTACTTTGATGTCGTCGTCGTGTAACTACTCCCTCCGTTTGTTGTTTGTTTAACGTATAACGCCATTGATTTTTTAAATATATTTGACCATGTCTCATTCGAAATTATGTAATTATACATCTATTTTATTGTAACTTGATTATCATCAAATATTGTTTAAGCATGACACAAATATTTTATATTTGCACAAAAAATTTAAATAAGACGAATAATTAGAAAAACGGAGGTAGTAGAACATAAAGACAGTGTTGTGAGGCTTGCTTACCATCAAAAGCATGACTATAACCTCATTTGTGATTGGGATCGGCGAGCCGCCTTCCTTCTGGAGCCTGAGCAGGTCGTCGAGAGAGCATGCGCATGACTTGCTGTCGGCCGCGCGATCATCCGCCTCGATTTGGGCCTTGCGTTCTCGGATGATCTGCTCTATGATGCGCACCATCTTGTCGCGGTTGGCGATCGCGCGCGCGGCGCCGCGGACACCATCGCCGCGAGCCTCGACGACGGAACAGGTCGGCGACGCTGAGCCCCGACGTGAGGCGCACCACGGCGTGCAGCGCGGCGAGGTACTCGCCCTGTGCTCGCACCGCGTCCCCACGGAGCACCGGAGCACGGTGTCGTTGACCATCCTGGTGACCATCTCGCTGAGGTTGACGGCGGCGCCGGCGGCGGCGGACAGGTCGCCGCACGAGCGCCGCCACCTCCTCCTCGCGGCACGCGGCGGAACGAGCGCACCCGCGACGCGGTGAGGAGCTCCTGGGTGAGCAGCTTGCGGAGCTGGCGCCACCGCTCGCCGTACGGGGACAGCACGACGTCCCGGCCGCGAAATGCTGAACCGCCCGCGCGGCGCGGCAGGTGGCGGTCGGCGAACGCGAGGTCGTGGCTCCGGAGGACCTCCCGCGCCGCCTCCGGCGACGACGCGACCACCGTGGCCACCTCGCCGAACCAGAGCTGCATCAGCGGGGCGCCGTGCCTCCGGGCCAGCCTCCGCATCGCGCTGTGGACGCTCTCCCTGGAGGACACGACGTGGTGGATGCTGCCGATCAGCGGCAGCGTCCATGGCCCCGGCGGCAGGTTGAGCCTCGGCTTTGCCGCAAATGATATCATCAGCTTGGAGACGACGACAACCAACAGGATGGATGCGCCCATGGCGAGCACCACCTTGTCCTCCCATGTCCGTACGATGTGCTGTACGCACTAGCAATAGCTACTACTCCAGTCTCCAGTTGCGAAGTACTACAGCAGGTGTACTATATATAGCGATGCATGGGCTCCGAGATCCTTCGTCCACCCTTAAGTGTCGGTTAACGTTATTTCTCTCTTCTCTCATCAAACCATATCATCCTAATTATTTATAGCTTTTGGATGATAGATCTATGGTTCAAATTGTCTATTCTTTCTTCTCTCATAACACCATGCAATCTGAATTATTTTTGGCTCAAAATTTATAAGTATTAATTTGTTTGGGTTTTAATAATTATATTGCATCTTATTTGTACACATTACATAATTTAATTTCCTGCAGCAACGCGGTGGGGTATATATTCAGCTAGTTATTTTAACATCCAATTACAACACTCCCATTGCACACTAAAAATTTTAACAATTTTGTATTTTGTAGTGAATTAAATATATCTCCGACGCTACTACAGCAAATTAATATTTTTGCGGATGGTCCATAACCCATTTACATAGGTATTTTACGATCCCACCCGCAACCTTGGGCGTGTGAAAAATTTTCTATTACACGGGATTTCCAGTTTTTGATTTTTTTTAATCACAAGTACATAATTTTAGATGTGAAATATGCGCACTTTTAGATGTGAAATATGCGCACGGGCGGTATATAGAATTCGAACCCAGGGCCTCTCACTCAGTGCCATAGTTTCCTTGCTATGCCATAGTCACTAACGAAAGGACTATGACCGGGGACGACTATGCATGGCATAGAATTTTCCAACCCATGGACTATATATATGGCATAGCTTTCGTTACTATGGCATAGAATTCCAACACGGGACTATGGCATATAGCTTTCGTTACTATGGCATAGAATTCCAACCCAGGACCTTTGGTGACTATCGCATAGATGCTATTCATTTGACTTCATCCTTCATAAAACTTTTAACATATATTTTTTACTCCAAGGGCCATCAAATTAAAAAGTTATCAACTATAAACTTGCAGCGTCGAGCTCTACAGAGCATGTCTCCATTTGAGCTCATTTTAAAAATTCAAAAATTCATTTTAGCAAAATAGTGAAAGTTTGTAACGAATTTTTAGCCACATAAACAATCTGGAATGAAAAAACGTTACACTACAAAATTGAATATCTGGACACTATCTACAATTCACATATAAAGTTTCAGAAAAAGTACGAATTACCCCCCTGAACTATCGAGGTCGACCAAATTACACCCCCGAACTCGAAAACCGGACATTCTACACCCTCAACTATTGAAACCGGACAAATTACCCCCTTGAGCACTGTTTTAGGTGGTTTTGGGATAGACCTGCTGACGTGGCATTCCAGCGTGGCAAAAAATTTTTTAAAAAAATAATGGACCCACGTGTCAGTCTCTAATCTCCTCTCTATCCCCTCGCGCCGGCCAGCCTCCTCCTCTCGCCGCGGGAGAAGCCGCCTCTGCTAGTCCGCGCTGGATCACCTCCTTCGCTCGCCTTCCAGCTCCGCGCGGCTTCGCCGTCTCCGCCGGCCACGTGCGGCTACACC
>CM020178.1:29234126-29249043 GCA_009805545.1 Oryza longistaminata | reverse complement strand
GTGCGAGGTCCAACAATTGTAGCTACGCATGAACCCCCATTGAAACAGGTGGGCATGAATAGTTCGTGTGGTGGAATACTCCTTCTGGTTTTTGCACTTGTTGCATGGACAGCTTATAAAACCGTTACGCTTGTTATCATTGGCCACACCAAAAAAATAATGCACGCCGTCAATAAACTCTTTCGACCGCCGATCCGCGACATCCATTGCCGATCCATCTATATGAAATACATATAAATCGTAAATATATAAAATCCAAGATTTACAAGGTAATTAAATAATAATACAATAATTGAATATAATTATTCATACAATCATTATTATTAAATCCATTGTACATATTATTCATGTTTTAATTACATTATAAACAAATATTTATTATGTTTTTCTTATTTTAATTTTAAATTAACTTAGTTTTATAATTTCATTCAAAATTATATGTAATTATTCAAACAAGTATTTATAATATTCTAGATAAACAAGTTGCATATCTTCTTTATTCCCTACACACACTTTCTCTCTCATCATCTTCCATCACATTTTCTAGAGGGAAAAATATATAAAAAAAATAGCTCCAAATGTAAATGCTAAGCAAAACAAAGAGTAGGATGAAGTTGCTAACCTTTTAAAGACCTCAAATTTGTATATTACCACCAAAAAATTTGCTTAAAATTTTGACAGCACCTCCCTCCCTCAAAGCTTAATTTTGAAGCAATGGCTCGGGCTGGACGAGGAAGAAGGGGTATATAAAGCTATGTAACTTTAGTCCCGGTTGGTAACACCAACCGAGCATAAAGATCTCAAATCACTTTAGTCCCGGTTTGTATTACCAACCGGGACTAAAGATCCCAAGCCCCCCGACAGAGGTCTGACATGCCCTGTCAGGAGGCGAACCGGGACTAAAGATGATCTTTAGTCCCGGTTGGTGTACTAAAGATCCCTTCGTCCCGTTGAAGTAATAAACCGGGACTAATAAGCCACTTTAGTCCCGGTTCGTTTTGGAACCGGGACTATTGTGGAAATCGGCCGACCCTCCAAAGACCTCTTCTCCAGTAGTGTAAGTTTCGGTGTCCAACTTTGATCGTCTATCTTATTTTAAACTCTTTTATGATTAATACTTTTATTGTTATTAGAATATAAAACATGAATATTACTTTATGTGTGACTTAAAGTGTTTCTTTTTTTCAATAAAATTTTAAATAAGACAAACGATTAAAATTAGACATGAAAACTACTTACTTTCTTCGTTTCATAATGTAAGTCATTCTAGCATTGCCCACATTTATATAGATGTTAATGTCTAACATCTATATGAATATGAGCAATGCTAGAAAGTCTTACATTATGAAACGGATGGAGTACTGCATTTAAAATGGGACGGAGAGGAGTATTATCCTTGTATAGCTAGCTAGAGCTAGCAGAAGTAGTATGTCCATTAATTGCTCTATATATATATAGGCTGGGTGGCAGGGTGGTTAACTTAACTTGCTATAAGCATTAATTAGCAGAGCTAGCTAGATCATATACTCGATCGATACATATATACTGCTACACTAGATCGATCAATATTATGGATCACCGCTTAGCTTGTGCTTTCACCATTTCGCAGCCACCGCCGCCTGAATCTGCCTGCGTGCGGATGAACAGCACCACCACCACTACTGCTGCCGCTGGAAATAACAACATCGCGTGCATCAAGCATCGCAGCAGCAGCAGCAAGCGTGTGGTATCTTGTCATGCAGCACCATCATCTGCCCCGGCTGCTGCCCAGGCTCCCAGTTTCAAGCCCTCGGTGTGGGGTGATTTTTTCGTCCACTATGAACCTCGGCCAACGCAGGAAAGCTTGTACTCCCTCCGTTCCAAAATATAGCAACCTTATACTGGATAGGATATATTCTAATACGACGAATCTAAACATATCCTATTCAGATTCGTTGTATTAGGATGTGTCCTATCCAGTACAAGGTTGCTATATTTTGGGACGTACGGAGTATTATCTATACCGTATGTGTGTGTGTGTGAAATTTTCTCAACCACAAACAATGTACTGCTTAAATATATATAGATAATTGTCATGCATGGATCGAGATGCATTGAGTCGGTTCAAGTTTTACAGAGGTTAATAATTAACCAATTACCATTGAATTTGCGTGCCTGCAGATTACTACCTATATACATATATACTCACTTGACTAGAGAACATTTTCATTTTTTGTATTGTAGGCGAATCAGCAAAATAATCAATTTTTCTAGTTCAATTATTTTAATACTCCCTCCGTTTCACAATGTAAGTCATTCTAGCATTTCCTACATTCATATTGATGTTAATGAGATATATGTCTAGATTCATTAACATCAATATGAATGTGGGAAATGCTAGAATGACTTATATTTGTGAAACGGAGGAAGTATTTGCTTTAATGTAAATTAATATGCTTTAAAACATAAAAATGGTGTGTGCGTGTGTGTGTACACACATTTATCTTGTGTACGTACGTGATGTACATATACGATACACACCATTCTTATTTTTTATTATAAAAGTTTACAAAATCTTTCAAATGTATACACCATTTGTATGTTTCAAATGCATTTATAAATTACAAATGTATGCATAAATGTTTTAAACTTTTCTAATAAACTTGTCATACATAAATGCAAATTACTCTCGTAAAATTGAATCTTTTTTAAACTTCTCTAATAAAAATATTGTGATCAAAGTAGCATCTCGTGGTTAACACTATGAAAAAGATGCGTGGCATGTTCCATTTTATCGGTGTGCAAGATATTGCCAGTTTCATCATTTTCGAAAAACAATGCAGCACTAATTAACAGACAAGATGGCATGGAATAGAATTTTACGAACATGTTATGACCTAAATGAAACAGAGATGAGTATAACAAAACATTGAGTATCATACATAAGAGCTCTGTATGGCAAATTAACCTACACAACTGAAATATATTTTTCAATGTAAGCTTATCCTATTGCATACAATATTAACCATTAGAGTAATTTGCATCTAGATTACATGAATTTGATTGGTGGATGCGATCCAGTGAAAACTTTAAAAATTAGCATATTGGTCAACAACTGAACTAGCGCGAACATTTAGAATCGATATGTCACACATAAGAGTCTTTTAGCCATGGAAGCACGCCATCTCGACGAAGGTCTGCAGCTTTTGCTTTTGATTGGTAGTGTTCATCATTGCAACGAGGCTAGCATGTGCAAGGAAAGAAAGCACAGCGTGCTACACTCCTGCATAACAATATATTAAATTTTATCGTCTCGACAATGCAGTTTTCTCATGATTCATTGATTCATATCTCCAGTCCAGTTGCCTAAGTCATGATTCACAACTTACTATTGTTTTAAGACTGAGAACATACAAACTAACATAATTTCCAACTAATTCAACTCCTCAAAGATATCTTAAGAATGAACACTGCAAAATACAAAACAATCTAGCTGATATGTTTAGAATATAGAAAAAGAAAACAAAATGAATCGTCAGTAACATTATTTTTGACAAACGCGCGTGATTGCCAAGTCCTTGTACTAGCATGCTTATTTTTCAAGTTGTTGTACTATATGACAACTGCCTGCTATGTACTTGTACCGAGAATACAATTTACTCTAATTGTTATGTTTCCCTTGTTCATATATTGTTACTGCTTTTGATGAATCTTCAAGTCTATCTTTTTTTTGTCCTGCAATCCAAACTAACAAATCAATACACATTCATGCAGCAATCGGCGGAATGGATGAGAGAGAGGGCCGACAAATTGAAAGAGGAGGTATGCACACTATTTACACCCTCTAAGGACATGTTAAGAAGGATGTACTTAGTGGATGAAATAGTGCATCTGGGAATCGATCACCTCTTTGAAAAAGAGATTGAAACTGCACTAAAAGACATCCATGAAAGTGAACTCGCTAGCTCTAACCTCTACGAGGTTGCTCTTCGGTTTCGTTTGCTCAGGGAGCGTGGTTTTTGGGTATCTCCAGGTATTTCTCTACTTAGTTAATGGATTGAGTATAGTTGTTTTGGAACTGTTTATTACTATCACAAGGACCATATATATAAAAATGTTCAAATTAAAGAGATTGAGCATAACATGCCTAGCTAAATGTTGGAACTTCACAAACACTTTTATATCAAATCTCACATGCAGATGTATTCCAGAATTAGATTCCTTTTGAAACCCCAGGGAACAAAAACATGCATTCCCTAGGAATTACTTATTACGTTGAGCATTTTTTTAATATAATTATTACAATTTATGATGTTAATCAATTCATTAGGATTTATGTAAAATAAATTGCACTAAAGGTAAGTAATATTGCACAAAGACCACCACCACACATAATATGATTAAACACAGGAACAAAATATTGTTTAAATCCACCAGCACCATATATAGCATTCAAAAGATGCATTATAATCATCTTGCCCTCAAAATGGCATAATTCCACTTCATTACACATGTTTCGGTAAGAATCAGCTTTACCCAAAAGTTAGGCGCTATAACTACCAAGTTTTCCCAAAAGTTAGCCCTATGACCACAGCCAGTTGAAATTAAAATGGATCAAGTTCATCTAAAGCTGGGAGAAAGGTGGTGGCACCATTAGCAGATGAATTGGTCAAGTAGCCACCAAACATTCCTTCAGCTATAACATTTACCCTGTCATCTCCAGTTTCCTCTCTAACACCTGATACTTGGGAGTCATCCTATAAAAAAACAATTGTTACAATTTTATTAAACAAATTTAGTGAACAACCAATTTGTTTGATAAGGCTTGTATATATAGGGCAAACAACAAAACTAACAATATGCAAGGTACTGATAGATACTCATGTGGCAGAGCATGACTAGAACATGAAAAATCACTAGCATTTGCTTGAGTTGCAATGTGTAATTCAGAACGGTTAGGTAGTTTCAGTAGCACATGCAGCTATATATCAGCATCACTTACAAGAACAATAACTGGACTTGTTGGAGGTTCAGGAGGTGGAGATAAGGGAGGAGGAATGTCAGCAGAAGAATATCCTTGGTCCCTAGCCATTGTCTGCAAATACATATGATTAACCAACTTAAATATAATTCTTTTAGTGATGACAAAAAAATTAAAACAAGTCAAAATTTTCTCCTTATAGAAGAAAGATTGCACCTCAAGAAGCTTATGTCCCATTGTATAGCTTTTGTATGCCTTTGTACTCCACTCTGACATTTTCTTTGTATAAACATTCTGTAGTTGGAACTTCTCAGATTCTCGCCTTCTTTGAAGATCTTCTGCTTCACGACGTTGACGCTTGAGAGCTGATGAAGATGAGCCACTTTTCACTTCTACGAGTGCCTCTTTGTTGTTAACAACTCCATTGAATAGAGGCCATTTACCATGAGGTTTCCCATAATTGCTCTCATAAAGAGCTAAAGAGTCCACTGGAGAGCTCATAGGATCACTTCTATCTCCATTTCTTTCAGCAAATTTACTTTTGTATCTCCTCTGTGCACAAACATTTGTACAGAACATTGAAAAATGGTGAAAAAAATATACACATGATGATTCAAGCAAGAAATTTACCAAACATTCGGTTGCTTCTTGTGTGTTCAGCACGTTAGGATTATTGGGATTGTCTCCTTTGTGAGTATGAACCCAAGCCTCGACTTCTGTTACATCCCGCCCTTGTTCTTCAGACTATGCACAAACAACCCAAATTAAATGTGTAAACGATGAGTTTGTTTACAATGAGTATTAAGTTTAGGAATCACCATTTTTTGGCATACTGTTGCAATGGAGTTGGATCCACCTCTGTGAGGTTTGTATTTTGAGCTAGCACGATTGGCTCGATTCTTCTCAGATTTTTCCCTAAACTTTGGATCACACCAATCATCAGCAAGAGCATTCCAAGCCTCTTCGCTGCACCAGACTGGTTTCTGGGCAATGTACTGCTCCTTAGTTAAATACTGTTGCCCAGCAATCTTGTCACGCAATTGTCTGTTTTTCACTTTCAGGTAATGATCCTGTATGGCCTGAATTCGAGCATAGTACTTTATACCATTGAGGAGAATGTCAGCACATCTTCCAACTTGTTGTCTTGCAACACATTCGTAATCAGGTTCAAATCTAAATCTTAGCTAAAAAAGATATGCAAAGATGTAATCAGTCATACGAAGGGTTGCAACACATAATACACATTATTTAAATTTACCCAAAATTCTTCATCAACTTCATCAGCCTTTGATCGCCCATTCGAATCAACTTTTGCTTGGTAGTGCACCCATTTCATTGCAGCCACACTCTTACCATTATATTCAACAATACCAGGATGGTGATCTCTCAAAATAGAAGTCAGCACACTAGCTGGCCTCCTGTCCTTACCAAGTTTTGGGAGTTCCGTCCATTGCCTATGTGAGAACACTATGCTTGTCAAAGAATACTTTATTACCATTTTTAAAGAAAGAAATAACTTTGATAAACTTACGTATCTCCATTTGGCTGGATTAATGGGCGATCAGCCTCATTGGGAATAGGAGGTGGAAGTGAGGAAAGACCTCGAATGCGGAACACTTGAGTTTCTGTGGCATTCTCCCCCTCATCGTCTGAAACAACATCCATGTTCTCTCTAATAGAATTACTAGCACGAGTCTCATCACGAGCAGGACCTCCACGACCAAGCGCCATCCTGCACAACAAAAAACCAAAAATGCATTTTATAAGTAATAAAAAGGGTGCACTATATGCCAATGAGTTATATAAGCAAGTTGCATATGTGTAGATAGTAATGCAGCAAAGAAGTTTGCAACAAATGCAACATGTATCACAATACCTATATGTATAAGTAGCTGCAATATATAGACTTAGAAGTCATCAACATCTTCACGAAATGGTACAATATTTATTTCTGTATGCATTTCTGTGTCAGAGTCGGATCCATTTTCTTCTTCAAACAATTCCAGAATAGGTCGTTCAATCTCTGCAGTCTCAACAATACGTGGGTTGCTCAACACATCCAATTCTTGTGGATCAATAACGTCATCTAAACCAGTTGGCATAAGATTATCAAGGCCTGATCCAAGGTCTATAATAAATTCACCTTCTAGACCATCTTCTTGGAAGACATCTGTAGTATAGGTTGCTTCACTATAGTCATCCAGTAATGGAATGGCTAGGCTGCCTAGAGGCCTAACCTTATATGCAATCCACCATGCATTTAGATTTCGATCTGTTGTGCAGGCATATGGAATATAATACACTTGGGTCACTTGGCTAGCAAGAACAAAAGGCTCATTTGCTGGATTATGTGATTCATGTGCAACCTCAACTAAACCAAACCTATCTAAGTGTCGTATTCCATTAATAGGGTGGAACCAATGACAGTCAAACAGAACAATGCTAAAATAATCATCCCCATTGAATTTCAGCTCTATTATATCCTTGATAATTCCATAATACTCAAGTTCCTTGCCTGTGGTGTCATCGATTCCCATAGCAAGCACACCAGTGTTAATTGTAGTAAGCTTCGCTTTTGATTTTTCATATTTCTCGGAGCGAAATCTGTAGCCATTAACTTCATAAATATCATATGACTTAACCTTGAACCCACACCCTCGAGATAGCACACGCAAATCAGCATGTATGCTTGCATCTATCATGCACTGCAATATTAACCAAAGTAAATTAAAATGTTTGTGTTAGGTAGCTACCAAAAAAGCTTGTTGTGTGGAAGTACATAGGGGAAATTATACCAATGATTTAAACCAGTCTATCAAGTTAAGTTTGCCTCTACCAGCGCCATTCCGCCTTATGTTGTCTAGCTCCATCTGATTTGGTGGACGCGAACGTCTCCAATGTTCATGATCAAATTTTCTACAGTTTGCAGTGTCTAAATAATTCAGTACATGCATGTCAAAAATTGTAATATTATTATAGAGTTAGAAAACTTACCTAACAAGATCATCCATTTCACTCATATTTGTGAAGATATATATCATGGCTATCCTGTACTCTTCATATGTTAAGGTTCTAGGTACCCCTCTACCAGATTTCCACCCATGCACTTGAAACAAGCTAAGACTGCTTGAACTTGGAAGACCATCTTGAGCATAACGACGAGGTTTGTTTCGTGAACTAGGAATGAGATTTGGCAAAAATAAAGAAGTGAAGTGTGAAATCTCCTCTACAAGATAAGCTTCTACAATTGATCCTTCCACACGTGCCCTGTTACCAACTTTCTGCTTAAGTTTTTTAATAAACCTGTAGTAATATAAGTATTAGTTCTTTCATTTTATAAATAATAATTATGGATAAGACAGTATCAATTCTGCATACCTCTCATACTTATACATCCAAATATACGTTGCGGGACCATGTATCCTTTCTAAATGCATTTTGTTGCTCCCTAAATTCATGACTAGGTGGCAGAAATCTTCGATGTGAATCAAACCAACTATACTTGTGGCCATTCGGTAGCCAAATAGTATCTACATCCCCCATGCATTCTGGACAGGCCAAACCACCATGAGTGCTCCATCCAGCAAACATTCCATATGCCGGTAGGTCATGGATTGAGCAATGGATGGAAACTCGCATATTAAAATTTTGCTTCAAGTAACTATCATATGTTTGTACTCCTGTCCATGCACACACGAACTCATCAAATAGAGGTTGCATAAACACATTCAGGTTCTTTCCAGGATGTTTAGGTCCAGGAATCACAAGGCTAAGAAAAATATTTTCATCCTTTTGGCAAAGAGCTGGGGGTAAGTTCAGAGGTATGACAAAAACTGGCCAACAAGAATATTGCGTTGCACTAAAGCCAAATGGATTGAAGCCATCAGTTGCAAGTGCGACACGCACATTCCTAGGATCCATGGCAAAATCTGAACACTCATTATCAAAGTGTTTCCAAGCTTCTCCATCAGCAGGGTGCACCATAATCCCTGGTTTCTCACGGTGACCCTCCTTGTGCCACCTCATGTGCTTCGCAGTTTCTGGCTCCATATACATTCTTTGCAATCTTGGTATGAAAGGGAGATAACGCATAACTTTGCGTGGTACTGGCTTTCGTTTCCTCCCTAAATTTTCTTCTTCAGTAACCTCATAACGAGGCTCATCACAAAAATCACACTTTTCTTTATTCTCATTCTGTTTGTAGTAAATCATGCAATTATTAATGCAAACATCTATCTTGACATATGGCATTTTTAGGCCATTTAGAATACACTTGCACTCATATAAGTTAGATGGCATTTTGTGGTTCTCTGGCAGCACATCAGCAATCAAGTTAAGTAAACTATTCACACATTCTGAAGATAAGTTGTGATGTGATTTTATTCCCATCAACCGTGTGACTGCAGTTAGACGTGAAATTTGAGTGAAATTGTGGAGTGGCTGTTCTGAAGCTGACAACATGGTATAGAAGGCCTTTGCGTCTGCTGTAGGTTCATCCTCTACAAAATCAGTATTCATTGCATCTCCTAAGTTGCCCAACATGTCATGCAAAGTGTCAGCAGTATCATAGTTCTCTTGAAAACTAGGCAAACTAATAGGGCGTTCTCCATGTTCAGTCCATCTAGTGTACCCAGGCATATATCCCCACTTGCATAGATGAAAGCTCATTTCTGTTCTTTTTCGCCTAACTCTGTTTCGACAATTTGAGCAGGGACAAACAACTCCAAACTTATCAGCATTTGGGACACCTTGAAAAGCATGATCTAAAAACATATCTGTGTTGTGTACCCAGTCATCAGAGTGGCATCCATTGTCATGCCACCCACCATACATCCAACTCCGATCTTCTACTGACATGCTTTTAGTTCTACAGAAAAACATGATGTAATGTTTCCTACTATTTAGATTAAAAAAGGTAAATTGATACACAGCATTACCATGAACAAATGAACTTAGTGTTACTAAAATTTAACTTCTGAAAAAACAATTATTTATACATTATCAGGGCCAAAGAGTAATGGAGAAAGGAATGGTAAACTTACTTGTGGACTGTTTTCAGCAATAAGTAATATCTCTACCAATCTTGAATATTTTGTTACCTCCAGCAAACTCTGAAGAATAAAATTATTGCCTTTGCCTAACCTAGCAAGCAGCAAACAATAGAATCATATAGCAAACTGTTGTATTTGCTAGGAAATCGAAGATCTGATAAAAAAAGATAGGAAACTTACCTTCTTTATCTTGAGCTGTAGACCACTTCAAGAAAGAAAGCTGAAACGTTCTGCTCTCTGAGATTCAACCTGCACCAAAAACTAGTTTGAGACTCCAAGAAAGAAAGAAAAGAAGGAGCCACGAGAACGGGATTTGGCTCCTTGGCTGCAAAACCACAGAGAGAAAGGACATCACCCAAATTAGGGCTGCTGCCAATAAGATCAACATGGGGCGAGATGACTGACCTTGTGGATGTCTCTAGGTGAAGTTGCAGCCCAGATTAGTGGCAAAAAATTCGAGGGAAGGCAATGGGTTAGAGAGGACGATGCACTTCCAACATCAATCTGCAGCAATAGAGCTCCATAATGCTCTATCTGAGGTCTTCTAATCAGCAGGGAGCTCCGATTTGGATAGCATCTAGAACAAAGATAGGGATTTGGAGAGGGATTTGGGGGAGATTGGAGAAGCAGCAAAGTTGGGGAGGACTGGAGGAGAAACACCCTTCTTCTGATGTTGTTTAGGGGAGTTGGAGGGGGGAGAAGATATTTTAGTCTACTACAGTATATTGCCTTCCCGCAAAAAATTTCGCTACTAGGAGCTTTGCCTCCAAAATTTTCGGTGGGACCCACTTTGGTTGCCACTGTGGCGCCAATAATTTCACAATAAAGCTGATGTGGCATAAGTTCCCTAGGTTGCATATTGTAACTCTAGGGGACATAAATCTTCCCTTGAGTTCTCCATAGTCACCCTAGGGATTCTTATTATCCCTTGAGTTCTAATTTAAACTCTAGGGAACCTTTTAAACTCTAGGGAAGCTATTGAATTCTAGTAGTGACTTAGTGTTTCACACTTGTTTACTTGTTGGCTTTGAAGATTCAAAAAGAATTACAACCGTATGTTCTATTAAGGGAGACTGCTATTTGGTGGTCCCTTTGATTATATGCTGGAATAATATGGTTTTTGACAAAAAAAAATATTTATTTATTCTCTTGTGCAGGTTGCTTGTTTAATTATCTATTGACTGCGCTCATGGGTTATACTATAGAAACTAGATAAACAGGATTTGGTTACTACAGGGTTTTTATGCTTGAAGTAGGTGGTCATGAATTTTTTTCACGCAGAAGCATAGGTGGCGATGTAGTGTTATAATTGATGGCCCATAATACTTCCTAGACTTCTTGGGCATCCTAGTTATACAAGGCCAAGAGTGTGCTTAGTGCTTTTGTATCATTCTGATGTAATTGGCTGAGTTCAATAAAAACTTCTCCGAAAACTTCTGTTCAATAAAAAAAAGTTCGATATAACAATTGTTAAAATAGATTATCTGCGAAAACTTTTGGAAATTTTCTGATCAAAATAAATTAATGTGCATCCAATGTTTTAAGAATATGCTCTGAGTTTCTGATCTAGAAGAGCAAGTGCACAATGAAAGTAAAAACATTTATGTGGCTGCTTTTTATGGACAGACTTAATACTAGAGACATGCTGCAAAGAAGGCAATTCAATATACAAGACGGACCATCCTGCAGAATGTGTAACTCAGGTGCATTGGAAGATATGGTCCATTTATTCTTTTCATGTCCCTCTGCACAGGCATGCTGGAATTTCTTGGGTTTCAACTGGTAATGAGGACCTGGTTTTCTTGGAGATGATTCAATTGGTATATAGTAACTTTAACCAGCCTTTCTTTGTGGAAGTAGTGGGTACTGCATGGCCAATATGGTCTAAAAGGAACGCCTTAATTTTTAACAACATCCAACTCTCTCCCCGTCTGTGGAAATGTGGATTCAAGGAGGATTTCACTCTTCTTGTGCATAGAGTGAATTCAAGGAGGAGGACAAACAAAAATATCAATCATGGATAGACTCAATCTTCTAATTGCTTTGTAAATATTTCCCTTTTGTAAATAACATTTATTATAATAATATATTAACACAGTAGAAGCCTCTCCTACTGTTTCTTTTTTAAAAAAGGGGACAATATCCATTTTCAAATTCTATAATAGAAAGGCTTTTTTATCACTATCCAAACCTAAAAGAAAAGCATAGAAAGTAGTTGTACTGAGATGTATACAAAATCAGGAGCTATGATATTTGTGATGATTTCATAAAATTTCCTTTCCTACTCCCGTAATGTACACTAGATAAATTACGAACAAACCGGAAGGCTTTTTTGTAAAATTTCCACTCCGCGCTTCCTATCTGACCATCCGCCACCCTTTATGGTTTCTAATCTGAGGCCCTGATCTCGCAATGCATTTCTATATTTCCTGACCACCTCATGTACGTGAATTTATACAGTATAAGAAAAGTTTAATATATAGAGCAATAACTATTCAGCTTTTATTTACAGCAGGCATGCATGTTCATGATCCGGAAGACCCAGTGCATCTCTGTTCAGCATTTGTGCTTATACTGTCGATACAAAAAAAAACTGCTGTGCATTGTGGTTGAACCAGTTAAAATCAGTAACATTTCAGCTGGAACTTGCATTATAAATTGGGAGCATGGTATGCCTCATGCCTGCTTCTGGAGAATGCTAGCCAACCAAACCTTGTAAGGATCTTAGAGAGAGAAGATATACACGCAAATGTGCCACACAGAAACGCTATCGAAATAAAACGCTAGGGTTTCATTTCTGGCACTTCACCTCTCAAAACGATCACATATCTTCTAGTGCAAATACTTGGATTAGGAGACATCGGAGAACACAACAGCACACTGCTTATAAAACTTCCCGTTATCCTTCTCGAAGGACGCCTCTTCGATCTGTACCGTGTCTCCGGGCCAGAGCATAGTAACCGTGTGTAGTGCAATTCAAGTCAGGGTGTGTGTGAAAATGTAAACATATCGGATTAGTTACGCGGTTCAGCTATGGGGATTAGTTAGAGCGGGTCAAAACCATCACTACAATAAAACCTCGTATAGAGGCACTCCTATAGAGGCATTTTGCAAATTGCTTCTAAGATCAGAAGTTTTATAGTGTAGAGATACTTTAAAAATTGCCTAGAAAACTTTTACTCTAAAGACATTTTTTAGATCAGTTTGTTAGATTTTATCTTGTAGAGGTATTCTTTCGGCACTATAAAATGCGTCTAATATGTAAAGGCATTTTGTTGAGACATTTTATACTATCTAGAAACACTTTTTAGAATGATAATGTGTACTAAAGGACTAAATATAAGTAACTAAAGGAACAAGCATACTAGTAATGACATGGAGTTGAGTTGGTTAGTGCATTAAAGATTAAAATGTTTTTAACACTATTTTATTCTCTTTTTTGGACTGGTTTTATATGTTTTGGTACAATTTAATGTCTCTAGAAAATGCCTCTACCATCTTATAGACATTTTATAAAATGTCTCTTCGTTTGTAGAGACAATTCACCATAAGACACTTATTAGACATTTTTTAAAATGCCTCTACATTGTTGTAAAGGCATTTGATAAGTGCCTCAACAGTGCTAGAAAAATGTTTCTACAAAGCATTTTTTTAGTGCATGGCATGCAGAAGATTTGTTCTCTTCGACATTGAGGCTTTCGGGGGAGGTTAGCTGAAAGCATGCACCATGAATCTACTAACCCGTGGAAACACGTTCCACTGGGGCAGGTGTGATTAGGGTTGAAACTGGTTCGGATAGTTTCCGTCCGTCCGGACCATTTTTCGGATTCGGATAGTTTCGGTCAGAACTATCCGGAAATTCTCGGATTCGGAAACGAATTCAGATATTTTTTCTCAGAAACGAAAACGAATACAGTAAGGGTACTATCCGTCGGAATGGGAAAACGGTCGGAAACTTTCCGGATTTTTTTCGGATATCCGCAGATATTGAGCAAATTTTAGAAAAAAACTCGTATATATACATAACATTTTAATACGGAATCAGATGAAGACAAACTTTATGTCAACATTGTAGAGCTCGATGAGATATACAACTTTATTATTGACTATTTTATTATTTGAGGACATTTAAGGGTCTAAATATTCATTATAATATACCATATTAATTTTTACAAAATCTCAAATCTACAATTCAAACGACATCTAATGGAGATGTGTTCCATACAAAGTTGTAGAGCTCAACGGGATCTACCACTTTGTAGTTTATAACATTTGTATTTGAAAGCATTTAAAGTACAAAACAAACATTACAAGTTTCGAAGATGTGAAGTAAAATAAAAAACATCTCCAATTTATACAATGGTAAGTAAGTTATGCATCTAGTAAAAGATCTTGGGAATAGAAAATGATAATCATATTTGCATATGGATCACTTAGAGGAACAGCCATGAAAATCGATTTTCATATACGGTTGTGGGACCGTCTACAGAATTGACGATATAAATGTTGGAGATGTTGAACTAAAATAATAAACGATATCTCTTCCTTGATCAAGAAACTCAATTTGAGGTGTTTTTATATACTGGTAAATATTCGCTACCGTATTCGTTCCGTCTCGTATTCGCTCCATATCTGTATTCGATAATATTTGATTTCATTTCCGTATCCGAGTTTTCGATTCCAATTCCGATTCCGATTCCGAAAAAAAATATGAAAACGAATATGATAAAACTAGTTTCCATCCGTTTCCAATCCATTTTTATCCCTAGGTGTGATGCTGAATTATAAGGAGTGGCACAAATTCAGGGGAAAGCGGTTCCATGCTGAGTGAATCTTGGGTGCATTATTAGCTTGTCTAGCAGTTTTGACTGTTTTGTCTGCAGTAGTGGTCCTAGTGGATTTCTAT
>CM020178.1:29191638-29234101 GCA_009805545.1 Oryza longistaminata | reverse complement strand
GTGACTGCTGTTTGCTTCAACTGTGTTTGTTGGATGCATTCTCTGATGGCTTCCGGGTCCTCGGTGATTATCTAAAGGCTAGGGGAATTATGTGTAAATCTAGTGGTGTTGTTTCAAATGTCAGTTTGCACTTTTAAGCGCAAGATAAAATGCGTTGCAAGTTAAATTTATTACTACAATTGCAGGTGAAAGTGGCTAGTTGTTGCATAAGCAAAACAAGCCATGCAATCATATCTTATCACTATCATGACCTTATGATCCTTTTGAATAGTTTTATGGGAGGAGGAATAATCCCCCAGTCCCTTCAGATTGGACGAAGGAATAACTACCCTCAACAGGAGGGAATTTTTGGCATTTTTCTATGCAATAGCCTGAACAATAATTGAGCGGAGTAGATGAGTCCAATAAAAGCTTGAGTTGAGGACCACGCTAGTCTGTGATTATCCATTGTTTCACTCCGGAGATTTAACTTATGAAATTAAATCCCGCCGTTGCATTTGAACTTTACCAATGGTTTCCTAATGCTTATCGTTACCTTTTCCCAGTGGCACAGAATACTTCCCTGCATGAGTCCTGGACAGTTACCTACAATCAGCATCGGTGGTTTGACTTGCCTCATCGTGCAACCCAAAGGGACAGTTTGCTGGCTTAGTTGTCGGGGAGCTTGAGCGTTGCCGTCGAGTCTTTATGGTCCTGTAGACCGCATGTGAGATTTATACCATTTCGCTATCTTTCTTGTATACATATTTTTCATTAAGATAATGCACACTGTTCAGATTCACATGAGATTATGTCATTTTTTTTTGATATGGCTCTATGTTTGGGTGGGGTAGATCTTTTCAAACAAGGATCTGGAGCATTCAGGGTGAATCCCTTAGCATGAAGAGCAGGCAGTTGAGATGTAGAAACTTAACTCATATGATCACTGTTTGAGTTTACCTTTTTAGGAGCGAATGGATAGTGAACCATGTGGTTCAAATATACTTATTTCCACTTTGTTCGGTTGTAGCGTCCTGCAGGAGAAAGATGCTTGATTACCCCAAGTTGTTGCATTTGTAGTATTTTATGGGATGGACAATTGCAAATGAACAAGTTCACTGGTTTGGTTCCTGAAGTGTTTATTATTTTTGTTGTTTTTCTCCTTTTCATTTGCACACAGATGCTAACGTAAATGCAAATTCTAATTCATTCCCTTAGTCTCAGATAACTTTTTCATCATTGGCATGAATACTTTTATAATTTTATTAAGACAAGTGCACATTTTTGGTATCTGTAGGTTTGAAAACGCTATCATGTCCAGCCAAATTTCTGGATGGCATTATATTGTCCTTCCCCAATTTCCTGGGCTTTTCTACCACAATGCAGGAGAGGTGCATCGAATCATTACAGGTTATTTTGTGATCTTTCTTCATAATCACTGCACATAGCTGTTATAGATTCTGATTACCTTATCTGGTAGAAATCCATATGATATCATTTATAACAAGCTGTGTTTGCACTTTAGTCTGTAGTCCCAATCGATATGCTAAAAGCGTTTATCGTTTTCTGCTAAAGGATCAGGTTATTCAATTTGTGCTATTGACGATATACTTGTTATTTACTTGTTATTACTTGTTATATCTGTTATTGTTTTCAAATACTTTTTCCCCAGTTCCTTTTCCAACAACATGATAACATTGCTTGGTTAAGCGTTAGAAATAGAAAAAAGTGACGATTATGTGATGTTTACTATTAATTTGTTCTGTTTCTTTTTTTATCCTAAATTGAGATGAAGTTATGTTTTTCTCACACGATTAAAAAGTTGAGGACCTATGATATTGATATAAACTTGATCTTGTAGTTTCACACCGTTCCTGAATCTGATGACAGTTTAGTAGTTTACAGAAGTCTTGGAGAACTATGCATAAAAAGAAACTTAACCATAATAAATTGATTTAGGCGCTCACTTCATGGACCGAATGTACGTGGATATCCCAACGTTCAGAAGATTTCTCAGAGGCAAGTTTTACCTATACTGCATAGTTTATGATATGTCTGCTGTTCTCTTTACTGGATTTTTCTATATTGTTTGAAATCCAACTTCCTTCAGGTGTTGGATTTTTGTAAACGAATGCAAAATTGTCACTCTGGATGCCTTTGTCGTGCTTTCCAACCTTGCTGGCTTTTATTAATTTTGGTACCTCTTTTGAGACGAGGTGCGCTTCTACTCATCACACAATATTTGTTTCGCTGTTCCCTTAATAGGCAATGATGCTTATATACCACTTAATGTGCAGCTATGAGTTGCAGGAACTACTGAACACTCTTCCAAGATTGTAGTGACCACTTGTTGCCATCTTTTGCTTCAATGGGTTTCAAGTGTATGTCCAGTTCCCAAAGCAATGGAGAGACTGCATCTGACATTATGGACTGAGTGACAGTAGTTCTTGGTATAAGGATTTGCTGTCAAGGAGAACTGCAGTTTTCGGATGGAGATTTATTGGAGTGCGCTATTATGAACGATCAACTTGTGGAGCGTGATGTGAAGCTCTGTACAAAGATGTTTCCAGCTAAAGTCGAAGATCCTATGATCAGGGTGACAGTTCATAATTTTTCAACAACTCAGGATTCATAGAAAGCCACAATTTTCACAAGATCATTCCTGGAAAGAATTCCTCCAAGCTCTTAAAAGGAGTTCCAAGTGATGAACCGGATTTGGGATTATTCGAAAGAAAAGTGTAAATGATTAAAAATCTCAATTAAATGCTTGGTTAATTTTTCATGTTTGTAAATTCCACCACAACCTTAGTTATCCCACTATTATTTATTTCAGCCAAAATTGTCTCTTGTAGTTTTTCATTCCATAAACACATATTACGATTCTAGGAACTTTATTCAGAAGTTGTCATACAATTATTACATATATGTACTGAATGCTATGATTCTTATTCTGTTACTATGCCTGCTCTCGCCATCTATGCATGAGTGGTTTCTTAGAAAGCTTAAAAACTTCCAGCTTGATCCAGCATATTTTGATCGCAATGAATGGGAAAGAGAAAAGAGCCAAACAGATCTTAATCTATATTTATATTATATACTTAAAAGTATACGTGGTGGGCTGTTCTGCCACACCATCTTTACCACTGACATTTTGTCCCACATCTATACTATTACATCACCCATCAACAAGGTCTTCTCCTATGTCACTGCTGGTTTCTCCCCAATTTTGAATTCACCACTGGTCAATAGGAAAATCATAAAAAGTACTACTGGGGGATTAACTATTTGTGCTTAATTGACTTAACAGAAACTCAATTTGTTTTCCGTTGCAACGCATGGACTTTTGGCTAGTAAAGGAAAAGATGCTCAGGCTTCTGTGTTTTGTCTCATAAGTTCACCATTTAAATATTCCCCGTATTACCCTACATTTGATTTTATTTCTGCTGCGTTTGATCATTCTTGGGCACTTTAGTTGTGTTATTAAAAGACAATCACTTTTCTTGTTTTGGCTGGAATTCTGTTTGTGAAGACTGAAGAGTTTGCTAAACTGTCAGCATTATCTGTTGACATATATGTTGTATTTTCTTGTTATCTCAAGTTTATTGATTGTGTGTCATAGTTTTATATTGATGGCCAAAAAACCCTTTGGTGATGTATTCAATATTGTTCTCCAAATCGCTAACAGGATGGATACACATGGTATGATGAGCAGTTCCAGTTCATTGCACGCTTGTGTGGATTCTACTCTTGAATCTTGGATATAGTGTGCCTGATTTGCCTGTTCTTCCTATGGTGGTGAACTACAAAGAAGAATGAGGCTCTCTCTCTTCGAGTCCAAGATTACTCAAATTAAGACCTCTTTTCCTGATTATGGGAAGGGTTTCCTTCGCGCATGTTGGAAAGCCTTACAACAGAACCCAGAGGGAAGTTATCCAAAGGATTTAGATGGAACCCTCCATCAAGATCATCTAGCTCTGGATTACTTCATTTAGAAGAGATTTGCCGCAGCTAAAAGCCTGCAAGCACTGCTTGGAAGATAAGGCAAAGGATACTTTGTGGAGGACTGAGCCTCAAATGATGAACAAACCCCCATAAGGTTAATACTGAGTGATGCATCGTATGTTGAACATTCTTCATCTTCTTTCAGTTTCCATCAGATCCCAAGGACCATCCTCATCTGTACCATCAGTCCGCAAAGGTTAGATTTACAAGGAAAGACCCAATGACGACGGCCTGACTCTGCAACCTAGACTCACAGAAAGCCAAAAGATGCTGTTAGATTTCAGGCTGTCTTGAATCCCAGTATGAATATGATGATGAGTATGATGACTCGTTCGATGATCTTGGCTTCAGGGTGGTTAGATCAAAGTTATGAGGAAATTATGGTGCCAATGATGCCGAGAGTTTCCTCACAGGGCCCACGGTGAGCTCACAAAAGAAGACACAGTTTTATGTTAAGACGGGAAGAACTACAGCTACAAGGTGCTGGTTCGTTGCTGTATTCTAGTGCCCGAGAAGCGGCTGTCCTGCGCCAATTTCAGAAAAATTACCATTCTGTCTTGGCCGTGGTTGGAAAGTACCTCTTGGAGGTTCCCAAACAGGCAACAACACAGAGACATGAGAACGAGGAGGGTAGCATGCAAAACTTGGCAGAGGAGGTTCCAAACATTAGGCAGAGGAGCGGCTCATATCCGTGGCGATCATGCAGAGAGGTGGCAGGGGTCATGGCGACCACCGCCGGAGGGCGAGAACCCCAACGGCCACCAGGATTTGGCCGTGGTGGCAAGAAGAGGGGGCGAAATCAACGGGCACAGCCAGAGGCAAACGAGAACCCGAATGGCAACGTGGGATTTGGCCGATGGCGCAACAGAGGAGGCAGGAACATACCATCCAGCGGAGGACATTTTTTGAAGTCAGATTGCAGCACAGGGCTTCGCTCGAGGAGGGCCTGCACCTCGTGGAGGCAGAAGGTTGGAGGGAGAGGTGGTGGGCGGGGATAACCATCACCGGAAGAGAACCGTTGCGATGAAGAAGCATATGCAAGGATTGACAGGGCTTTAGTTTGATGGTTTTCGCCATTCGTTTTTCATTGCGGGAACTGTAAATGTGACAGTATTTTTTTTGGACGTGGGTCTAGACTCGGCAAAGCAACGATGCCATTGGAAGCATCCTTATGATTTACTTACTCGTATATTTTACCCATAGCACGTGGAATCCAAAACTAGTTGATGATCTATTTACTTGTAGCTTCGGACAGGATTACAAAGTTTTGAATTCTCATAAATGAAAGCTAAATTTCTGTGTGCTTTATTTTCTTGGTGTGCAAAAAAGGTTCATGTAATAACAACTTTACATAAATCTAAATCTTTTGCGTCGCAATCAGCACAAGAAGGCATTCGAAGCCCTGCGGTAAGTGATCCAGATGGTCACTGTTGTTGGCCAATAAGGAAGCCTGCTTCCCACCTCGCTACCTGCGCCAATATTAGCTACCAGACGCCGCAGAAGCAGTTTCTCTCGCCGTTCTGCCGGAAAAACCCCTCGCCGTTCAGCGCTCGCCAAGGTCGCCGCGGACGGTTCCCGTGCCGTTGCACTGCGCCGCCACGCCCGACCCCCGATCACAGCTGGTAATTTCTTGTTTAAATCTCTGGAACTTGTTGTGTCCTCTGCAATTGAACTTCTTTGGTCTGATTAGAATAGGAACTTTGATAGTGCTAGATTGTATGTATCAGCCGTTGTATCCAAGTTCCAATTCAACTTCTTGATTCTTGATTCGAACAGGAGCCTGCTAGTGCTAGATTGTGGTGTAAGTACCGTTGTATCTTTGAGTTTACATGATTCAGGGGCTTCATTTTGCTGGACAATTTGCCGAACGTTGCAAAAGGATTGCACTGTCAATATATTAGAAGAAAAGAAGTTTTAGTTTACACGACGCAATCAGCCAGACTGGCTTATGCTTGGGGAAGGAAAGAAAAGCAAAAGAAGAAAAAAAAAAAAACTTGAAGCTTTGCCTTCCAGCAGCGCTGTTGGCGGGCCGAATTCCTCCAAAGCATTGATCGACAGTCACCTCGGCCCCCCTTTTGTGCTCAGGATCTTGAGACGGCGAACCACATCCTCCTCGACTGCGTGTCGCTCGGCAGGTCTTGGCTCGGATGTTGTCGCCTCCTAGCTGGTCTTTGCCTCTCTTCCACGGCGTGGCAGTTGGTTAAGGACTGGTGGCCGCCTTCCAGGGGGCCTGCTTACCTGAGCACCTCCGCGACAAGCTGTCGACTTTCTGGTGCTCCTGGTTCTTGTGTCTGTGGAAGGAGCGGAACTCGTAGGGTTTTGACTCCGCTCTCGTCTTTCAAGTCCATTGTTCTGGATCCATTCATGCGGAGACCATCTTGTGGTCTGTGTAACGTGACATCGTCACTTTTGGGATTTGTTTGGGAGTCTAACGTGCTAACCCCTTCCCGTGCTTGGAGTCTGTTTGTGGCCCACCGTGTTTCTCTAAGCTTCAGTTTTTTCTTTGTGCTGGGACAATGGAAGTAGTATATACGAGTAACTTGCTAGGACGAATGGTCGGGAATGTAGCGCAATAGTTTTGGTAATGTTTTAGGATTGTACCTTCATGCTGATTGCCGCCATTATGGGAATGCGGTATGTCGGTATCTGTTTGCAGTCATTCCGGGTTGGCCAGAGATTTCCCATGCATTTTTATCCATGGGAAAGTATTGTAGTTTAGGGTGGCAAACCTTAAGCAGTAGTAGTGCACATCGTTGATTGCCAATCGGGCTTCCAGATTAGCAGAAGCACTGTATCATACTTTAGCAATCTAACCGTGCACAAAACACTGTTCGAGTAACTGCCTCTTGCTATTAATCTTAACCATTGATCATTAAAATGGAGACGGGATCGGCGTGCAGGTCGTTATAGTTGCAGTCCAACGTGCCAGTTGATCTGAATTGTGCTTTGGCAATAAGACTTGATGCCCATTCTGCAATTGTGTGCTTACACAGTTGAGGTGCTACAAGTCCTGTTCTTGGACAGCCTCCTTTGGAACGGAGGAATCAAGGCATTTCATATGAAATTCCGTGTAGAATTAGCATTCAAAGGAGCCGTAATGGTGGTGCTTTAGGGTGGCTGCGGTTCATCACTCAGGCCACTGACCAATAAGTTCAATAGTAATTGGTGCACGGGACCTTGGAAATCTGTTGCCATGAATCATGGCTGATTCACACCGTTTTGCGGCGACAAAAACGAGTCATGGTTCTGTTCGGGCCGTTTTAGGAGTCATTGAACTGCCTAGGCGTCACAAGCACGATCAAATATCACAATCTCTCCACACTTCAACTGATAATTCATATTCGTCGCAACTAGTACTAATCACGTGACGGATCTTGCTGGTATATATCAATTTAAAATTCAACCGCAACGAGTTTCGTCACGTAAATATCACGCAAAATATCACAGAGACAAAGTAGTGAAATTTAGAGGCATTTTTGGTGTTATGAGCGGGACCTGTTCAAAGGCCGGACCCACAGGCCGGGCCAATAGCAAGCGTATATATATAGTGAGACCTTCGTCTCCTCGAGGTGCTGGCCCGAGCAGAGAGAGAGAGGAGGAGAGAGGCAGAGAGAGAGATCAGGAGTGTCCCGACCGCGCGCCGCCTCATTCCTCTAAACCTAAAACGCTCCGCCGCGCGGCGCGCGCGCTGCCGTCGGTCCACCTCCGGAAGTCGCGATGGGGCCGGTGGGCGAGCCTAAGATCCGGTAAGAAGGCTTCGCGCGCGCGGCATCTAGATCTCTCTTGTGTTCGAGCAGGCTTCTAACCTTGTTTCGTTTCGATTCGTTTCAGTGGCGTCGGAGGGAAGCCGTACCGGGATGACAGCTGCGCACAAGGACGCCGACGCGGATCAGGGCCGGCATCCAAAAGCGACGAGAGGGCGCGTGGATCGCGAGGACGTCCTTCTTCAGAGAAAGGGAAGAGGCCGTGATGAAACAGGATTTACGCGGAAGCCATGGCCAAGAAGGCCGCCGCCGCCGCCGCCGATCGTCCCCGCCCCCGCCGCGATCGACCCCGCCCGCCCCGCCGCCGAGGCCCCCGCCGTGATCGTCCCCTGCCGCCGAGTCCCACCGCCGCGATCGACCCGCCGACGCCGCCCGCCCGCGTCTCATGACCCCTCACCGCCAGCACTGATGACCACCCACGCCGCGACCGGCCACCAGTTCGTCCGATCCCCATTCTCCACTGATGCGAATCAGCTCCTCGTCTAATTTTGCTTAAGGGTGCTTATGAGTTAACGTTGCTTAGGCGTACTAATTAGCATCATGCCCAGGGCTATCCGAAGTGTGTTCTCTCTGTGATGAACTCGATGATGATGTTGCGAAAGTAGCTTGATTATATCTGGATTGTGTGTGCTAATGTGTCAAGTATCTGAGATATATCTGTTTTCGTGCATGATCTTTTTGTCAGACCTCTGGTTGTGATGTTGCGAAACACTTGATAATATTCTGATTGCGAAATATCTGATTTGTGATGTTGCAAGTATTTGCAATATATTTTTTGGGAATGCATTATGCTTTTGAGATTTGGCAAACCATGATGGCATGGATATATAGATTGAAGGATGCTTCACAATGATCAGCTACCGGGTCTGAACATCAGGTCGTGATGGTTGCAAATAGGTTTATATAGATTGAACGATGCTCACAATGAGTTCAGTACCGGGTCTGAAACATCAGGTTCGTGATGGTTGCAAATAGTTATATAGATTGAACGATGCTCACAATGGTCAGCTACCGGTCTGAAATATCAGGTTGTTGATGGTTTCAAAGTATTTGCAGTATCTTATATAATTGATTGAATGAGCTCTGCAACCGGGTCTCCATTGATCAGTTAAAAAGAACGTCGTATTTGTGGAATATCACGGAGATCGGCTAATGAACTACTACGTGACGAAAACAAGTTCAGAAAGTCAGATTCAGAATTAACGCCCAGTCAGCAGTGAAGATTCAGAATTACGCCCAGTCAGACACTCAGCAGTGAAGAACACGATCAGTGTCTCAGTTACGTATATGCCAATAATGATATCTGTACCAATCAATCAGAACTAGCCAATGAACGCATCGAATGGAAATAAAAAAAAAATCATCATTCTGTTAACAAATATTATTTTCAACAGGGCGAGATGTCCCAGCTTTGAGTTGCTTCACCACTGTGTTTTTCTCATCTTCATTTTGTGGAAACATGGATGTCGTTGAAGGATAATTGGGTTGTCCCATTGCTTCACAGCGTTCACAGGGTTCTCTGTCTTCATAAAAAAAACCGACTTTAATTTGGGAGCAACGCTCAATGACAGCTCTTATCAAATCCAAGTGTTCTTTTATTGTTGGATTGAACCCACCAAAATTTAACTTCTCTAGCTGATTATTATGTATCGAGCTATCCAACTGTTCAGCACCCCCACAAATCATTTCTTCTTTCAGGAATATTTCTCTTTGTTTGGTACCCTCGGACACAATGAATGGTTCCACAACCTACATCAAGACATTGGAAGATTAAACATATGACATTCATGCGTACTTATCATCAAAAGGACTTGAATAACATACCTGAAATCAAAATCATGATAATAAACAAGGAAAAAGAAAGCAGGTACCTTTGAACCAAAAATCTTAACAGATGGTGCAGATTCAAGGAGAACCAACGTCCATAGGGAGATTAAATTTCACATAGATTGCCATGGCAGAAGAACTTTGTTATCTTGTTCAAGGCGGTGCGTAGTTTTTTTCCTTCAGGTTTAATCCAAATCTAGGTAAAATAACAAAATAAAGAAGGAATTAATTTGTATACTCAGAAATATCTTAATCAGGCCAACGTTATGTATTAACCCTAATCGCAATAGTAATAGCACAATGCTACTCTAAAAAGATAATCTGAGAGCATGTATTACGTATTTGAAATTTGATCAAGAGAAAGGAGTTTAAACAGTAGCTGCCATGAATATCTAATCACAGGAAAGGTGCTTTTAAAATGCTCTTTCATTTTCAGTCTAAATTGCATATAAACATGTGGCTAACAGCCACCACCACATGACAGTAAATAAGATGATTTTGCAGTAATAAAATAACTTGCCTCCTCTCCTTGGAAATCCAAAGTAAGACTCTTTACATTTGAAGCACCACACATAAGATCAGTCAATTTGAACCCTGATTGATTACATACACAGCACAACAAGCTCTAACCCCTCAAGACATGGAATCACACCAAAGATAAAGGGCAGCTGGAAAGTTCCACGATTCACATAATAGTTGCTCTAGTTTTAGGGAGGCAGAGAAACCTCTACAGTCCTGATACGGCACGAATAGAGTTCAACGAAGCGGAGTTTTGAATTTGGCATATCCAAATTCAGCTTTGACGAATCCGAAGATCACAGAGTTGAAGAATTAGATGTGCCAGCTGGTCACAGCTGATTAGTAGTTGATGCAGATTCTGCTTCAAAAACTCTGTCGCAGATAGAAAGAGTTTTGTGAGGCAACATGACAGACTACGAGATATATTAAAAAATTCCACTAAGCTCTTTGCATGCAGCAGCATATCACTAGACGTGCACAATCTACACTCCGCTTCTCAGTTGTGATCGCAAGCTCCACGCTCTTCACTTTACACTGTCAATAGCAATTGGAAACTAGCTCACCGATGTTAAACAAATAATCTAATGATGTCTCCAAATCAGTGAGCAAGCAGAACCTAAGGTTTAGCTTTTTAATGATAGATTCGCTCCGAGGAGAACCAAATAAACTGCTCATCAATTTAACTAGAACAGCCATCCGCTGCGCGGCCGACATTGAGGAATTTTGGTGATGAATTCATCTGCATCTAAGTCGACATCAGGAGCAAAAGAGGCAGGTGCTTCACCGTGTCGACAGGACACTGGTCCTTAGAACTGTGCGCATGGCAACTCTTTCTAGGATAGAGAGTAGATATCTCCGGCAATTGGTCGAATCTACCTTGGTCCTACACAAATAAAGTGCTCAGTCATTTAAACTGAAGATTAAAATGTTTGCTTAATTTTACAGAAAGACTAAATATATAAAGGATGGTATTAGGTTTATTTACACTGGAAAAAACTACTAACAAAAATTACTAACAGAGAGAGGGAAAGAGACTTACATAGCTTTGGATGCTTATTGGACTGCATGACTACTGACAGGGGCTTTTCACTCGGATGGTATGCAAATATGAGATCGGTGTTATTGTCGAGCTATTTATAAAGGGAATTCACCAGCCCAGAGCCTGATTCGAATCAGGGCACTTACTTGTATATGTTCGAATTGGATTCATACTGAAATTGAGAAAACCGACTTGGAATTTAACTTATGTCGAATCGGTTTTTATCCTTGGAACACCAAGGAAATTTACCCTCAGAAACCAAGAAAACAAGGATATTTGGAGAGCTCTATACAGTGAAAAATTTATCCGGACGAAAAACAGCCCTCGCGTCGCCCTCGCGGGCGGGCTCGGGGCGAAACCCTAGCCGCCGCCGCCCCTTCTCCTCCCTCCTCCGTGCTTCGCCGCCGCCGGAGCTCGTCGCCGGCAAAGCCGGGCGACGCGCTGGGATGGCGCGGCGGGGCCATCACCTCGGCTCGTCTCGTCCCGGCGCTGGGCGTGGCGACGATGGCGGCGGACGGCGAGGTCGTGGCGATGGGACGGCGCGGCGGTGGGGCTCTCCACGGCGACGGCGGCGCGGCGGTGGGGCTCTCCGTGGCGGTCGGCTCCGGTTCCGGCGACGGGCGTCGGAGTCGCCAGATTCCGGTTGCCCCTCTGGCCGGGGTGACCGGTGACGGGCTTGGTCGACTCCGACGCCGCTCGGGCGTAGGCGGATGGACCGTAACGGGCTTCTCCGGCGTGGGCTCGTCGGCGACGACGCAGCAGGTCGGCGGCGGCTGGCTCGCATTCGTCGGCGGCGGCTCCAGTCCGGCTCTCGGTGGAGCGCGCTCCGGCGCCGGCTGCCGCTGACCTGGCCGGGGGCTGCCGACCTGCTGCGATTTTGCCGGCGACGGGGACGGCGCCTCCATCTCCCTCCCTCCTATTTCTCCAGATCCGGTTCCCCTCTTCTTTAGTTGTTCGTCTTCCAGTGCTCACCGGCGGTGTGGCGCCCGCTCCCCTCTTCTTAGGTCCTCCTCCCTTCTTAGGCTAGGCTGCTTCCAGTCATTGCCGGGGAGCTCCTTTGTGTGGTAGGGGTGGCGGGTGGAGTTGGTTTCCGGCGTCCTGTCTCGCTGGTCGTCGGCCGCGCCGTAGGTTTGCTGCAGTTGGGTTCCTGTGTGTGAGGTGATCTCTGGTCGAGCTGCAATGTGATTGACTGTTGAGGCAGAGTCGGAGCTGCTTGTCTTGCAAGCTCGGCAACGATGACCCTCAACAGACGTCCAGGCAACACGACGAGGGTTTGGTGGTGGAGCATTTTGAGAGAGTCTCGGGTGAAAACCTTGCCTAGTGTTTTTCTAGGTTGATGATATCGACGCCTGTGGGTGCCGTTTCCTCCTTAGAGGTATCGTCATGATGGCTCTCTCTTCCTTAAGGTGAAAACTGGGTTCCTTTTGGAACGGGCGTTGACAGCATTATTGATGTTGTTCCCTTGTTGAAGGCTTCGCTCAGAAGGTTTCTGCTCCGCTAGAGGATGTTTAGTGGTTCTGGAGACCTCGTGTATTATGTTGTCGAAGCTGCTTGCCTTGGGCAAGCTCGGCAACGATGACTTTTGTGAGGTCTTAATAGTTGCTTTCTTTTCCTTTCCTGTATAGGTTTTCGCCGGTTTCCCATTTAATTAACCGTGCTTGTTTGGTTTTTGGGCCCGGTTTCCCTTATTAACTGGGCCAATTCTCTTCTTCTATAAATTCCGGCAGGAGAAACTCCTGTCGTCGGTTCCTCGAAAAAAAAAAAAACTAGCTTTACCAGTTTTAATAAATTCTTATATCCTGATACGTACCAGTTTTACCATTTTTCAGGTTAGAGTGTGGACAATTTTCCTTGGTTGTCAAGATCTCAAGATGAGAGTGGATCCTCCTAATAAGTTGCTCGTTCATCCTCTTAGTGATCAATTTGAATATCACAATCATAGCAAATTTCTCATCAAAATGCTGAAAACACGTCAACCGCACCATAGCTACCATATGAAGTGTAAACAGGCCAGAGCAATCTGCCAGTATCAGCCCAAAGCCCAAAGTATGCAAGAAATGCAAGTCCTCGGAGAACTAAGCATCACTCGTGAAGTTAGATATTTACGTGTAACATTTACCGTGTAATAATTAGTGGCATATATCTTGTACCAGTACATATTATACTTTGATTAGCACCCCAATTTTTTTATTTCAGTATCCAATCCAAATAATATATTTGATGTGTGGCTCATTACCGACAGGATATATATATATACTCAGAAATTAGTTAAATTGTTGATTAGTCAATGTGTCATTCGATAATTTTCTCTAAATCTCTGCAATAATTACCGAATAAGTCGTAAGGATCAGCATATACCCAACCACGCATAAGGTGCGTACACATTCCGGATCGAATTATTTACATAAGTATGTCTAATCGGTTTTGGTAATTTACGCGCATGGCGTATATAAGAACTTAGAGTTAGTGTGCCTAGCACTAGCCCACAACGACATAACCACAAATGCATTTTCTAGAGTAAAATACACGTTAGTTTAAAAATTCGAACTTAAAGTGTAAACTAATATATATGACTAGATGGTTAAATTTCTTGTGGTGGAATCTGTCAATCGGATTTAAAGTTTTAAATTGAGTATAAAAAATCAGGTATATACCTAAATTAAACGAGTTTAAACAAGTATGTACCCGATTTATAGAAAATTAAATTGGTATATACCCAATTTAAGCAACTATGTAGATTAAGCGGTATATATCTAGTTTAAATGAGATAGAATAATCATATCTAGTTTAATTTATACTATATCCCAAGTCTAATCGAGTATGAATAATCAGTTGTATACCAAATCTAAAAATTAGTAGGTATGTACCCAATTTAATATGACATACCTAGGAAAAAAGAATTCAAATTATGTTCAATAAACCAGGTGAACTTCATATCAAAACCAATTTTTTTTCATACGAATGGGTATATACGGATATACCCAACTAGAAACCATGTGCCACGTAAAGACTAGTTAGTACGTGAAGTCATGGGTAGTTCTTAAAAAACAGAAATCTCCCCTTTTTTGGTACATACCCTGAACCTTTTTTTAAAACATACACATGCATGGAATTTTTCTGGGTATATACCCCGAAATTTTTCTAGGTACATACCCCATTCTAGATACTTCTTGGATATATACCTCGAATTTCTGGGTATATACTTTGCACTCTAAGGTATCCCAGTTTAGTTGGACGGAAATTTTTGAACACAGCAAGTTAGGCACGTGCACCTTTGAAAGAAACAGAGACCTACCATAATTAGCCCACTGCATGTGGCAACTTTTATTCCATGCATAACTCATTCGGCAACGATGACCCTCAACAAACGTCCCGGCAATGCGACGAGGGCTTGGGGGTGGAGCATTTTGAGAGAGCCTCGGGTGTAAACCTTCGCCTAGTCTATCGTAGGCTGACGATATCGACGCCTGTGGGCGCCGTTTCCTCCTTGGAGGTATCGTCATGCTGGCTCTCTCTTCCTTCAGGGTCAAACCGGGTTCCTTTCGGAACGAGCGTTGGCAGCATCCTTGATGTTGTTCCCTTGTTGGAGGCTCCGCTCAGAAGGTTTCTGCTCCACTAGGGGACGTTTGGTGGTTCTGGAGACCTCATGCATTATGTTGTCAAAGCTGCTTGGCCTTTGGTAAGCTCGGCAATGACTACTTCTGTGAGGTCTCAATAGTTGCTTTCTTTTCTTTTTCTGTATAGGTTTTTGCCGGTTTCCCGTTAATTAACCGTGCTTGTTCGGTTTTCGGGCCCGGTTTCCCTTATTAACTGGGCCAATTCTCTTCTTCTATAAATTCCGGCAGGAGAAACTCCTGTCGTCGGTTGCTCGAAAAAAAACTTTACTAAACTACGTCCATGTTAGTTTTTCTTATCAAGGCATTTATCATTTATATCAAGTCTATAGTACCGTCGTTTTTCTGAAGAAAAAAAAACAAAGTTTTTTTCTTAACTTCGTACCCATATTCTAAAAATCTTTCATCCACCACTGTATTACACTAGTGATCTAAACTAGTTGACATTTCTTTATCACGTTACACATAAGAGTATCAGCCAGGTATTATCTAAGAAATATATATAGCTTAGAATCAATAAACAACCAAGACATCAACATGCACACAGGATCAAAACCAGACATAAATAAAACATTTAATTTCATACAACAACAATGCTGACCACTTACATCAATATTGATGCATGCATGGAGATGAAGGTGAGATACCATGAATGACATAGACGTATGGCACACATTTTTTGCTGCTATCGGCCGGGGTCAGGATATATATCCAGCTTATTATATATATATAGTTATATATACTCCCATACATCATTCATATCTCTCTGTAGGTATAAAACAGGGGAGTAGGTTTATATCATAAGCATGAATATATAACCTACTCCCTCTGGCTTAAAATAAAGGGATTTTATCCATGTAACTACATGGACAAAATACCTGATATTTTGGATTATTTATATTATATATATATTGATGCATGCGATGACATACATGCACATACATTATATAAGTATAATTAATTTTCTAATTTTAATTATCCGCAGCATCCGGGCCTACTCATTTGCCACCTGAGAGCATTGTGCCTGGCCTCCAGGTTGTGGTAGCTGGTTTGCAGGTTGTGGTGGCAGGCTTGCAGGTTTCTGTAGCTGCTGTGCAGCTTGTTGTATTCGCTTTCCAGGTTGTAGTACTCCCTGCGCTTCTGCTCCTCGTAGCTCTCGTGGTTCTGAAGCTTCATCCTAAGCGTCCGGATTTGCTCTTCTAATCCTGCGATTTCACGGTCCTGCAGCCTGATGTTGCCTTTCTCTAGCACCTCTGTTGCTTGTCCTCTCTGCCACATTAATTGAACATGGATGGATCGGATAGATGCAAATTAGTTAAATTAATTGTGTGCAATCAGAAAAATTCATCAATTAATTCTACCTATTGTTTTTTTCTGGGTATAGTATGACTGTAAACTGTAAGTAAATATGAGCTAGAGATGAGGAGGGAGAAGAGGAAAAAGTAAGGAAGTAATAACCATTTTTTTGTGAGATGAGATCGATCAGTAGCTAGTTCATGCAGTTGCACAGACTTGGCTCCTTCAGTATACTCTCCTTCTACCTTAGCTTTCTAGTTCGTTTGTTATGGCCTATCAGAGACCCTGAACATCGCTTAAATAGACATTGGCAGGACTAATTAATTAAGTAATATATGCATTATGTTCTCCATTGTAATTAATTTACTGATGTGTGGATGGATTCGTCTCAACATGTAGTTTTCTAAGATGCACATGTTCAAAACAACAAATTTTGTATGATCGAACTTCACAACAAATTTTCTACCATGCTTCGGCCCAAACCTACCGTCGTCGGGCCTCCGCTCCACTATGACATAAACTAGCCTTTATTAAGTGCAAATGAATTTGTATCACAACTCAACCGTATCATATACTATGGTTAATTACTCAAGTTGAAAGAACATTTACCTAAACCATTATGAAGCAGTACCTATGGGTCCTAAAAAAAAAGGATTTTTCAACTATTGCTTTTACTTGTGGGCATATAGGCATATATGCAAAGCGCTATGTTGGCTTTACATATAAACCTGATTATTAAGACCAAATTTAGGAACTTCAAAAGGTTTGTTAAGTTAAACTAAGTATAGATTCAGACAACAGATTTAGGGCACATTGATTTAGACAACTTTGGAAACTAACTATATAAATGATACCTTCATTGGTTTTCTTATATAGTAACTTTTAACTTCATAAGGGCACATTGATCTTTTAAGGGCAAATATGATGGTCAATTGACGTTGACCAATAATATATAGTGACAAAAGAGAGCTGAGAACTAACTGATGAATAGTGGCAAAAGAAAGAGTTGCAAATTCTTGATGGTCTTTTTGTTGGATATTTGCTTGCAAATTCTATATGTTTTTTTCTGAGAAATATAAAATTTCAAGTTAAGAATTATACATTTAGAGATCTATTGAAACGTATGGGTATTTTGCTAGTAAATACCTTTTGGTTTCAATGGGCTACACTCGCATGCCACACACATCCATAAAGAACATCGATCTGGTTAAAGAGATTTGCTAAACACGATAGGGATTTGTGATATCTGATGTTGACTGCCATTACATGCAGGTGTGTTGGGCCATTTAATTTGGAAGACTCAGAAAACAGCATGGTTTTTAAATTATGTGAGATTTATAGTCCTGTAAAAATCTTGTTTATATGTACGTTACGTGTTGCTTAATATTGGATTTCTTTGGTATTAATTTGTCATTCATCTACAGAAATTGGAGAGGCGGCGAAGTTAAAGGCGGCTGCTAGAATTAGACGAGTGGCAGCAGTGGAGGGATCAAGTGAATCAGATTCATGCCACGTAGTACTGTGCATCCATCCAATGAAACTTGCTTTACAAGATTAATCTGCTATGCCCCTAAATTTTTTGTCATCCGTTACATGCACCAGACTTTTTTCTTATTGGTAGTTGATTGTTATTTTTTAAAATAACTACATATTGCCCTCATCCCATACCACTACGCCAGATCCTCACACCTGTGACGGCATATCTGTGACGGGCATAAGTGTTGGACAGTGATGAGGGTCACCTTTAACGGGTTCTACGGGATGCCGTCATCGGTGAGCCATCCGGCGACGACCCGTCACAGGTAACTAGTCACCTGTGACGGTCCAAAAATAGAACCCGTCAAAGGTGAGATCCTCCGAGATACGAAGCATCTGGGAACGACTTAGCACCTCTGCTACTGCGAGCACTGTCTCCTCTGGCACAGTTTCGGGCTTCACGGCGGCGTCCAGCCCCAGGTGCGACTTCATCCGCGCGAAAGAGCATATCAAAGCCAAGCTTACCACTGCACATTTCCAACAAAATGAGAAAAAAAAAAGACGCTAAGTTCAGCACTCAATCATCGCGCCGGAGAAAAGCAATCCGCGTGGAAATGTACTGCGTGAGAGATCATTACATCCATCTTCGCGCTGCTCGACCGTCTCCCTCAGGAACTTATCGCGCGGGAGGTTGCTGTCGCTGAAGTAGAACTCCACCTGCGACAACCAGACCAAATCAAAAGCTCAAACCTCCCCCCCAAAAATAAATGCTCAAACAAAATCGCCAAAAGGGGGAGAAATCCGCCGTTAACAAACAACAAGAAGGCGGGATCGGACACCTGGCGGAGAACGCTCTTCGCCTTGGCCTCGTCGATCGACGGCGCCGCGGTGGCGGCGGCCATGACCCCGATCGCGATCGAGCTGGTGTGGAGAGGAGAGGAGAGGAATCGGCGGCTTTAGGGTTTGGGTTTAGGAGCAGCGCGCGTACTGTGCAGCGTGCCGAAGAGGAAGACGGACGGAGAGGACGTGGCCGAACCTTTCGAGGAGCATCTGCTGGGCCCCGCCCAAAGGCCCAAACACTATCCTCCGGTACACTATACGAGGCCCAATCACCGATTGGGCTAACCTTTCTAAGTTGGGCCGGGCTCAATCTCCATACTAGGCTCAGCCTCGCTTCCCGGTCCATGGCTTCAGGTCACGATGAGGACTTGTTTTGGGAGTTACAGGCAGTCGTAGCCGTAGCTTCTTTGAGAATCAAACTCTCTCAAACAGTCTAGCTCTTCATCTAATTTTTGACAAGTTGTAATTACAAAATCCACAAAATAAGTTAAAATCCAGAAGTTAATTCTTCCAGTTTTTTTAAATTCTCGTAAACCAACCAACTGCCTTTTAAAATCTTCAACTTTCTCACTTGGCTGTCCAACGTCGACGCGTCGTCGTCGGCGATCCGATAGAGACGCCATTCTCCTCGTCCTCCTCCGCACTTGCGTGCAGGGGTTCTCTCCTCTTCTCCTCTCCTCTCCTCTCCTCTCTCTCCCGTTGCGATCTGCAAGCTGCGGTGTAATCTTATCCGGATTTTCTACCGGAAACGGCCGGGTTTCCCTCTCGAGACCGAAAACGATGTGGAATATCCCTCTCCATGTTAGCCAAATACAGTACCAAAGCTAGTCCTTAGAATTCTGTTATCTTTAGGAGTGACTTGTCACACTCTGTCCGTTTGATTTGTCTTCCTCTCGTGGCAGCAGCAAATGGTCAATTAGTCGAGGTAGTACTATCCAACATGTTCACGGCCTTTCTTCTCCGAGAGTGACTGTCGGCTGTCGAGTAGTGTGTGATGAACTGAAACCGTTCCTTTTTGGGATGGCCGCTGAATAAACCGAAACGGAGAAACTGTGGGCAGCTCTGAATTAAGCCTCAACCTTGTGGCTCAAAGAAGTCCCAAACCGTGTGTGCCAAGCACCACAAAATTGGTTTCGATTTTGGGATGCTGAGAAGAATCCCACGTATAATCATGGAGAAATGTTCAGGTTTTGAACCTTTTGCTTTGCCCCCCCAGGTTCCGCATGGAAATGATCAAATTGAAGAAATGAGTGCCAAGCGTCCAGCAGCTGTGAAATGCTTTGGATTCCCTTTTGCCAACTTCTTGTACATGTGGTCAATCAGTTTGCTAAAATAGAGGTAGACCTCGGTTGGTGTTTCATGGGCACATGTAATCTTTGTGTTTTGAGACTGCAACAATCGTGGGGATCATAGATATGTGAGCTCAGTTGAGAAGCAGACTCTTGACTGTTGAGATGCATGCAAGGCTACTCCAAGCCAATTAGGCTGACGCCTAACTTTGCCAGAAGTAAGACGATGCCATACAAAGTGAGGTAGACACCTTATTAACTGTAGTACAGGTTTAACAATGTTTGCCTAGAAATTGAATACACATGTGATCCGAATGTGTGAATTAACAAAGTGTGACTCTCCACGATCGCAACAACAACCAACCAAATATAAGTAGTACATAGTACAATACTAGTAACTAAGGCCCTCTTTAGTTCCAAAGTTTTTTTTTCCAAATTTCCAACTTTCTATCACATCAAACATTTCATACACACACAACTTTTCTATCACATCGTATCAATTTCAACCAAACTTCCAAACTTCAGTGTGAACTAAACACAGCCTAACTAACCCAGTAAACTATGACACGCCTAATATTTGGGTGTGGCAATTTGTGGCCTTCATGTAAACATTCCCTTTAGGATATTTCTTAAGAATGTTGAATAAGATAGTCTATCATAGAAATGTAGCCAATTGTCCAACAGCCCATATAAAAGAGCCAAACTTCATTAATATGACCTTTTCGATTATACGGAAAAGACACATGCGGACACCACCAAGTGTGTGCCCCTGGGTGCATGCTTAAGAAACTGACACTTAAATAAAATCCATGAGCCTCACAAAATGTTTACTTTAATCCTAATAAAAGTGTTAAACTTCAATAATACTTGCCGTATTTGTCATTGAGGAAGAGGAGGGGCGGAGGGGCAGGGGGGAGTGTAATATCAGGCGGAGGAGGGGGTTGACGGATTGGGGATAGGGGCATTTACGGGATTCGAGTTAAAATTTTTGTCTCTGTTTGGATTACAACGGGTTCCCCTGCCCGTTGGGTCCCCGAACCAGCCGTAAACCATTCTCCCTCAAGCATTTGAATTTTGTCTAAATTTTATCTAAGAATATAAGAATTTTTATGTTCGTTTCTTATTAAAAAATATTGATACCTGATTAATTAAGTTTTAATTATTATAAACTTGAAGAAAGATTTATCTCAACTTCTATATAAAAAATTTTCATACGAAATGCACCGTTTAGTAGTTTGAAAAACGTGCTAATGAATAAAGTCTTTATCTTGGTATAAATATAAAAAAAGGCGGGGCCTAATAATTATCACATCAATTATTTCTTATTTAAATTTCTTTATATTGTATCTCTAATCCCCTCCACTCCAACCTTATTTAATTTTCTTTCTATCTTATCCCCAATCTCGTTCACCTCAACCGATCAGGATTTATGCTATAGGCTATAGCAAACCATATTATTTTATACATCTTTTAGCAACAAACTGTGGACCACCAGATCAAAATATGTATGACTTACAAATCATACATGATCTCAATCTACCCATGACAATCTCTTATTTAATGAGGAGCATTAAAGTCTTTTCTCCTCCAACTTTTAACTTATATTGCTGGATGATGGGAGTACATTCTTTACGCAGTGCTCCGGTGCTTGATGAAGGATGAAGTGGTGGTGTAGTATGGTGACAAGGCCAGGGCAAAGCGAGGATGTCAAGCACCGTGCTCGCTCGGGCATCACGCCATCGCCTTGTGTGGTCGGGGTTAAGTAGAGTTCACGCTTGTAGGATGTCATCAAAAAACCCGAACCATCATAAAAGATAGATATTGGGAAGCCAAAATAAGATGACGAGGAATAAATAGGTAAGGAGAGAGAGGTGCTGCGGCTTTTCAGTGGGAAAACAACATAGATTACGACACACGTGTGAAAAATATGATAGGAGTATAACGGTTTTCATCGCTCGCTGGTTAGCTATCATTTTCAGCCAAAATTAAATTTTCAAAACTGAACTTTAGAGTTAGTTTTTTTTTTATTGTACTCCACTTTCCAACATTAGCTTTCAAATAGCTAATAATAAATATATAAAAGTTTTACTCATATATTTATTTTTGTTGTTTCGTTCTCTTTTTTTTCAGCTTACCAACCGATCAAAGCCAACTAGAGGATAAACAAAACTTTACATCCACAATACCAAAATCCATGCCGAATCAGTGACAAGAGAAACCAAATTTATGCTTGAGCTGCCAAAATTATAGTGTCGACTTCGAGCAACATTATTACAACTTTCACTACTTTTCCCAGATTTCATAGCAAATAAACATAACCTTCCAGCTCCAATTCAAAGCCACTTATTCTTTTTTAGGGCATTCAAAGTCATTTCTCCACTCCAAGCTCGAAGGTTTAGACACAAAAGAACAGAAAAAAAAAAAGAAAAGAAAGAAAAAGCTTGTGATTTATATCTTGTCATATATGAATGATCAATTGAACTACTCTTCAGTTGCTTTACATTGTCATAATAAGCTGTTGAGTACATGGAAAAGAATATGAATACAATGCATTGACTTTTTTTTGCGGGGGAATACAATGTTTTAACTTGATACACCGTGTATGAATTTTCAGGACAGGCGCCAGATCAATACAGTTAATTGGATCACTAGCCTGCAAATCTGCATGTTATTGCAAATCTGGACAGGATTAACCATAAACAAATTGGTTGGATCCAGCAAATGAGATTCAGACAAAAGCTTTCCTGGTTGAGGAAGTTAAAAGCAAAAAAAGGAACTCATGAATCATGATGATCTGCTATTGCCCGAATAAACTAGACAAAGCCGTGAGATATCCAGCCAACTGCAGGAATGAAAGTGCAGATGATTATAAATGTGCTGTACTTTATGGTAGATAGGTAACAACGGTGCAGGCACGAGCGCCTCCCCGTCGCGCCCTTCTTCGGCCCGCTCGCCGACGCGCCGCAGCCCTTCCCCTTCTCCCAGGCCGCCGCGGACGATGCCGCCGCGGCGCGGGAGGAGGATGCGGACGATGACCGGAGCAACGAGGCAGAGGCGGCGTCGTGGCTTCTCCCCGAGCCCGACGATAATAGCCACGAGGATAGCGCCGCCGCCGCCGACGCGTTCTTCGCCGACACCGGCGCGTACCTCGGCGTCGACCTGGACTTCGCCCGGTCCATGGACGGAATCAAGGCCATCGGGGTACCGGTCGCGCCGCCCGAGCTGGACCTCGCCGCCGGCAGCCTCTTCTACCCCGAACACTCCATGCCCCACAGCGTAAGCCTCACTACCACACAGCTAGCTCTCGTCGATGCTCATGGCGCGGCGTTATGACATGGTTTCCTACGCGTTCCGCAGTTGTCGTCGTCGGAGGTCGCGATCGTACCGGACGCGCTGTCGGCGGGCGCGGCGGCGCCGCCCATGGTGGTGGTGGCGAGCAAGGGGAAGGAGAGGGAGGCGCGGCTGATGCGGTACAGGGAGAAGCGCAAGAACCGGCGGTTCGACAAGACCATCCGGTACGCGTCCCGCAAGGCGTACGCCGAGACGCGGCCGCGCATCAAGGGCCGGTTCGCCAAGCGCACCGCCGACGCCGACGACGACGACGAGGCGCCATGCTCGCCGGCGTTCTCCGCCCTCGCCGCGTCGGACGGCGTCGTGCCGTCGTTCTGAGGAAGGACGTACGAACGGTACGGCGCGAGTCGGCGACGTGCGCCGTCGTAATTTTGGCGCGCCCCGTGCGCGCGTGCATGCGTGCGTGTGTGCGACGCATGGCCCCGTGTAACATGAATAATATGTACAGTAGTTCTTCATCCGCGGACGTAGTATTCTATTGTACTCCTTGTACTCCTACTACTCCTCTTCTGCCTAACCAAGGCTTGTACATTACCATGGGAGTAGCTGTTTTTGCAACCGTGACCATGGTTCAGTGCTTCAAGTTCAAGGGCGTTTAATGTTACTGTCCGTTCTACTTTTGGATAGGCTAAAATTTACCTAGTACTACTCCTACTTGCTACTAGAAGCTTGCCGAAAAATGATAAAGAAAAATGTGCAAGAACGAACTGCAGTACTTATATCTCCATCAACCAGGAGGTTCGAGCATTATACTACTCTATTACTTAGGGGCGGATCTACCATAGGGTGGGTCGACCGACTTAACTACGACTCGTGTCGCCTCACACTCTTAAGACCTCCTTACCCTTTAGTCATGGGCCATTAAAAGGATATAACAAAGTGTGAACACCCAACAAATTAAGACAGTTATGCGAATGAACTATCAATACGATATGTGTTATATTCGATTGCTCTTATCCAGTGAACATCTCCGTTCTCCACCCCATTTATATTTTAAAGTTGCTTCCGCCACTGCTATTACGAGTGTAATGGTACATATTCAAAACACCCTTTACGAGTGTAGCTTTCCGTTCGTGCTAGCTTCTGTTACATCTTTTATTTACCTGTGAGGTGAAACCGTGCAACAACTTCCGTATCGGGGGACACGGACATGTACTGAACCACGTAAAAAGGGTTGGAATCATTGAGGCCTTTTTTTGTTGCAGATGCCATGGAAGTTTGATGGCTGCAGCCGCGTAGTGCAACCATGTGACCTCGGTACTAGCGTACACCGCTTTGGCACAAAGCCATGTGAAGCGCCGTATCGGTGTGCCCGTGCCGGGTGTGGGGGTGGTACACATGTAGCGCATGTGATCATGGCAATGGTGACGCGATGCATGATACAGTGAATGTTGTAGGAGTATATGTGAGCTGCTCCAGAAGAGCTGTGAACCTGGAAAGTGGCGCAGCACGGTGACCAGAGCGCATCCAGATGCAGTGGAGACATCCAGAAGTATGTGTAATCCTCTGATATTACGGCATCCGCAACAAGCAAAAAAGCAGCACCTACAAAAGACATTAATTAATAATACTAGTATTTAGCACAAATATTCCAGCAATGTGAAAAATCTAATGGTACAAAACTTAGTCTTACGGACTACATGGGGTCTCAAAGTCATACAGTCGACCAAAACGCTAGGCTCCTGCTTCAACAATTGTATCAGCAGCGGCGGGGTTTTTCCCGAAGGGTACACGAATGCTTCCGAAGAACATACTCAATCCCTATAGCTTTTCAAGACTTCATAAAACAAGCGCTTACAAAAACACACCGAGCCCCCCTAACATTTCCAGCAAATTGGAACTAGGCGGGTTACGCGTTATTTGCGTAGGGGGACTCCTCGCGGTTGGCCGGCTGTGCTGGTGATCTGCTGTAGCTTCGCTCACGAGGAGGTGGAGGTGATCGACTGTAGCTTCGTGCACGAGCTGGTGGAGGCGACCTGCTGTAGCTGCGCCTCTTTGGAGAACGATCCCGTGGGCTGTAACTCCTAAAACAAAGAAAGGTTTTAAAAGCAAACAAAATTGCGGTTATCACAGAAAATAGTTGCTCAAGGGCATGCATGTGGCAACACAACAGTAGCATGACAAAGCTTCAATCAAAATATGAGACAATCTCAACTACAAAATCCTTCAACCAAGTTGTTACGAGTAACATGTTTGCCTTAATCTACTGTCATCTTATCTGTATAATCAATCCATAAAATGCTTATAATGCAGTACCAACTAACAAACTAAAAAAATAAACACTAGTTATCTTAATAGTTATACTAGTAACATAGCCCTGAATTTGAAATTGAACCCAAATGTAAGTGAGGACAAAGCTGACCAGTGCCATTGAGCAAATATTTTAGTGAGGGAGAAAGTTACAAGTTTATTGGAATACATATATATCTTGTACTTCAAGCTTCTTATGAAGCACACCTTTTAGTTTCTCCATTTTCACAATACTTGAATGGATATGTGGGGTAGCGCAGCTATTTAAGTTGGTATATAAAACTGCAAATGTAACAACGATTTGGCTGGCCAACAAGAAAGAATCTAGGGATGCCAAGATATCATTTTGTCACATCTACAGAACCTATTTGAAGACAGTCACTTTACATTACCTTCTACCATAGCTTGGGCTCCTCCGGTATCTTGGGCTGCGGCTGCGACTACGACCGCGGTACCTTGGACTCCGGCTACGGCTCCGGCTCCGGCGCCTTCCACTGCCAAGGCCTCCAGAACCAATCCGTAAGCGGCATTCACGTGCAAAGTGACCAGGTTCGCCACATTCATAACACTTCATGTCAGAACCACCGGAACGATCTCGGCCACGGCCACTACCAGCTTTGGTTGACAGCTCAACCCTCCATCCATTCTTGCCTATGAGCAAATCACATATCAGCAGGATGATTGTAAGCAGAATTCATGGACTGTTTAAATTTGTGAGTAACCCTATAATAATATGCTAAGTAATAGCTAAAGCACAGAAGTAGGTTGAAAAAATACAACACATCAATTGAAAGGGTAAAAGAATATCTTGGTCAAGTAACAAATCATATGACGATATCACAATTATGACGATATCACAATTTTAATGTACTAAGCTACATGCACAACTGAAGTCACAGAGAAAAAAAAAAGTAGGCATGTACCAATATCTATCAAGTTTCTTAACTTGGAACGACATGGGCCTAATGTGCTAGCAGCAATATATGTATATCACAATATATCAGATCAATATAAATGTAGAGCTCAAAATTTGACCTCAATTTACTAATATCACCACAATAGAAATAAATAACAAGGCCCAGTTAGGTTAAAAGACGGTCCTCTTAGTTGATATCATGTAAAGGTTCAATTTAGAGTTCTACTAGTGAATGGGAATTGACATTCACAATTTATGAAACTATGGATTTGCCCCTATCTATTATTTTCAAAACTTCCTTCTAAAACCAACCAGTTTACAGGAGATAGCAAGATGCATTCATGATGATAAGCTATAACTATATGTTTGGACAAAAGATATTTTTCCTATAAATTCAGTGTCTACTGTTTATCCAAACTAAATTTATAAGTTGCTTGAATCATGATTCAGACAGAGTTATTTATACTACAACCAAGATAAGAATTGATGGAGACTCACTTGACTAAAGAAAATAATGTAATAGCCATTTTAATGAAAAAACTATGTAGTGTCAGAAGTTGAAATAGATAACTCATTAGAGAAGTGCATAACATGAAAGTATCTTGTATGAACTACAAAAGGCGAATATCTAAGATTATTACCATCTAAATCACGAATTGCATCTTCTGCATCCCTGCGGTCATCGAAGTCAATAAAGGCAAAACCTGGTGGTTTTCTAGCAACCCATACACTGCATAGAAGAAACAACTCAGTTGAAAGTGGAAGAATCGGATAATCTCATTTGCAGACATAATTAAGAAATCATTACTGCTCCATATAGACTATGAATATCATCACCCTTCTTAGTATTGAGTAACACCCTAAATATCTCTTCCATGGTTGTCGATACAAAATCATCTTTAATGTTGTAACAGAAGTCAGCAATAAAGAAACCAACACACACACCCAAAAAAAAAAACTATGGCATACAAACCATGACTACTCCATGTGAACATCAACAGCCTTTAACACCCTTTGGCATGCAGATACAAACATACCACTGAATGGTTCAACGAATGAGATAAGTGATAAACTCTTTAGACCAGCAGACAAGAAATTCAGAATATTGAGATAGCACTACTCTATTAAGAAAGGAACTCAGGCATACACTGACATACCAACAGATGACATGACTTTGTTGCATCTATTTCACAGTTAACGCTGCGTCACAATGTTAAACATCATAACTATACTTGATCTGCCTCTTCATATCTTATTGTTCATTGCAAACTTAGTTACTCTTCAAGTTCACCTGGTACTTTCTGGCATATATGTTGAATCCCACAGTATGAGGAATGACATACAAACCAGACCAATCCTAATACTCCAGTTAGATATATTCCCAATCCCACCAGTAGAACAGAGCACTTAGGTGTACAACAATAAAGTGACCAAGTAAGGCAGATTACTTGTTTATATAAAAAGGAATTAATTATATCCAGCAAACTTGCATTGCACCGAGCTCTCCACCTCACATATGTCAATGAACTAATTTTACCCCAATAAAAGCACAGTACAAGACAATCATCCCCTGCTATCATTACTAATTTGAGAGCTAATACCCACCATTTAAAACTTAAATTGTAACAACTATTTGTGTTTACCACCAGATTATCTTCCACAAATTAGTTCCTCTTACCTTATTTTATCATGGTCTGTTTTTACAGCTCGGATGGCAAATATCTGTTGACTGGTGGTGAAGATGATCTTGTGCAGGTATGGAGCATGGATGACAGAAAGATAGTCGCGTGGGGCGAAGGGCATAATTCCTGGGTACAACTTAACTTGCCTAAAAAATTGTCAATGCCATGATGTTTCCTGTCAATAGTTGTAATTGAGGACAAGGTCAATTTTATGTTGACAGGTCAGTGGAGTTTCTTTTGATTCATATTGGTCTCCTCCGAATTCTGATGGAACAGGAGAAAATACCGTGTATCGGTTTGGTTCTGTTGGTCAGGTATCACAAATTTATATAGCTGGAGATATATAGTATGCAGTCTGTGCTTTTATGACATGTACTTAATGTTTAACTCATGTAGTATCAAAGTTTCTTTTTGAGAAGTGTAGTAACCCCATGTTAATAAGCAATCATAAGGATGCTTATTTCTCCGTCCACTCTTATGCTGTTGTTTGGCTTTAAACTGATCACACTATGTATTTAGCAGGATGTGCTAACTTCTTATCGTACTCGTGGTGCTATTTTCTCGCTGTATAATCTATGACAATATTTTCTGTTTATGTTAATCAACTTGGTTAGTTATTAATATCGATTCTTGCTCATATGGTTAATTATAGTGATGAGATTCATTTGGGCAAGTTATTTGGTAATTCTTTTTACATGTTCTATCGCTGGCATAACTTTTCACTGTTTCATGCTCCTAGGACACACAACTGCTTCTGTGGGACCTGGCATTGGATGAGATTGCTGTCCCACTACGACATCCTTCCAGTGGCTCACCAACTTTTAGTAGCGGCAGCCCTTCTGCACATTGGGACAATGCATGTCTCCCAACAGGTGTTCTTCAACCTTCTCCAAGAATGCGAGATGTGCCAAAGCTCTCACCCCTTGTTGCCCACCGAGTACATGTGGATCCACTCTCAGGTCTGGTGTTCACTAACGAATCAATTCTCACTATTTGTCGTGAGGGACTGATCAAAATCTGGGTAAGACCTGATCAGAACGAAAACAATCATCAGTCAAACTCTTCGGAGTTAGTTTTAGGTAACCCTGTTTCAAAGGATAGGGTGATCACATCTTCAAATAAAGCAACCGGTTCCAGCTTCAAGCAATCTTCAGCTGTTGTCTTCACATGACAAAAGTGTTCTGGTGGGCACATTGCTCTGGTAATCTGGTTAATTGATCATCGGTGGTCATGTTTCTTACTAACACCGTGATTTTGGGGGGTGGGAGGAACTTTTGCTGGTGATGGAGCCACTCATTTTGTGTGGCCAGATATGCCAGTGTTGTCATTTGTGTGGCTCAATGGAATAATGGGGTATTCTCCTGTACAGAGATACATATAGTCCAAGATAAAATGTACAATTTCACCGTATGTGTTTCGTACCTTTCAGCGAGCCGACTAGTGATGGGAGGATAATGGATGCCACTTACCTGGTGGTGTTTTCTTGTGTTTTGTTATTAGTATCTAAAAAGTCTGTAAATTATTTATTCATATTATTGTTACAGAGCCCTTCTAATTATCGCCTGGTGTGAACTGTGAACTTCTCTCTCTCTTTGATCTGTTAACAATGTAGCATCTTCGAATAAAGCATGCGGAAAAAAAAAATCAAGACAAGCATATAAGCGATTTTATTACGACAAATATAGGTTTCAGTAATAGCAACACTCCCAAAATCACGAATAGCACATGGTCATATGCCATCAGTAAGGAAATCAAACGTTCAACACTCCCAAAATCGAATAGAAAGCAAAAACATTTGAACACTCCCAAAATCGAGAGCCAAAGGCTTGTGTTTGTTGCTACAGTTTCTTTGCAGTGATTGATGCCCAATAAAAGTGCAGATATTGGACAGAGCATATAGCATCATAGGCCTGAAGCCACTAACACATTCCAGTTCCAATAAATTCAGAGAAGCGATCCACAAGACAGCCTTACAAATTTTACCGGCTTCAGCAGCTCCTACAATAATGCACATCGAGAATCAACTCACATGTTGTCCAAAGAGCAAATCCTGCACAACATGGGCACATGTAAAGCATGAGGCCAGCCAGCTCTCGATTGAATTACCATGCATCTCAATGAACAGTAAAACACAATGCTATCATGTGGATAGCACACATGCGTTAATAGCATGGCACATCGCTAAAGTGATGCAGAAATGAAGTGCTTGGTGCATTTATAGTTAAAGAGAGCAATGAACAAAAATAAAGTGCATACCAAGTTGCTACTTCATCTGGGGACGTCCGGGGCTTCCACAAGAGCTCACACTTGGGCTTCCATAGGGGCTGGGCCTTCTGACATCCCCTCCTCTTCCATAACTCCACCGGCTGCTCCTGTCGCTTGCCGGGTGCCCTCTCCCTTATTTCGCACTTGCGAAGTCTCTTTGGCCTCCGTTCTTCTGAGGCAAAGAAGAACCGCGCACAAAGAGATTAAGAGGACTACTCGGTGCATGAAGGCAGTTCAAGCCCAGCTCAACAGGCCTCACTCTTCCCCAGGCTCAGAGAAACATGAGGAAGAGGTAGAGGAGATTGAGGATCACTTCTCCGGTTTGCCTCCGAACCATGACTTTGACTTCGGTTATCCTCCTTATCTGCCTCAAGAATCAAGATCCTCCTCAAGCTCCTCTTGCGTGATCGACTTTGCCTATCTTTTTGGTGTCTTGATGTCAAAGGGGGAGAATTATCTATCTTTCTAGTCTCTATCCTAGTTTGGTTGGACAATTTGGTTATGCTTGTAAGAGACATTGTGTGTTTTAAATTTGTACTCCCTCCGTTTCACAATGTAAGACTTTCTAGCATTACCTACATTCATATAGATGTTAATGAATCTAGACGCATATATGTGACTAGATTCATTAACATCTATAAGAATATGGGCAATGCTAGAAAGTCTTACATTGTGAAACGGAGGAAGTACTTAAGACTGTTATTTACTATGCATGTATGAGACTATGTGGTGTAATATTATTTATCTCTTTCTAGTCTATTTGTGTGAATGATGACTATGTCATATTTGCATTTTAATTCAAGTCAAATCTTGTATGAGCTATATTGTGGGTGCAAAGTTTTAGGGGGAGCTCTCTACATGCCTATAATGCATACTTAGGGGGAGCTATCTCGCTAAACTTAGAACCCAAACCCTCTTTTTATATACTCTCTATTGTGTTCTAATCAAATTGTCATCAATCACCAAAAAGGGGAGATTGAAAGTTAGATGCACTTTCAAATACAAATATACATATGGGCGTAATAGTTCAGATGAGATGGATTCTAACAGAATTGAAGCAATTGTTGCACGTGCCTGCAGTTGTGGGGTGAAGGTCTAGCAATCAACCCTCCTGCCATGGGGAAGAAGACGTTGCACTTTCTGGTACATGGAGTAACGCACGGTAACGACACCGTAGGCATCCAGTGGTCACTGTCGGTTGCCGATGACCTTCACCATAAAGACCTGCATTATGTCCCTGTGCTATGCTGGTGGTGGACAGAACCAACCTGTCGAAGTTTGGCACGAGAAGAGCTGCTCTGCAAAAAGAAATCAATCAGCAAGAATGAAAGCAAGAATGGTGAGAATAAATGTGGGTTTTCTCCACATGCGTGCTTTCATACTCACATCCTCGAAAGCCGGAATGATTGGAGCGCATAGAGCTATGGAAGCATTGACCAAGCAACCAAAACATGCATCCTGCTGAACCCAAGGCTGAAAAAGGCTTCACTCCTCAAAGCCTGCCTAGGTCGATACTTCAGCTGCTGCACAACAGTCTTGTTCTCTGCAGCTCCACCCTGTGTAGCCTCAACACCAAGAATGAGCAAACCTTTCTCCTCGACGACGACAATGCGGCGCTGCAATGCAATGAGCCCATCGTCAGCAATGGGCACATTCCTGCCCCGGGAGTCCAGCAGCACCATATCTTCATCGATGCTCTTTGTGCGAGCTGTGAAGCGTGCACTGAAACTATTCGATCCACCGATGATGCGGATGGCGATGGTTGCCTCAACAGCATATGCAAGATGTGCAAACTTGATCTCCATCATGCTGTTATCGCTTGGCACCACTTTTGTTATGGCATAGCTGGCTTTATCGCGGTGACAAATGTTGTTGTATAGAAACGCATAGTAGCTTAAAGCCTTGTCTTCAGATGGTGGTCCTTGGCCCTTCACTTTGAGATCAATCTCAAATAAGGGGTTATCGAACAGAAGAATTGCACGGCTAGGGCCTATAAGTTCCAAGAGCGAATCCTGCACGCATGGACAAACAAACGTATTTTAGTATTTCATATTTGTTGAGGAAAAAAAAGGGAATAGCCAGGAGGTGCTAAACAGAAATATTTATAACTGAAGGGAGTAATAATATTCTTCATATCTTTTGTGTAGCAGGTTCGATATTCATTTACTATTACATTGATGAAAACATATGCCCATCATCTTAAGAAAAAAAAATCAAAGCGTATGCCTGATAAGTCCATAATGTAAAAGATCATACATCTTAAAATATATACTACTCTCTCCGTTTCTAAATATTTGACGCCGTTAACTTTTTTAAATATGGTTGACCGTTCGTCTTATTCAAAAAAAACTAAGTAATTATTATTTCTTTTTCTATCATTTGATTCATTATTAAATATTCTTATATGTATACATATAGTTTTACATATTTCATAAACGTTTTTGAATAAGACGAACGGTCAAACATTTTTAAAAAAGTCAACGGCGTCCAATATATAGGAAAGGAGGGAGTACTAATTAAGTTGTTGAGAAATCGATCTAGTGCGGTCCTGGGAGGATTGCTTCAATATTCTTTGTGATTTCTGTGGGGTTTTGCACTGCTCTTTTCTGTAGGTTTTCAACATGTTCGTGTGTCTAGGCCGTGATCTCGCCGGCGGCTTGCCGGAGCTCGGCCGGCCGGCGTCACCGCCATGAGCCGCTCTGTGTAGTGACGTTTCAGCCGGCGGAGGTGGTTTTGGTTTGGGGCAAATGATAACTCATGGTCGGATGGGCCGATTGGGTAATTTGGCCCAGTCTGGGTTTTCGAGGTAATTTCATCTTAAGGGGCCGGATAGTTGGGCCGCCCTCAATCCTTCATGGGCCTCATGACTCCTACGGCTGGAACATGGGCTATCATCCACAGAGCTCGACCACCGAAGCATTGGGCCTGTATGGGCGTTACTCAATCCGTACAATTTTCATTTTTGTCCCATATATATTTTGTACACCGGTACACCCTAAAAAAAAAGAATAAATTTCAGAAAACTGCAACTTTAGTGATAAAACTATCAGTTTGCTGCAACTTTTACATTATATGCTGCTATAGTACATATAGGTGACAACTGTAGTAGCATATAACGTAAAGGTTGCAGTTTTGTGATAATTTCCCACGCTATTGTTGTAGCAAACTGAAACATGTCGCTAATGTTGCCGCCGCGAGGAGGGCCAGCACGAACGCCGCCGCGAGCGCACGGGCGCCGCCGCCGTGCATGGCTTAATAATCGTCACTAGCTACTGCTCAATCTTGTGTTACTTACGTTCACAAGATAAAGTTCAGAATAAATAGAGATATTTTACAGGCTTACACGGCCACGCCGCGCTACCTATAGCTGTTCCTTCCTGACGTGAGAATTTTACAAAAGCCTACGAAAATTAAACTGATTTATTTATAATTTCTTCGTGTGAAAATTCCCTCTGTGAGATAGGATGCCCAAATTAAAGTGTTTCATGGAAATATCTTGTACTCCCTCTATATATGACCGGAGAGAGTACTTCGTAGGTGTCGCCTAGATATAGGAGAATTGACATCAGATAAAATAGCGGCCAGTTATATATGTTGTGTCTAGTGGGACTTATTTCGTAATCCATTCGTCTTGAAATATAAATATTTTTATTAAAAAATACAGTATCAAGATTTTTTTTCTAGAATTATTTAGTATTACATGTGCAATTTTGCTATATATTTATCGATAATTTTTTTTCTAAAAATTTAGCCGATATAATTATAATATAATCGTAGTGTAATTATGCTGTAGATTGTATGTAATTATAATGTAACTTGTTTCACGTAATTTTGAACTATTAGATATTTTTTAAGATTTGTGCAAGCAAGGAATGAAAAATACCACAGCGTGCACACACGCATGAAAAAGGATTCGGTCCCACGACTTCCGTTTTATGGAAATATCATGTTACAAAGGGATTTTTAGAAGTTACATACAAGTTATATTATAGCTACATACATATTATAATATAATTACATCATGATTATATTGTAATTATATATGTTGAATTTTTAGAAAAAAAAATGTTGATAAATATATAGTTAGTCTCTATACGTGTGGGAAAACTTTTGAGCAAGAGAAATCATTTATCTTTGAGACCAACCCACTCATAGAGAATAGCGATGGCCTTCCTTTTACTGTCTATATGCAACGATTTTTTTCCGAGTGTCGCCTTCAAGCGATCAATATCTGTGTTTTTATGTCGCTCATTTATCATATACAAATCAACGATGGCGCTTGCGTGTGACAGAGATACCGGATCCAACCAGATAGAACTTGAAGAAAATTGGATATCTAAGAATGGTTTTAGTTTTTTTTTTTTTACTTATCCTTTTAAGCAATCATAGAGATGTGTGCAAGGAAAGTGCCGAATGATCTCTTAGCTTTTTTCTTTCGTTTCAAAATATAAGAGTTTTTAGTTGGATGAGACATCCTAGTGATAGAATCTAAATAGAGTTTTTATATTTTATTTTAGTACTAGAATATATTTCATCCAACTAAAATTTTTTATATTTTCGGATGGATAGAGTAGAATCAATCCAAAATCAAACGCTTGTTATGGAACAAGAAGACAAGAAGCTGGATAATAGCAAGGACTTTCTTGTATTGAGGTACGTTAATCGCAGTTCCCTTCTCAAACTTATACGGTGCAACATCAAGCTATCTGACGCTCCCTTTAACCGGGAGGTTCTCGTGCACAACCATTGTCTTCTTGGAGACCTGGAGTGCTACTAGCTATATATAGCACCGTGAGTTGTGCTTGACCTACTAACTTTGCCTGGAAAGACAACAAATTGGTGTAAAAAAATTAAACGCGGAGACTGAACAACTGCCCGCTCTAGACGGGCGGTAAATCTGCCACGAAGTACCCGTTATTGATCGAGAAGAAAATCGTGATATGACATGGCTAGGCCGTTGCTTTGCTTCTGGTAAATATATCCTTGCCAACTGAGAGCAAGTTTAATAGTATAGCCAACAACTAGCTCTAATTCATCTATAGTCAATCTAATAGCTCATTCATACAATATTTACATACTACACTATCAATACCTGGTCCCACCTGTCATACACACACTATGTCTTAGAGTCCGTGCTACAGCCAGCTACAAATCTGTAACTCACTGCTCTTATCTCTCCTCATTTATCTGCTTAAAATATGTTTGCGACGCTGGCTTATAACCTGCTCTGAGTGTATAAGCTCAGTTAAGCTGCCTACCAACTTGTCTTGTTTGGAAGCCCACAGTTACCACGGGACGCCGTAATCCAGGGGGAGCAAACGCACGGTAGGAACATCACAGCCCAATTTGAGGGCATATTTGGATTCCCACGGGGCACGGCCCAATTAATATTAATAGGGCTTTACCGGCCCAATTGACTTCTTTTCTACGGGGAAAAAAGTACACCAAAGGTCCCTCAACTTGTCATTGAGTTACAAAATGGTCCTTGAACCGCAAAACCAGATATAAAGCATCCTTTAACTTACAAAACCAGTGCAAACTAGGTCCCTCAGCGGTTTTGACTCTGGTTTTATCTGATGTGGCAGCTGACTCAGCGTGGGACCCACGTGGGCCCACGCGTCAGCCTCTTCTTCCCCTCCCCTCTCCACCTCTCTTCCTCTCTCCTCTCTTCTTCACGTGCGCCGGCGGGGGAGCAACTGCATGGGCGACTGTTGGCGGGCGCAAGCGGCGGGGCGAGGAACCGCGCGCGTCCTTCTCCGGCGCGGTGTTCAACCTGTCCACCACCATCATCGGCGCGGGCATCATGGCGCTCCCGGCCACCATGAAGGTGCTCGGTCTCGTGCCGGGCCTCATCCTAGTGATGCTCGCCGCGGTGCTCACGGACGCCTCCATAGAGCTCCTCGTCCGGTTCAGCCGCGCCCACAGGGGGCTCCTCTAGCTCTGCGTCGTCATCAACAACGGCGTGATGGTCAGATTCACTGAACATTTCGTTGTGACTCTAATGGCTTGTGTTCTTTTTCCCTGAAATGAGTTTAGATTCACCGAAATACACGTCGGCCGTGTCGGTTGCTCTGGCCGTCGTGTTCGTGGTGATCACTGCCGGAATCGCCACCATCAAGCTGATGAGAGGGCAGATTCCGATGCCTAAGTTGTTCCCTGATGTTCATGATTGGAGCTCCACCTGGAGACTTTTCACTGCAGCTCCAGTTCTTGTGACCGCCTACATTTACCATTACAACGGTACATTTTAATTACCAGCTAAGTTTGCATTTTTCTGTGGGAATGTGATTAACTTGCCACTGCATTCAGTGCACACAATTCACAACGAGCTCAAGGACCACTCCCAGATCAGGCCAATAGTGCGGGCGTCGCTGCTGCTCTGCTTGGTCGTGTACACCACCACCAGCTTCTTCGACTTCCTCCTCTTCGGCGAGGCAACGCTGGACGACGTGCTCGCAACTTCGACTCCGACCTCGGTATCCCGTACAGCTTGCTGCTCGAAAACGCCATCAGGGTCAGCTACGTGCTCCACCTCATGCTCGTCTTCCCCATCGTGTTCCACGCGCTGCGGTTCAACATGGACGGCCTCCTCTTCCCCTCAGCGAGGCCCTTCTCCTGCGACAACCGGAGGTTCGGCGCGATCACGGCGGCGCTCCTCACGGTCATCTTCCTCGCCGCCAACTTCGTCCCCAACATCTGGGACGCGTTCCAGTTCACTGGGAGCAGCTGCACGGGCAACGACGTCAACTGCGGAGGCGGCGGCGGCAGCTGCCTCGCGGCCGTAATCCTCGTGGCGGCAGCCGTGTCTCCGATGAGGCCGCGCTCCTCCAGCACGAGCTCGACACCGGTAGCGGGGAAGAAGGAGAAGATGGCGTCGAGGTGGTGCTCGCAATCCGCCGCGCCCCGATGCGAAAACGCTGCGGTGGGTCACGGAATGCCGCCGCCACCACCAACGCCCAACTCTTTCTGGGCCATCGCTGGCGACGCGACCCCCTAGCCCCTCCACCAGTGGCTCTTGCACCTGCTTCGGCCGGCCGGCATGACCGGCGAATTAGAAGAGAAGAGAAGAGAAGAGAGAGAGAGAGAGGAGGGGAGAGAGATAACGTGGCACCCTGACATGTGGGGCCCACGTGGGTCCCACGCTGACTCAGCCGCCACATAGGATAAAACCGGTGCAAAAACCACCGAAGGATCTATTGTAACCGGTTTTAATTAGTTAAGGGACGTCGGATATCTGGTTTTGTGGTTGGGGGATGATTTTGTAACTCAATGACAAGTCGAGGGACCTTCGGTGTACTTTTTCCTTCTACGGGACGTCAGGCTATGGTTGGATTTTCTTTTATGGGCCGATGGGCTTCAGAATCAGATGATCAGCCGTCTGTCTGGCCCGACTTTCTCATCTCTCCTAAAAACGACACGACTTGTTTTTTTTCCTTATAAGAGTAAGTGATGATAGGCTTCACGTGAAAATTTTAACTGACGTGCTTAAATGTTTCACTTTGGTCTAAGATGTCGATTATGTGGAAACATATTTACGGTGAACAACAACATTGAGAATTTGGGATCGCTTTGCCATGGAGTAGTACACGTATGGGCACTTGGATTCTGTCTCAATTTCAATAGGTTATGGGATTTATTTAAGAGACTGTCTGTACATCTATTGACAGAAAATCCGCGAAGAAAATCCCTTCGCGGGAGCTCAGACATACGAGGAGATCAGGCACTCCACTCTCACATATAGTATCATGTTAGTAACTTCTAAAAAGAAAAAAAAAAAAGAAGTTAGGCACTCTTTAGATTCCAACTTTTTTTCTTCAAACTTTCAATTTTTCTGTCATATCGAACTTTCCTATATACATAAACTTTTAATTTTTTTGTCGCATCGTTCCGATTTATTCAAACTTTCAATTTTAACGTCGAACTAAACACAGCCCTTAGGATCTGGATCGTCTGCCGTAATGCAGAAGAGCACTGTTCATGTGAGGGGAACAGTTTAGCTAACGCCATGAACATTGTCGATTACTGTAGCTACAGGATTCAAAACACTGCATCGAACTGTTAGGTACTGTTCCGAATTTACTGTAGCACACAATCTGGTCCTTTCACTCTTGATCCGACGGTCCACAGTGATTCTAATGCGTGGTACTGTTTATCCTCTGCATTAGATACTAATGCAGAGGATCCGAATTGCAGCCCTTAGTACTCCCTCCGCAAAAAAAAAAAAAAGACAAACCCTGGTTTCCGTGCCCAATATTTAACCGTCCGTCTTATTTGAAAAAATTGTGAAAAAAATTAAAAAGACAAGTCACGCATAAAATATTAATCTTGTTTTATCATCTAGCAACAATGAAAATACAAATTATAAAAAAAAATCATATAAGACGGACCGTCAAAATTGAACACAGAAAACCTAGAGTTTGTCTTTTTTTGGGACGGAGGGAGTAAACAAGAACAGTCGATCACATTCACATGCATCGATCTCGTGGACTCCTGCCGATGTGGCACAGCACAGTCGACCAGATGGATTAGTACTATAGGACTAGCAAAAATGCATTCAAATGATTAGGTCGATATGACCATATCATTAGCAAAACATTGGTCTCGGCCGGAGGATCTATCTTTGGGCACTGTACTACTACTCCGCTAGGATCGATGCGGAGAACGTACGCCGCCATCATATCCAACCCAACAACCCATGCCGGGCTTTGCTTGCTTTGGCGCCTAACGGTTGGCGGGCCCACGTGACATGACCCATCAGTGGTCCTTCCTGCGCCTTTTGAAACTCCGCTTCCGGGGCCCACGACCCGGCCCACCTACTAGCTGGCCTCGGGCTCGAGATTGACTGACGCTTTTGTCCCCCCTGCTTTACGTTGAGCCGAACGGGGTGGAAGAAATAATCCGCTGAGCTTGAGCCTATCTCCCATTCCACATGTCCCATGTTTATTATTTTACTTTGATCTACTCTCCGTCTCTTTCCCACCCCCTCCATCTCCTCTCTGTTTCTATACCACCGCCACCCGCCACCCCTCCTACTCCCCTCTCCGCCGCTGCGACATCGTGGCGTCCTCCCCCTCGATAGTGGTGACTCCGGCGGGCGGCTCTGCCGGCTGGGACAACGATGGCTCCCGTGGGCGGATCTATCGATGGCGACGGCGGAGACTATGTGCAGATCCGTAGGTTGTGGCGGCGGTGGCTCCCGCGCTCGGATCTGTCAGTTGCAACGACGACGGCTCCCGTGGCTGGATCCATTAGTTCAGATGACGACGAGCATAGGCTCCCATGAGCGGATCCGGCGATGTCTCCCGCAGACGGATCCAGTGGCGTCGATGGCTCTCGCACATGGAGGCAGCAGTGGCAATCTCGGCGCCCCAATGAGCGATGGCGGCAGGCAGAGTTCTCGTCTGCAGTGAGTGACTGCACCTCCTTTGATTTGGTTTTTGATGAATGATTGATTCTATAATGTGCAATTGTTGATGGATATCCGGTAGAAATTTTTGTGATTTGTGCTATGTGATTTTGGTGGTGTTCTTTTCTCCTGAAGATGAAGATGAAGTTTTTTACGCAAAACGAGGTGGTATTAGCATATACCTTATTGAGTTTTAATTATTACAAACTTGAAAAATATATTAATATGATATTTTAGAGCAACTTTCATATAAAAAGTTTTCGCACGAAACACACCGTTTAGCAGTTTGAAAAGCATGCCACGAAAATCTTAATCTTCATCCAACTCTTGTTGGAGAAAAGAACGGGACCTTTGTGCGGGGGATGTTGTTGTTGGATGGATCGATGGGTGATTTGTGTTTGTGATTTGGAGGATGTTGTTGGATAAATCGATGGTGGTTTGGGGGTGATGGGGAGCAACTTAATTTAAGCCGATGCATCGAGACAGCGTTTTTCTTTTCGCATCCGTGGAACCTCAAAGGTGCTAGTTTCTAAACCAACAACTTTGGTTACTCCTCATCAGTGCCATCTGAGGGGTTTCGGTTGGGAAATCCAATACCTATGGGATGTTCGCAATCAGCACCTATTAGGTTTTAGTGTGTTATATACAAAATAAAAAAGAAACATCATAAAACTATTATTCTTTCCATTCCAAAATATAATATTTTTCATTGGGTGAGACACATCTTAGGTGGTGTTCTTTTCTCCTGAAGATAAAGATTAATTTTTTTACGTAAAACGAGGTGGTATTAACGTATAATTGATTGAGTTTTAATTACTACAAAGTTGAAAAATAGATTGATATGATATTTTAGAGTAATTAACTTCCATATAAAAAGTTTTCGCACGAAATGCACCGTTTAGCAGTTTGAAAAGCGTTGCCATAAAACTATTAATCTTCATCCAACTCTTGTTAGAACTATGAATCTAGATATGTTATCTGTCTAAATTTATAGTATTAGCATGTATCCCATCCGGTATCCAACTAAAACTTTTTTATATTTTGGGACGGATGGAGTATTAATTAGTGGCTCTCTTAAAAGCCTCTACTATAATCCTATAGGAGGCAAAAATATATGGAAATTACCACATTAATTAATTGAAAATTCTAGAAATTCCAACATTAGATGGTGAAAAAGAAAAAAAAACATATCCATTCAATTGGAATATCAGAAAATCCACATTAGTTGATTTTGCCCCTACTTCGTCAAGAGGACTTTAACGGTATTAAAATTATGTATTCCCCTGTAGAATTTGTCCCTACTATTTAGAGGACTTTGTAATTTAGCTTGTGTTTTGACATCAACCATTTTGAGAAGGATTTTGCCCCGATTCTGACATCGATTTTCACATATTTAGTTAAAATGAAATAAGGGTAAAAACCAGCTTGACATAAATTGTTTCTTTTTTTTACATGGTATTTAACTCCGTTAAGGCCTTATGACGGAATAAGGGTAAACACAATCTTCAGTAAAAAAGAATGAGGACAAAATCATAGAGTTCAAGTTGGGATAAAGTTTTAACTATAGTTAAAAACAGGAGTAGGAATGCAATTGCCCCAATATTAAAACACTAAGTAGACTTCAAGTCCGCGTTAATCCGGATAATAAAGACAATAACATGCTTGATTTGCATTGGACTCCAATTGGATTTGTTTACACACTGTAGAATATATTGTCCGCACGTACGAAAAATAATAACATAGGACATACTTATTTTCATGTTGTATTTATCAGTCACGTCCGGTGATGTGTTAGTCAGGGTTTATTACGATGATGCTCTTGTGTAGTATTGTGACAATGGGGCAGTTTTAACCGTCTATGTCGATACTAGTTTGAATTCACCGCAACAATTGATTATGTATGATGTGCTACATTGGTTACATAATATGTTTGGTGTTAATCCTATGGTCCAACAGTTTGTCGTGAAAGTTGTGTGGCCTGTTAAGGGGAATATGGATGGAAGTGGATATTAATGGAGATCGCATCTACCGTGAGTTGGAGGAAGTTTGTTAGCACCACAATGGCAAGAGGGTATTGCCGGGGTATACTGGTCTAGAAGAGAGCACCTCATTGCAAGTGACATTGTGGTTTCTTCATAAACTGTAGTGGTGCAGAGGATTTTTTTTATATATTTTTAAAAGATTTACAAAAATAAATTACAGAATGAAAATTTTACAGAAATATACTTCTCCGGCCCTACCATATGGTGGGGAATGTGACGTGGCACCCGACGAGAGGGGTTCCCCCTGGAGGGGCGCTCCGTGCATATTTTACAGGTGGCCCCCTACTGGCGATAAATCACCATAGTGAAGGGTGAGAATGGGTCCATCTTTTGGTGGGGGGGGGCAGTTGCATTACAGCCTCAAAAACTCCTTTCGGCAGCCCTTTCATGCCCCTAGTCATACACTTGAAAACTCAGACAAAAAATCTACCCATTCTGACCACATCTAAACATTGCCTTCACGTAATAAAAAGTCAAAATATCAGCTTACTGGACATAATCTGTTCATGATTAAAGCCTGTTAAAATTACATTAAACTAAACACAATTGTTAAACTATGTTGCTACATGTAAACTAAATAAACTTGTGCATAAGGCTTACTACAACATATATACATACTAGATTCTACAGTAACATCGAATTTTTACTACAAACATAAAATTTATATATGATTAGTAACTTGCAACAATATTGTCCCTACTAAATATAAATGTATTAAAAATCAATGTCAAAATATTTATCTCCAGTCGAGTAATCAATCCGGCAGGGTCACAGCTCCTTCTACCTCCCTTACTCTATTTTATTTCTAGATTTTGAAAAGAAAATGGATTTTCAAAGCGGGAGGGAGGCTTTGTTATACGGCGCAAACATTAATCCCCTCCTCTAAGGGGGAATGCCATTTGCAGC
>CM020178.1:29007623-29188206 GCA_009805545.1 Oryza longistaminata | reverse complement strand
AGAGTAAGTGCAGGTTTAAGAGTGTGCTGTAGACAAAGTACAAGCACATGTGGAGGAAAGAGATAATAAAAAGTGGAGAATAATATTGGCTCTTATGCAAGAGGTAGCTATACCCATGCTGCAAGATAAATGCATTAGTTACATACTCTCTTAATTTGTTTCATATTATAAGTCGTTTTATTTTTTCTAAGACAAACTTTAAAATATTTTGATAAAATGTTTATTTTGTGTTTTATTATATTTTTCTATAAAATTAGTCAAACTTAAAAAAATTGAGTAGAAAAAAATGAAGTGACTTATAATATTAAATGGAAGAAGCGAGAGAAAGAGAGAGAATAGAAAAAAAATAGAATAAACCTCTGTAGCTAATCTATTATACATGTTAGGTATAATTTATAACTAGTAGTGTTAACTTTATTATTAAATTTACTCGAGGGCAGATGCTCTCTGATAAACGGTGACGGTAAAGCATCATCTTTCTCATCATTACATGCTGTCTTTAATTGCTGATTTTAAGGTTACAACGCAGAGATAAGTTTTTTTATCCTCCTTCAACTAGTTAGCTACAGCTCTGTCTTACGATAAACTTATCTACTTAGTACTCCCTCCGTCTCCTAATATTTTGATATTTTGCTTGCACTGTTTGACCACTTGTCTTATTAATTTTTTTAAATATAAAAAACGAAAAGTTGTGCTTAAAGTATTTTGGGTAATAAAGTAAGTCACAAATAAAATAAATAATAATTCTATTTTTTAATAAGACGAATAGTCAAACAGTACAAGCAAAATATCAAAATCCCTTATATTAGGGGACGGAGGGAGTACATCATATGTATACTATTATTAGTATAAATGTAGTTAAGTTTTTTTTTCCAGATTTATAGTAGTAATGTGTTATTATTTTCGTAATAGATGAAGTGACAACGGCGCGTGTGTGCGAACACTGGCATTTCGAATGAGTTGGAAAACGACGACTTCGATTAGTAGTTGATCGAAAAAGTAAATCAAGTCGCTTGTTCGGATTGGTGTCTCGTCCTGATAATGATCCGCGATCTGCCTGGAGTTCAAACACACGCACGTGCGCCGCGCTGCCGTCCGCGCGCTGGATTGCTGGGAACAAAACGCTACCGAGCGTACCGCGCGCTGTGGCGTTCTGCCTTTGCCTGCCTCCAGGTACACCACGCGATTTCCTGCACGGATGGCATCAAATGTATCTATCCGTGACACGTAGCTTAGCTATTATGTAAAAGCATTTAATTTTATATTTTTTTTGCGGGGAATTTAATTTTATATTTTTATAACACTATTTAATTTTATAGTTGAGATAGTGTTCTGAGAAGGACATAAACAATAAATAATATTTTCATTCTTACATATTTTTTAAATATAATACATAATAATCCTGTCTTTGTTTTAACATAGGCTACTGCCTCTTATTATAAAGTTTTTTTTCTCTAAGTTGAACCAAATATGAATTAAGCAACAAAAATACGATGACAAAACAGGTTTGAAGCACATGAACACAAAAGAAGAAATACATATTATTGCAGCCTACCAGTAAATCTCCATACTAATTTAAAGTTGATGAATATTGACATGATCGGTGACTTCGAATTGTTGCATGCAAGTTAAATTACATATTTATTCACGTCGCACCTTTTGTAGTTGGGTTCGAAACCGAAACCAGAATGTTGCCGTGAAAACAAAATATCTTTATCATGAACTTTTGATATATGCTTTATTGCTCTAATTTAGCAAATAATTTACCTCTACAGCTCCAAGTTTTTTTTTAGCTTTAGAAATCATTGGAGTTGGAGCTGCTGATATATTAGAGTTATTAGGATGAGATATTTTATTCATATTTTACACTGCTCCTTTTCCCCTTTAACTTGTACTACTAATTAAGATCCATTAACGGCTAATATTAGTGTATTGCCTTTTTCGCTTAGCTATCACACACATGCCAAACATGACCATAATGCACATTATGGGCTCCAAGAAAACCATGGAGCGCAAAGTCATAGAGAGAATGGGAAAGGAATTAATGCCGTATATTGTACGCTTTTTTTCTTTTATATTATGCGGCGTTACACTACAGTCATGCGATCCATCAAGTCAGAAGTCGCCTTCTGTAGTTCTGTTCCGCAGAGGCCTCCTTCCCCTTTTTGATTTTCTTGGCGTCCAAGGTGCTCTGCTTAATAATTAGTCTCAAATGGCCTGTCAATTGGTCAAACCTCCTGTTATTTTATATACTGCGTCGTAACCAAGAGCCAGCAGCTCATGGACTTTCGTATTATTTCCACCTTCTGTTTTTGATCTGAGTATCAGAGTATCATCAAGCAGATATGATGCTTGGTCTCCAAGGCTCATGCTTCGCTTCCAAGGCGGCGCCAGTACGGAGGTCAACTTGATATGATGATTAAACTAAGAGGCTTCTTAAACTAATTAGGTACTCCAGTACCCCACTAACCATCCATGTGGGCATGCAACTAGATCTTAATTTACCATCGTCCAAGATTTGCCTTTTTCTAGTTTCAATACTCCGTATGTAGCTAAGATCGATTAACCTATATAAACATAACATTAAATTTCTGCTGAGCTTTCACACATGACATGTATCATCACTAATTATTAAGCCATCCGAAAAACCTAGGTTTATGAGTTAAAATCAGTAGGATAATATGACATGTATGGATTGAATCTGATCTCTAAGCTCAATTAGGCACGTGCTCGATAAAGATAGCCTGTTTAAATTGATATGGACACTTAATCAGCCTCTTTTTTTTATTTTGCTCTAAAGAACTTGACGGCGTTGCTATTATACAGCATGGGTTTGGTTGATAATCCTCGCAGAGAAGTTAAGGACAGGATCACATCGATTGCACAATCCACCAATCCAATCCAATCTCATGGGGTTTATCTCCGATTAAAAATGAGCTGAATCGTACGGTTTTGACTCGCCCATTTATTGCCGAAACGAAGGGCATCGCAGTTAATTTGTGGTCTCGTGGATGGCCGGAAAGAGCTCTTTCTTAATTACTACTTCCTCCGTTTCGAAATATTTGAAACCGTTGACTTTTTAGCACATGTTTAATCGTTCGTCTTATTTATCTTAAACATGTGAGTATATGATTTTAGTATTTTACTGTTGGCTGAATTCTATACTTGGTTGTTCAGTGAGTTAATTCAATAAGATTTGCCTTTGTAGATAGCATGCGTGTAAATTTTTCATGTGGGAATCAGTACGGCGGATGGTCTTAAAAAGTTATGTAAATGATGGTTAGAATTAGGAAAAAATGGTCATTCAAGATGGGAAGAATTAGCGAAAGAAAGGGCATGAAAAGAGTTAGCACTGGCATTCCAAAAAAAAATTGAGGGAAGACTGCACGAGAGCCAGGTGTGGACCTCTGTCACAACAACGAACACCAACTGCTCCCATGTGAAGCGGGGACCACCCCCGCAACGGCACAACCAATCTTACTCCCTCCCTCCCACCATACAAGAGATTCTGAGGTTTTGCTTGCAACATTTAACCACTCGTCTTATTTAATTTTTTTTAAAATTATTATTTATTTTATTTGTAACTTACTTTATTATCTACAATACTTTAAGCACGCCTTTTAGTTTTTTATATTTGCAAAAAAAAAATTAAATAAGACGAGTGGTCAAACGTTACAATCAAAAACTCAAAATCCCTTATATTATGGGACGGAGGGAGTACAAAACAGGAGTGGTACAGAAAGGCACGAAACTTAGCGTAAAACAAAACTGGAACAACAACTCACCGACACCAGCAAATTGAACGAATAGATTGCTCCATCTGCCATCCCGCTTAATCAGCGTAGCAGGCATGCGGGAGACACGCCCTCTAAATCACTAAAAGCAGCACTAATAATCGGCAGTTTATGAATCCGAATGAACATTTCAGGCCATTTTGGTTTGACTCCAAAATATGCCATATCAAATTGTTGGTACTTTATTAAATAGTGAAAACCTTGACATGCGGGAGTAAGATAGCCTCGAGCATCATGTGTAGAAAACCTTCTCACACACGTAGGTTAAGAAAACCCCTAAACTTTACCCCACCATAACCTAGGCATCATGCGTTGAAGACCTTCTCAGGCATGTCAAGAAAACCCCCGAACCCGCCCCCATCTTTACACAGCGACACCGTAACCCGTGTGAGAACAACCAATGACCTAGCATCATGCGTAACGTAACCCGTGTGAGAACAACCAATGACCTAGCATCATGCGTGGAAGAAGACCTTCTCACGCACGTCAAGAAATCCCCCGAACTCCTACCCCCACCCTTACATAGCACATCGTAACCCATGTGAGAACATCTAATTACCTGGTCCGGGTCTAAGAGCTATACTTTGACATGGGACAGATAAGGGGATTTTTTTAAACCCTAGCCTGGAATTCGCTCCCATGGAGAATCGAATCCAGTGAGGAGTGTTGTTAGAGCCACCTGACCAACTTAGCTAAAGGCTCATTGTCAGGGTTATGGATACCATATACCTAATAGTAGTTGACTAAATCTCGGCAGGATCGACCACATACCATGTCCTATACGGAAGCAACCTTCGGATATAGGAGGAGTTCCGGATAAGGAAAGACACCCAGAGTTCTACATGGAAACGACAATGACTATCCGGATTGTATCCATATTGGTTTCCCTAGTTCTACTTGGACAAGGGGACACCTATGGGTATAAATACAAGCCCCCTAGGAGGAGAGGGGACACCCACGAGGGGACGACACACACACTCACCATGAAGAGACAATCAACACCCACCAGAAGCCACAACATACAAGCCTACATACGCCAAGACAAGCCGCCGGATATCGACATCAGAGATACGCCTGGATCGACCCTATCCGGTACCTTCAGAGGCCGGCCGTAGGGATCTAGCACTGTCTCTGATTCCGTCGGGCGCGAGCTCGAGGAGGAAGGCTACCCTGTTGTCGACTACGAGTCAGATCGTCAGACCTCCATATCGACAACAGTTAGATAGGCTACCCTAAACATTGTACTGGTGTGATTATCATAAATAAGAGCAATACCGGCTTCGGCCAACAGGATGTAGGGTTATTACCTGACAATTCAGGGGCCCGAACCTGTATAAAAATCCCTGTCTCCGTCTCTTTTACCTCAGTCTCGCATATATCCTAGCGCCGACGATCCCCATACTATGCAAATACCAGAATTGCGACATCAAACGTCGACACTCATTCACGGTACTTTAAATAGTCACTTTACTAGTATTTGGTTTGCTATCAATATGTGCCAACAACACACATATAAATTATATATTAAAAAGAGATAGCACTACTAACACTTACTTCATCCGTTTTATATTGTAAGTTGTTTGATTTTTTTCAAAGTTTTTATGTTTGATCAAATTTATAGAAAAAAATTTGCAACATCTACAACACTAAATTAGTTTCATTAAATTTAATATTAAATATATTTTAATAATATATTTGTTTTATATTAAAAATATTACTATATTTTTCTATAAATTTGATAAACTTATAATATAAAATGGAGGGAGTACCAAGGTTTTAGTATTGTCAACATTTTAACATGTAGCTAACCAGACATACCCTTTGGATACGTACTACCAAAGAGACGTGCCAAGGTGTACGGGGAGTCAAAGAAATTGCGTCGCCGAGGGAGGAGGATGTACGGCAGTTATTAGTATAGCTGCAACTTATATTGTTAGTAACTGCGAAAAGAAAAATTGTTATTACACGTACACTGTAGATAAACCTGAACTCTTGGATTCGGATCCAACACGGAAGCCATCACACACACCATAGATTTGCAGCAGATCCGGATCTCTCTCACACACAAACACAAACACAAACACGACTCACAAGTCACATGTGACAGTGCAGGATTACAGGGCATTGACATCGGCGAGACGCTGACGTCTAAGCTGCCATGACGGCGTCTGGCCGGCCGGAGCACGGCCACCTCCTCGCTCTTCTTTCGTTTTTTTGTCTGGCGTCCCCCGCCTCTTGGTCCTACAGTCCTACTAACTCCTAACCTGGTCGCTTTGCTTCCCCTCCGCGGCCAGGCCCACCGCGCGGCCGGCCGAGACAAGGCCCAACATACTAAGCCCACTGCAACAGCAAAACCGTATAAGCTCGTGCCGTGCCGTGCCGGGCCAAGCCGCCACACCTCCGGTGCACTGAAGACTGAACAGCGGCGTGTAGACTTCGCCTGGTGGCAAGCTCTAGGTCCCCACTAGAAAAAAGCGTGGCTTTGCCACGCGCGAGTGAATATATTACATAAAGATGGGTTCCTATTGAACATTAAGACCGATACTCAATATTCACAGTAGTACACATCATATTACAAATAATCTGAATATATGTGTAAAAGAAAGATAACGGAGAGAATTATCACACTGAAATGGATTCTAAAACTCCCTCCATACATAAAACTGAATTATGTAGCATTCAGATAGATTCATACATTGCTAAAGGCCAGCTTTGACTAATGTCGTTATATTATCATTTTGAATTTGGAAAAACATATATCAGATTCATCCAAATAGCTGATAATATGTGCTCAAGCCTCCTTCGGTTCTCCCGCTATCACCCTGGATCATTACAAATGCGCACGGAACTGTGTTAATAGTTCTCTGAACTAATAACGAACTAAATAGGTGTTTTGTAAATAAATAAAAGCAGAAAATATGCATATATACCAGCTACATGATAGTGCTTGCTAGCTCATCTCTGAAGGTATTTGCAAGTGCAACCAGTTAGTATTAAGATAATACAAGATTAATGCTACCCAACCATGACAACCATTGACAGAGTACTTTCGACGATCAGTGAAGGCTGCAGTTTTGGCTGGCTATTCAGAGCACCCCAAGTTCCCGACCAAGTACAGTGATGTCCTAGTTCGTCAAGCTAGTGAAATACCCATCTCCTACCATTCTTACTATTACATTAAAAAAACAAGAAGTTTGACATGATCAGTAAGCAATTACAACAACAAATAAAAACTCTCTTTTTCTACTTGTCAGCATAATGCATAGTCCTACTGTCAGATATATTTGGATGGATATGCTATAGATTTTCATGAACTACATATCACACTCACCAGCCAACAACAATATGATTACTTCCAGCTTATTCATTTTTAGTTGTTCATACAATGAAGAAAAAGAATTAGCTGCCAAAAGTGAAACTTAGCAAATATTCAGATAGTCTGTCCAAGCCGGCAAATGAACTCCTAAAAACACGAAAAATGAAGTATTTTTTTCACAGATCAGCTAGCCAACACTAATCTGCATACCCCAGAAGCAAAAACCAGTAACAAAAACCACTCAGCTAGACTAAAGTGTATGTTTTTAACCAATTCCACTTACGATTCTATCCAAGGATGCAATTTTATATTTTAAATCGCATGACACTCTTGATTCCTCCTACCTAAAATTAACTATATTGTGACTCCCTAAAATGTAATATTCGAAAACTTGTAAAACTCTCTCTTCTATGCTCAAATTTTTCCCTTAATCTTTGACCATTACCCAAACTAATAAACAACACAACCTGTTAATTAAGATGTGCACTCCTACCAGCAAATTTCATGCAAGATCCACGGTAAGGAAGATCCAACTGAACAAATTCAATACATAGCAATTAAAGAGCTTAAATCTCCCCAAGATCCACCGTATCTTGCCCCTGCGTCAAACAACCCATAACCTGAAACAATTCGTCAGTTTGATAGTTTCCAGGAAAAGTGGAAGACACAGACTTGTGCCACTGGAGTGCAAGATTGGGATTTTGACATGCATTTACCCTTGGTTGAATTGCAGAGAAGAAGGGCTTCAGGTCACAGAACCACTGGATTTGGGTGAGGAGGACGCCGGGGAGAGGTACTGCACGTAGTCTATCTAGACGTCCGCTACCGCCGTGACGCCCAGCCCGTGCACTCGCCGGCTCATCGCCAGCCCCCTCCACGGCCTCAATCCAGGTGCATCTCCCCACACCGTCGGTTGATATGACCAGCCGCTTAAGGAGCCCCGTTGCTGCCGAGCTTGAGGGGAGAGGCGGCGGCGCCATTAGAGTTTGTCGCTGCCACCGAACTCCTTCCACAACCCCGCGTGCCGCCACTGAGCTCCTCGCCCCAATCTAGAGACAAGGAGGACGAAGGCAGAGGGGGATAGCAGGAAGGCAGTGGGGCTGAAAGGGGACGCTGGCTGACGGCAATGGGGATGTGCGATTTCTCTCGAACACTCGATCACTTCACCCGATTTTTTTTTTTTTTTGGAGCGGGTAAAGCTGCGGAAGGGCGAGGATGGACACGTGGCACGATTTTAGGAAAGGTATTCCTGGATCCTAGTAGCGCCACGTGGCCTAATAGGAAATCAGGGCCTAGACCCTAAAATCGGTATTAGAGATATAAAAACCAAAGAGTCCTGCGAGGCCCATCATCACCCATGGCCACGAACAGACGAACTGATCAAATTCCAATCAGACCATATGTAGTAATGCCGGTTTGCCGGTCTAGCGAACAACGTGAAGATCTGGTTACAGCACAGTATTACATCCTCTGCTTGACTGCTTCAGTAACAAATTTCAGGACTCCGTCGATCACACGGTCCCCAGGTGGAAACTGTGTCTTAATCAACGAGATAGATGATCAAGCTAGATAAGTTTGTTAGGGGCTAATAGATATTCATGGCGACAAATTCATCAACATTTATGCCAGGAAGCTGGAAGGCTGAAGAATGCTTGCTTGCCCGGTTCTCTAGTGCTCGGTTATATTCTAGCCTCTAGGCAAGGTCTTACAGTTTTCATCTGCACAGCCTTTTCTTCAGAGTGTCACGCAGAGACTGATCATCAGGGACAAGATACTCCAGTCAAGATCCGTCAGAAAAAGACAGCTCGAAGATACATAGATGACACGGAAACAGGGATCCCCAGCTTGAGAACCTTTCAGTCGGCGCAGCATTTACCTCCCTCACCGGCAATAAGATCTCATAGCCGCAAGAAACTGACATGTTCCCATCCAGAAAAAGGCAACCCCTGTTGTAGAACAGAGTCCTGGAGAATATGGCATTGCCTTTATGTCAATGGATCATCCCAGAGAAGGGAAGGCCAACTTGCAAAATCAGAATGCTAACAAGCCATTGTTAATCTTGATATCTGCAACATAAAATGTAACATCAGATTTAATTCGGGAACACCTACTAGTGCACGTGCACGAATAGTGGGTCAGTGAAAGATTATCCCTGCCACAACACAGGTAACTACGACGATAATCCTTTAGCCAACATACTGATGTGGATAGCATATGTGAAATGAATAGTTTCAGGTGAGCGTTGACAGCATAGTAAATCTAATTTAATTAGGATATAGATCTAGCAATGCTGTTTCAGATATCGAAAGAGAGAATATACCCGTCTTTTCCTTCCCTTTCATCAATTGCCTCTTGTATCAGCTACTATGCAATATACTGGAAACTACGTGATATAAATGTTGCAATAAATAAGAAAGATATGTTTTGAGATTTGATACACTCCTTTCAACCCAGAAAGAGCAGGTAAGTGTACATCCTTGATTGACGACCATCTCGTGGTTACCAATTCCATCACCGAGATCACAGCAGAACTGCCATGGATATAAATTGATGAGTACAGCCCTGAGAACTGCAAGCTGTGAGCTGATGAATCCAAGATCTAACATGTCTACCATGGAAGAGCACCTGCTGCCTGTAGTCCACCGTGATCAAGTATACTCTTCAAGACAAGACAGAAGAAAATCCTCCGATGTCCCAAACAGGTTCGTGACTTCCTTTCACCCAAGTACAAATAGCAAAGGTAACCCCAATACTCCCAATCATCCGTTACCTACTAGCGGAAATGGCAATATAGTTACCGCACAAAATTTCCAGCGGGTGCATTCTTCTCCTTCTATGTTCACATCAATCAAAGAAACTCCCTGCGCAGATGAGTTCAATGAGCAAAGCCATGCTGCACAACACGTACCATCATTTGCAATGCAGGCTATCGTTAGCGTCATCTTGTACATCTCAATAGGAGTCCTTGTATACATCACAAATGTTGAAGGCTTCAAGGGGAGGTCCACGCTGAAGTTAGTTGATGGCCTTTACTTCACCATCATAAGTTTGTGCACCATAGGATACGGTGACATAGTCCCTTGCACTACCTTCACAAAGGTGTTCACATGCTTGTTTCTACTAATCGGTGTTCGCTTTGTTGACATTGTGCTAAATGAGCTGTTGACAAATGTACTTGACAAGCAGAGAACAGTCTTACTTAGCACAATGGATGATAACAAGCTTAATAGGGTATTTGACACCTATATGATTGATGCTGAAAAGAAAAGATCAAGAGGGAGGATGAAAGTACTACTTGCGTTAGGGGTTGTTGTAGGCACCATCTCAATTTGTACAATCATAGTGCATGAGGTGGAGGGTCTAAATTGGATTGATAGCTTCTATTTATCAGTCATTTCTGTGACAACAGTTGGATATGGGGATTATGGCTTCTCAACACCAGCAGGAAGGCTCTCTGCAACAGTGTGTTTGTTAGTGAGCACTTTGGCAGTTGCCAAGGCCTTCCTGTTCCTAACAGATCTAAGGATGGATAGAAGGAACCGAAAAACTACAAAATGGATCCTCCAGAAGAAAATGGACAATGAGCCACTGGCTGCAGACCTAGACCATGATGCTTCTGTAAGGTATTGCACAAATTTTCCATGAAACCATATACCTGCATATGTTGTTTAACAAGTACGTTTTCATGTTTTGCAATAAGAATACCAAGAGTTCAATTACCAAAAATGTAAGAACATTTTTCTTTGTTAGTGATGAAACTAGGGCCAGAGTACAGTTTTGTTTGAACATTGAAAAATGTTTGATAAAGAAACAGAGTTGAGTTACTCAAATAAACATATAGATAGGGCATTAGGGCAAGGTCACATGCCCGTGATGTAGGTGACACCATGAAAATTAACACCTCACGGTCCTTCATGAAATTTACTTTCTTTACCTTTTGTTTTTTTCTTTATTGTATTAATCTGAAAGTAATTTATAATGTTGCATTACAGTGTGACCTTTTGTATTCAAGGCAGTTATCCAGTCCTAACTTTGTGGTCTTTTTCTTTGTATGCCACAGCAAATCGGACTTTCTGATCTACAAACTCAAAGAAATAGGAAAGATTGATGACAAAGACATTGCAATGATCTCAGACCAGTTTGATCAGCTTGGCCTTGCAAAGTGTGGAAAGATCACTCTTGCGGACATCATTGGAAAATTATAAGTATGATTTACAGAATGTATATGAATACCTGATATCATAGTGATAGTTGCTGTCTTATACTTTGTTAAACAGGCACTAGAGCATGCACATGTGTGGGTAACCTATTAAATAACCTCGCTATTTGAAGTACTCTGTTTCTTGGTTAGAAGTAAAAGTCCATGTGCTGGTTGAATGAATTCAATCATAACTTCAGCTTCAGGATTTCTTGCATATTTGTTTCTAGATTGTATTGATATTTAGGTATACAAGCAAAGAGGCAGGTAGACAATAAACAATTGATATTAAAGAATCATAAGATCGTCTCATACAAGAAAATAGTGATAATCTAAGCTATGTGCAGTGAAATCAAAACAATGACACAACTTACCATGTTACAAATAAAACAAACAGGGTTTGATGTCATCAATACATTGCTTTATATACTTCGCTATGACCTCAGTCCTCAGATCCAGCCTCCTTTACTGTATTATCCACAATCTTTGCAATCCTGAAATAATGGGTGGTTATGAAGCTTAAGTATGTAGTAGCCATGCAGTAACTGTATAATTAAAAAGTATCATGCCCTTTGAATACACTGTGTTTCTCTTCCTCCTCCTCCTCGACTCACCTTTCTCTAGTTTCAGTTACAAGCTTCAATATGTCAGACAATTTTTGCCACTTGGCATTTATTGGCTTCTGAATGTCCACCTGTTCTGCTAGTTGGGAACTGATATATTGTTCAATTTCACATTCTAATGAATCCAGCTGAAAACCAATATGGTCTAGAAAAGCATCATAAGAAGAATGGTTAGTTATGCTGTTTGGTGATTCAAGATCACTGGAAAATGTGAAGCTATCGGACGTCTGAAGTTCACTTTGCTCCAACTGGCCAGTCATGCCTGAATGCACCACATGTTGCAGATCAAATGCCTTTTCAGATGATTTCGCAGGAGAGCTAGTAGTCTCATCAGCCTCATCACCAACTTTACTAGAGAAAACTCTTATGTTGTCATCGGATTCTTCGCCATTAGACATCCCTGGATGCAATGCATGTTCAATTAACATGTTCTGCTTCACTGAAATTGCCTGAATCCAACAAAGTAGAAAAATAGTAGGATCATTTACATAATAGAATTTCAAATGCATAGATGAACATAAATTTGAAATTTGCTTCCTTAGTAGGAGTGGTATATGTGAGATATCAGATATGTTCTTGTTAATGACCAACTCTATAAAGAAAGAGAATCTGTAACTTTTCGTACTTGACACAATCAGCAGAATTGCCAATTTAGCACATCAACAGTACAGCATGTAACTGCTGATTAATGTTTTGGCAATTGGCAGTAGCTAGGTACCATAAGCTTTTGGCACAAACTACATAATATATTCGTTTTCCTAAGAAGAAATAGCATATGGTACATAGTAAAAAAAAAAGACATGACCTCAGTACCTCACTGATTTTCATGGAAAGCTTATCAAGCACTTCAATGCGCTGTTTTATGCTTTCAAGAGCTTTGGTCAGCTTCTTCTTTTGCACAAGTAAATCCACTGCCTCATTCTCTTTGCCCATTCGGATGCTGACCGCAGCTCTTTTCTTAAGATTCTCAGCAGCCTCAGTCAACCGCACAAGCCTTACCCTCGCACTATTTGCTACAAGAACAAACCACAAATTTGAGTGCAGCAGATACCACAGTGGCTGTCCACTCAATTCGCATGCACATACACAAACAATCTCATCGTTTCACCACAAGATCCTACTCAATTCCAATCCAAATTAACTTGACATGGATCATATCGTAATTTAGCCATTTAGGTATCGCACTTATTATCTGGGATGCACTATCACAAGTCTGGAGCATATAACAGATAAGTTCCCCTGTCCCCGAAGGATTCATCATTCCACAACTCCCCAACTACTGAACAAGTAGAGCCGATCCGAATAGCAGACACGGGATGCCGGAATGCGTATACCTTTGGATTGGGTGAGGTCGGCTTCTGCGTGGAGCTGTAGGAGCTGCTCCCGCAGCCGCTCGAACGTCGGCGGGGCCGGGTCGCCGTCTCTGGTAGATGCCGCCAGCGCGAACCGCGGAGGAGTTGCCCTCGCGAGGCGCCTCCCCCATGCCGCCGCGGGAGAAGGTGGAGGCGGCGCTACCGGCGGCGCGACGGCGAAGGCCATCTCCGGTGAGCGTCCCAGACTCCCAGTAGACGAGATGGGCTGGCACTGAAAGCGGAAACTTAGAAATACGCGACCTCCTTAAGTCTTCTCCGTGATGGGCCGGAATTTCGGCCCATCCAACAAGTCCTTACCCGACGACGTATCTCGGTGTACTGCAGTGGTCTACTGTAGTACTGCTAAATAGGAACGCCCCAAAAATCTTCTGAAAAATTTCAAAACTTTTCTTATGTGAAACTCTTGAATTATGTGCTGATGGAGAATTTAAGTAGATTGCATGAAGGGAAAGTTCTATTGAATAAAACGTTTGTTCGCAAATCGCAAGTTCGTAGCTACCGGTCAATCCAACTTACCAAAATAGTTTTTTCGTACCTGGAACAGAACACATTTCTGTACAGATATAAAGAGGGAGATAAGTTGCCTGAATTTCATGGTCCAGTCCAACCTGACGGTCCATTTGGGCGACGGCCGGCCCGATCGCTCGGCGGACGAACAGCGTCGTTGCTATATAGCATCCTCTGCCAGCACAGTGCCAGTGTCCCTAACCCTTGTTCTTCCTCAACTCCTCCACACACAATGTCACATACATATGGAGCTTGCAATTTGAAGCATTTTCAAGTTTGCATGCCCAGGAGAAGGAGAAGCAGTTGTGTACTCACACTGAATGCGCGAATGCTGTCGCTACTTCTTGATTCAAAGGTCATTTCCGCTCTGTTAAATTGTGCGATGCATTATATTGCCTATCTGTTTGATTGAAGTTTGAAGTTATCGTTGGCTGTGATTGACGTTTGTAGGTTCAGACCAGTGTGCTATAATAAGAGGTTATAATACAGCGTTCGCGAAAAAAAGAGGTTATAATACATATCTTAAGTTTTGGATGCGTTCGTGGCTTTCAAGCTGACATTACTCTTTTCACGTATGCGTTGTCTGTCAATGTGCAAAATACATGGAAACCTGAAATTAAGTGCTAGGTAATCTGTCCTGGATAAGTGTATATGGCAGGCTTTATCCACAAAATGAAGTGTGTATACCGGGCTTCACCTGAAATTGTGTGTTTGTCCGTCTCCTAGTATGACTGCCACCCTCGAACAAAATGAAGTGCTAGGCTGCTAGCTAGACTGTTAGGTGTTTTACTGAATCCACACAGAACATCTGAAACATTTCGGATGACATCAATGGCAGTATGTTCTGGAATAAGAACAGATGTAGCAAACAAAAAAGGTAACACTAATGAGCTGCGCATACGTGCATATATAGACAGACAAACCTGCAGGGTTGTGAGCTGCAAATGCTCAAATTTATCACTCGAATAATGCACACAGGAGTAGTATAGGTGCAGGCATTAAGTCGTACATACGTGTTCTTCCATCACATACACTCATACACATGACACATCACCAGTTATGACTAACCAGAGAAGCTGTTCTTACATGTTTTCTCATGATCAATTTATTCCCTTATCAATCGATAATGGGTAAACCATTCCACACGAAAGATTACTGTTTGGATTCCATGACGTCTCCATGACCAATCTCACCATTGCCGTGCTCGTGATCATTGCCCTCGACGACGAAGAGATCGCCTAACTGCTCGTCGTTGATCAGAGAATCAAGAAACGAGGAGAAGTCGTCGTCACCCACCATGGCGGAAGCGGAACCCATGTCGAAGTCACCACGAGCTGCATCCTCGGCACAGATCAACTGACCGCCAAATCCTTCGAAGCCATCAGCATCGGCGGCGCTCACCATCGCCGCGAAGTCACCGCCACCGTCGCTACACCCAATGCCAGCGGCCGGCGAGGATGGTCGCGCTGTCGACGGCGGTGCCATCCTCGGCAGCTTGGCCAGCGCCGCCGTCTTGGAAGAAGTGGCGGCGGCGGCCGTCAGCGGCTTGTGCGTCCGCGGGTCGATGCCCTGCGCGATGAGCTTCTTGCTGAGATGCGAGTTCCAGTAGTTCTTGATCTCGTTGTCCGTGCGCCCCGGCAACCTCCCGGCGATCAGCGACCACCTACAAGCACATGCACGCACGGACGGTCACCTCACCGGAGGAGCAGTACGACCTTTGCACACGAGCGATCGCCTTCTGTGCATCAAGAATTGCTTACCGGTTGCCGAGGAGGCGGTGGAGGCGGAGGATGAAGGTCCTCCTCATCGTCGGCGATGGGCAGCGCTTGATGTCGGGGCGGAGGTAGTTCATCCACCGGAGTCGGCAGCTCTTGCCGCAGCGCAGCAGGCCCGCGCGCCCGCGCAGCGTGCGCCACCGGTCGCACCCCTCCCGCGACACGAACCGCGCCAGCACCTCGTCCTCCTCGGGCGTCCACGGCCCACGCTTCAGCGCCGCCGCCGCCGCCTCCTCCCGCCGCGCAGCGCCGCCGGCCGCTTCCGCTTCATCGAAGATACGATCGATCGGCTGCGCACGAGCTTGTCCGTCCTTGGCCTTGGCCTCCTCGAGACGTCTCGATTTGCTTAATTGCTTCCGGCGATGGCTTAGCTCACAACCAGATGAGACGGTGTGCGGGGCTTTTTCTCGCGTGCACCGAAGCGCCACCTCCGGAGAGGGAAATGGTCGGTGGGGTGGTTTGTTCTCCTCGGCGTGCGGCCTGTGGCGTTTGCGGGAAACGGGAAGAATTCTCGGTGACGGATCCATCGGGTATTCGGGTTGGGTACAACGTGTCACGCTTTTTATCCGAAAAGGCACTGCAGATGCAAATGTACATCGTCGCGATTTCGGCAATTCGGCGCCGCGGTGATAGTCCTCACGGGGAAAAAGATCTATAACATTAGCAATAAAATTTGGAGCTGTTATAAAACCTATCTTATTGTGGACGAATTAAATTATGAGTGGGAACTTACTACAGAAGAAAGCTTACGCCAGAAGCCAGCTTACGGCGCAAGCCGGCTTACGACGCAAGCCAGAAGGTTCAAGGCTTACGATGCAAGCCTCTTCCCTCCTCCGCCTATAAATAGGGCCCAGAAGGTCCAAGCGAGGACAACCGATCTTCGGTCTCCTGCTTCTCCTCTTGTAGCTTGTACTCAAATCCAGAAGAATAAAGCTTCCACTCGCTCATACTTTCTGTGTTCCACAACTCTGTGTTTGGTTTGCTTGTGTGCTGATCAGTAGAATCGACTGGTTTCTCACACGTTATCAGCACGAGACTCTACCGAGTTAAACAGGTAAACAGGTGAGAAATCAGTTTCTACTGATCATGTTGCTCTTGATACGCAAATCATTCTTCTGCTATAGTTGAAATAAGCAGAAGAACATGGTACCTGAAGTACTATCCCCCGATATCCTATCTGCGATACACGATAACATCATGGCGGCTCTGCCGCCTGTATCGTTCAATTGCTAGAGTTGATACATCCTCTCAGCAACGCCCGGTAACATGATGGCGGCTCTGCCGCCGTTACCGTCCAAAGGCTTGAGATGGTACATCCCTTAGCACTATTCGATAACACAATGGCGGCTCTGCCGTCGTTATCGCCCAAATGCTAGAGGTGATGTAGGTGCCTGAAGCACCGGCATGGCAACTTAATGGACGGCTCTGCCGCCGTTGCCACCAAACATTGGAGGCAAACGAACCTTCTGCACGACCCTGAAGTGTCGTTATGGATGTCCCTTGTTTTATGGACATCACCCATATGGGCCCTTGATGCCGCTAAGGTCGGCTCTGTCGCCATGAAGCGTGGGCTCATAGTGGGGAAGTATTATATGGTTTATCTTACTTTTACAGTCTGCACAATATGCATGAAGTGCCCATGTATGCTCTTCATTTTGTTTTACATGCTTACTTTGCTGTTTGCATGACTTTCATAACATTTATTTTATTGTTATGAAACTGATTTCCTAGCATGATTGATAATATTTAATCAAGCAATCTGTAATCCTGAAGATTACTTAAGTTAATTTGCTAGGAAGATTCTATGGGAAACTGTGTGATAATCCTAAAGATTACACACACTAGTAATCCTGAAGATTACGCATGACCAATTTATGTCGACCCTGCACATCGTATTTACCTGTCGTAAATACTAAATGATGTTGCAGAACATGTCGACATAGCAAAGAAAGAATTCGCCGACCTTGCCTTGGATGGTAGTAACTACCTCACTTGGGCATTGGACGTTGAGATTAAACTCGACTCCATGGGTCTCGATCATACTATTGTGCTGCCCGAAGTTGGCACTGTGGAGTCTACGAAGGCCGAGAAAGCAAAGGCATTGCATTCTTGCGCCACCATCTCCACCCAGACCTGAAGTCTGAGTATATGACCGAGAAGATCCACTGGTATTATGGCAAATCCCTGAAGGATCGCTTTGACCAGCAAGGGTCAATGTGCTCCCACAGGCACAACATGACTGGATCACCCTACGCTTCCAAGACTACAAGTTTGTGGCAAATATAACTCTGCCCTATATAGGATCATTTCTCAGTTGCGTTTATGTGGCCTGAAGATCACTGACGCTGAGATGATCGAGAAAACCTTATCTACCTTTCATCCCAACAACATAGTGCTGCAACAGCAATACAGGAACTCAAAGTACCCGAAGTACTCTGATCTTATCTCAGTCCTGTTAGTTGCAGAAAGGCAGAATGAGGTTCTTCAAAGAATCATTCTGCTCGACCCACTAGGTCTATGGCAGTGCCTGAAGCACACGCCAATGTTGTTGAAAACTCGCGTGGCCGTAAAAGATGCCATGGTGAGAAGAAAGGGAAAGGTAAGGGAAGTATCATATTCAAGGGCAAGAGCAAGGGTAAACCCAGAGGTAAAGGCGACCTCAAGAAGGTTACAGGTGAATCATCTGGGGAAAAGCAGGATAACTGCTATAGATGTGGAGGCAGAGGGCATTGGTCCGTAACTGCCGTGTCCCCAAGCACCTGGTTGAGCTCTACCAACAAAGCATGAATGAGAAAAAGAGCCAACATGAGTCCCACTTCACCATTGAGCCTGAAGCTCAGATTGAAAAACATGATGACATGCTTATCAATGTTAAGGATGGTGGGACGTCCGTATGGACGATGATTGGGACAACCTTCTTGAAAAAGATGATGACATATTTGGAGACCTGAAGTAATCTCCTATAGTCAGTCATATGCAGTGTTCCGCATGAGTAGCACATGTAGAACTTTGGTCATGAATAATGCTCCTAAAGAGCACGCTTAATCTTTTCTGGGCCTGAAGTCCTTGTAATGTTTCCCTTAATAGAATCAACTTACCCATGTTTTTTTCATTTATGTTTATGTTCTATAAACATAATTGGGTGGGTATCCCATGGCAGAAGAGGATATATGTCTAGTAGATAGTGCCACCACTAACACAATCTTATGGGAAACTAGAATTTCCGCACCTTAACTAAGAAAACTGGAAAATATATGACCATTGCCGGAAGCAATGCTCATATAGTAGACACTGGAAGTGCTACTCTAGTTCCCCTATGGGTACCCATATCTTTGTAAAGGATGCTCTATTGTATCCTGATTCAAAGCATACCCTCTTAAGCTTTAAAGATATCCGTGCAAACGGTTTCCATATGAAACTGAGATTGAGCAGATGCTGAATATCTGTCATAACAAAAATAGATGGATATCAAAAGCAAGTGGTGGAAGGCTCCCTTCATCGCCATCGGGTTTTGTACTATACGTACATAAAACCACTGAGGAATATGTTGCGATGAAGACCAAATTTAGAACCCAGAGTCATTTAGAGTTTGGCATGACAGGCTGGATCATCCTGGGTTGGGTTTGATGAGGAGAATCATCAACAATTCTGCTGGCCACAATGTTGAAACTAAAGACTTCCCTAATCCTGAAGATTTTATTTGCCCTGCTTGTGCAAAAGGGAAGTTGATCACTAGGCTATCCCTCCTGAAGATTAGGGATGAGTCACCTGTTTTCCTGGCAAGGATACAAGGTGACATATGTGGACCTATCCAGCCCCTGTCGGACCCGTTTAGGTATTTCATGGTACTGATTGATGCTTCTACCAGGTGGAGCCATGTGGACCTGTTGTCCACAAGGAACCATGCTTTTCCAAAGCTAACTTGCCCAAATCATCAGGCTAAAAGCTAGCTTCCCTGATAGCCGCGTACAATCCATTCGAATGGATAATGCTGGTGAGTTCAGGTCGAAGGCTTTTGATGATTATTGTTTAGCCATGGGCATTAAAGGTAGAATATTCAGTACCACATGTCCACACTCAAAATGGCCTAGTTGAGTCCTTGATCAAGAGGATCAAGTTGATTGCGAGGCCACTGTTGCAGGATTGTAGCGCTGCCAACCAGTTGTTGGGGCCATGCTGTGTTGCATGCAACAACACTAATCCAACTCAGGCCAACTGCATACCATAGTACATCCCCCCTTCAGCTAGTGCGTGGAAAAGAACCAGTATTTCCCATCTGCGTAATCCCACCACCACAGCGTACTTCTATGGGACCCCACCGGAAGTTGAGGATATACGTTGCTTATGAGACTTTGTCCATAATCAAGTATCTTGAGCCTATGACTGGGGATCTTCATACGGCTCGGTACGCTGATTGTATTTTTGATGAGGACTATTTTCCCAGCATTAGGGGGAGAAAGGCATCCAGAAGAATGCCGAGATATAATAGGAATGCAACTGGGATGCAGTCCTTAGATCCACGCACTAGTGAAGCTGAACTGGAAGTTCAAGAGAATCATAAATTTGCAAAATCTTGCAAATAAGTTGCCAGATGACTTCACTGATTACAAGGAGGTGACAAGGTCGCATAATACCTGCAGTAAATGCGCCAGAAAGAGTAGAGGTAATCCAGAAGGTTACTGACTCTGCTCTTACCCCCCATCCTAGGAAGAGGGGGAGACCTCCGGGTGCTCGGGACAAGGTTCCGCGGAGACGTCCGCGGAGACAAGGACCTGAGCCACTTGTTCTACTCAATGAATCTGTTGAAGAAGCTCAACCTGAAGTTGAGAAAGCCCCAGAAGAGGCAACTCAACCTGAAGTTGAGATGGTCCTAGAAGGACACCATCCTGAAGATGGAAAACCCAGTGCCTTACGTGCGCACCTTGGCACTGGAAGATCGGAACACCCCAACTCGGTCGTTATGGGAAACACGACGAGTTGGAGGAAATAAATGAGGAGATTTCACTAATTATGCTGATACAGGAGAGTTACATCATAGAAAGACCACAATTGTCGACATACACTTGCCTCAAAGATTGCTGACATAATGGATCCGGATCCAGAACCAAAGTCCATGGCTGAGTGCCAGAAGCGCTCAGATTGGGACAAATGGAAAGCAGCAATAGAGGTAGAGATGCGCTCGCTTTATAAAGAGATGTTTTGGGCCTGCAGTCCCAACACCTCCAAGAGTCATCCCTGTAGGATGCAAATGGGTCTTCCTCCAGAAGAGGAATGGCCAGGTGGTGAGGTATAAAGCGAGCTAGTGGCACAAGGGTTCACGCAGAGACCGGTATTGACTATGATGAAACTTACTCTCTGTGATGAGTGGAATCACGTTCCGATACTTGATCTCAATGGCAACTAATATGAATTTGGATATGCAGTTGATGGATGTAGTGACCACATACTTGTATGGGTCACTAGATTCGGAAATTTATATGAGGGTCCCTGAAGGACTCAAGATTCCGAATCCGAAAGGAAATCGCAACATGTATAGTGTTCGCCTGCAGCGATCATTATACGGATTGAAACAATCTGGAAGGATGTGGTTCAATCGGTTAAGTAACTATCTCCTGAAGAGAGGTTACTTAAACAATGATGATTGTCTCTGTGTATTTATAAAATCCCTGAATGGATTTTGTATCATCTCGGTCTATGTCGATGATTTAATATCATTGGCACCACAGAGGACATCAAAGAAGCAATGGCTTATCTTAAGACCGAGTTTGAGATGAAGGACTTGGGAAAAACCAAGTTATGCTTGGGCCTGCAGCTCGAGCACCTCCCTGAAGGAGTGTTTATGCACCAGTCTACCTATACCAAGAGGTCCTTGGTAAGTTCAATATGGATAAATGTCATCCATTGAAAACCCCATGGTGGTCCGATCCCTGGAAGCGGATAAGGACCCATTTAAACCCAAGGAAGATGATGAGGAAGTGTTGGGACCTGAAGTTCCCTACTTAAGCGCCATTGCCACTAATGTATCTAGCCAATTGCACATGACCTGATATTGCTTTCGCAGTTAATCTATTGGCTAGATATAGTGCAACCCCAACCAGAGACATTGGATTGGCGTCAAAACTATCCTCAGGTACCTTCGAGGTACTCAAGATCTTGGGTTGTGGTTCCCGAAGAACCAAGATCCATCCATGGTGGATATGTGGATGCTGGCTATATGTCTGATCCTCATAATGCCAGATCCCAGACTGGGTTTGTATTTCTTTGTGGTAATACTGCCATTTCCTGGCGGTCTGTAAAGCAGACCCTGGTTGCAACGTCAACCAACCACTCAGAAATAATTGCTCTATATGAGGCCACACGAGAATGTGTGTGGCTTAGGCGGATGATCGGTCACATCCAGAAGTCATGTGGCCTAAACATTGATAACACCCCCACCATTATCTATGAGGATAATGCTGCTTGTGTTGCACAAATACATATGGGCTATGTGAAAAACAATTTCACAAACCATATTGCTCCCAAATTCTTTTATCCCCACGAGCTCCAGAAGAGCGGGGAAATAAATGTCCTGCAAACTAAGTCATGCGAAAATCTCGCATATTTATTACGAAGTCTCTGCCAGCATCAAATTTTCACAGATATGTTCGTGGCATTGGCATGAGACGACTTAGTGAATTGCAAGGATCAGGGGGAGCAAACAATTAAGAGAATAGCCCATGATTGTGATCCTGAAGAATCACAAACAAGTCCTGAAGACTTGATCAACTGTTGTACTCTTTTTCCCTTGGTGAGTTTTTTTTTCATTGGGTTTTTCTCACGCAAGGTTTTTAACGAGGCAACAGGTGCAACACAATATTCAAAGTGCCATGTACTTCTTTCTCCTACCATTTTTTCCCACTGGGTTTTTGGGAGGAGTTTTTGATGAGGCATGTGCATAATTCAAATTCGTCCAAGGGGGAGTGTTATGAAACCTATCTTATTGTGGACGAATTAAATTATGAGTGGGAAGCTTACTACAGAAGAAAGCTTACGCCAGAAGCCAGCTTACAGAGGAAGCCAGCTTACGGCGTAAGCCGGCTTACGACGCAAGCCAGAAGGTTCAGGCTTACGATGCAAGCCTCTTCCCTCCTCCGCCTATAAATAGGGCCCAGAAGGTCCAAGGCGAGGACAACCGATCTTCGGTCTCCTGCTTCTCCTCTTGTAGCTTGTACTCAAATCCAGAAGAAATAAAGCTTCCACTCGCTCATACTTTCTGTGTTCCACAACTCTGTGTTTGGTTTGCTTGTGTGCTGATCAGTAGAATCGACTGGTTTCTCAACAGGAGCAAACTGAAGATAATTATGAGGATTATTTCTGTCTACATTCATAAATTACATGGCTATGTATAACTTCTGTGAATGAATAATAGCCTAAAATTAAACTCCAAGGCTTCGTCTTTTTTCAACTCCAAACTAGGTTCCTTATTTTCGTTAACACATTTTTCAAAATGTTAAATAGTGTGTTTTTTTAAAAATAAAATAAGCTTTTTTTTAAATTTTGTAATAATTTATACTAATTACAGATGTGCTAATGGTTTATCTCGTTTTGCGTATGCTAAAAAGCTAAACCAAGTTAGAGATTCAAACAGACCCTAACTACAGTTTCAAACTTGACAGTTAAACTTGTGTCAATACTAAAATACTTTGAGATGGCCTTTTTGGACAATCGGTTTAGTAATGGGTCCAAAATTTTAGCCTATAAATTCTACAAATTTTTTTATTTGAGTAATTTTACTTTGGGTCACCTTTTATTATCGGTCTCACTTTGGATCACCATTTAACTAATGTTTACATTTTGAACCAGGTAATTTTACCTTTGTGGCACTTTGAACCATCCCTCAACTCTTTTATCCATCTACATCAAAATTATCATATGTCAAAGAAACAATCTACATACATCTAAGGGGGTTTTGACGAGGAGAAGCCGACGTACTTGAGGTCCTTCATCTGCTCGAGAAGAGAGTTGGGGTAGTCCAAAGTTAAAGAAATGCAAGATTACTCGGTCCAAAATGAAACATTGGTTTAAATGGTGGTCTAAAACGAAACATCGGTAATAAAATTTGTCCCAAATATGAAATTTACTCTTTTTTGTTTTTATATATTATGTTAAAATATTTTTAAAAATATTTTTTCAAACTTTTGCAAATCTATAGCACGCATACTCCTTAGGAGGGCATTTCCCATAGGGCTTCTTTATGACATGGTAGATGGTTATTGACGTGTACGTCTAATATGAACGCCCCCCATATTTGTATCCCCAGCTGTGAGAGATCAACGTCGAGAGGGTCTCGTGGTCAATGTGGCGGAAGAGAGAGAAGGGAGCCGACGAGCTCAAGCTCACCAAGCATGTGCAAGAAGGAGGCAGCGGCGGCGGTGCGGTGGTGGCTAGAGAGGATGAGGCCGCAGCCTGCAGCAGTGGAGGAGGAGAGGACGGAGGTGACGGAGAAGATGAGCCCAAAATTTTAAGGTGTGCTTAGTTCCACGATAAAATTGGAAGTTTGACTAAAATTAAAAGTTTGAAAGAAAAAAGTTAGAAGTTTATGTGTGTAGAAAAATTTTGATGTGATGGAAAAGTTGGAAGTTTGAATAAAAAGTTGGGAACTAAATAAGGGCTTAGTCTATAAATTTTAAAAGTTGAAAGGTTGGGCTGATTTTTTTTTTTTTGTATGTTTTGAGGTTAAGAGAAATGATTGAGTTGGACTATGAAAGATCCCATGGCCTATGGCCCATTACCACCCTTTCAAGCTCAACAAGTTCGAGATGGCCCAACTTGTTGCAGCCGATCGAGCCTATCCTACCCTAGCTAAGCATGACGCGAAATGAACAAGACGTGCCAGCAGGAGTCATGCTGCCTTGTGTAGGAAGCACCCGAGCCGCTGAACAATCAACTGGAGTATTGAAATTTGAAAGGTGCTCTCGTGGAATATTTGCACAGCTGGTGGACGTGCGAGGACTAGGAGACCTCGAATCGGGCTATACGGAAAATCCCAAAACGCTAGCGACGTCAACGTGTGCTTTTCTTGGCTTCCAAGCAGGTCCGCCTCCTGCCTTCCTGCCTCCTATGGTGTCCACCAGTTCTCTCCTGGTCAAAGTAAGTAAAGTTTAACTGGACGTTCGGCTTGACTAGAAAGGGATAGATTATTAATGAATAATTATTTAATTATTAACTATTTTCAATTTTAAAAATAGATTCCTTTTTATTTTTTAAAACCTTCTATATATAAAGTTTTTTTAAAAGAAATATATACTTTTAACAATTTAAGAAGTGTGCTCACGAAAACGATAAAGTTGCTCAGTCAAAATGTGGAATCAAATTCAGCTAGGTGAAGGCCTTGCCATTTGCAAATTGCAGTGGCACATTCATGAGGGTGTGTCGCTAAGGTGACAGTGACCTGAAGAATTCCTAGTTCTAGATGTATTGATCCGCTCTACCATAAAGGATACTCCAGGTTTATATTACTCCCTCTATTTCAGAATATAAGAAGTTTTGATTGGACAGAAAATATTTTTTTAAGTACGGATCAGATTCATAGTAGTATGATGTGTTTTATCCAACTAAGATTTTTTATATTTTGGAACAGAGGGAGCAGTGGTTTGCTCAAAGCTAGTACGAAATCGACCGTTGGTATCTGCATCAGAAAACATGGATCGGTACTTTACACACGTGTATGTGTGGCGCTAGGCATTTTTTGCGATCACGTGGATGATGCACACGTATAACACGCACGTAACGTATGTACGCGCAGACGTCCTATTGCCCAGCTAGCCAGCATCGATTGCCTGAACGTACGTGCATCGGGACGCCACGACGAAGATTTCGGCCCCAGTTGAAAATTCAGCTAATGATCACGCAGAAAAAAAGGAACAGCAGTACGTACAGATGAAGAAAAACAACACGGGTCTTGGGCTCGTCGCGCTCATACTTGTGGTTGTGTAATCTTTGCAAAATCCTGGCGTAATCACATGGCTAGTACATCCCGCCTTCCCCGTCAGTTCCATTTTCCAAGCACCGAAAAAACAGGAGTGCGCGTAACAGTCAAAGCTCTGCACAGGAAATGCCTATATATGCAGGTACCTCCACCACCCAGTGATTTCACACAGTTAGCTCGAGCAAATAGGCTATAGCTAAGCCGGCCGGCGAGAAAAATGGACGAGTCAGGCAGAGGAACGGGTGATGATCATGGCCGGGAGACGAAGGATGCTGCTGCTGCTGCGGCGGCGGCGGCGTCGGCGTCGTCGTCGGGGAAGAAGGTGCCGCTGTTCAGCTTGTTCCGGTACGCCGACCGCCTCGACGTGCTGCTGATGGTTGCCGGCACGGTGGGCGCGCTCGGCAACGGCATCTCGCAGCCCCTCATGACGGTCCTCTTCGGCAACGTCGTCAACTCCTTCGGCGGGAACACCGGCGGCAGCGTCCTCCGCAGCGTGACCAAGGTGAGTGCCCGCGGGCGCTTAGTGATACGCGATGGTGATACACCGGCCGGTAGCCAAATTAACTTTGGATCTTCTTTCTCCTCCAGGTTGTCCTCAACTTCATATATCTGGGAATTGGAACTTCAGTAGCTTCCTTTCTTCGTAAGTAAAAGTCCTTTCTCTGATTGGAACACCTCTTTAGTGAATTAGAGAGAAGCTCCTGCCTTTTTCGTTGAAAAATACAAAGAAAAAAAAAGAATCAGTGGAACCTGTAGCTTCAAATTATGGATGTGAAACATATAAATAGTATTCAGCAAGGGAATTTGTAGGAAACAGTATTAGAAATTCTTTCAATATCTATTTTGTTCCTATTATTCAAAGAGTCTCCGGGTATCCATAAGTCGATAAGAAATTTCATTTAAAGGGTCTCAGAGTATCCATAAGATTCCAAAGCAAAATTAACACTTTTTATTCAAAGGGTCTCAGTATCCATAAGTCAGTAAGAAATTTTGTAGGATAGTGTGAAATTAGGATAAGTAATTAATTTGCTCTTGCATGGATGCGCAATCACCAATACATAATATTCATTATTAACATCATGGTTGTCAGTTGTTACTACATGTTAGAATTCGGTTATTCTCAACTGTGATACACTAACAATTCTCAACTGTGATACACTAACACAGTATAAACATCATCGTGCACTTATCCAGTGAGAAGTACCAAATGCATTCCCTAATTAACCATATAATCCTCAGCATCTTCGATCTAATCTGTTCGGTTAAATATATCACATGCTAATGATACAACTGCCAGTAAAAAGCTCACCTTGATTTGTCCCAGAGGTATCATGCTGGACTATGGCAGGAGAAAGGCAGTCTGCCCGCATCCGTTCTTTATACCTGAAAGCCGTTCTGAGGCAGGATATTACATTCTTCGACACAGAGATGACAACTGGTGAAGCAGTTTCTAGAATGTCTAGTGATACCCTCCTAATTCAAGGTGCTCTTGGTGAGAAGGTACTAAATACCTAGTAGCTCCCTTGTAAGGAACATACTATTTTTTATTAAATTGCTACTGAAAAAAAACATATATTTTCATCACAGTGCAAACAAAAGTGTGGATAGACACAAGTTGATGGCAGGCATAATTATTTGCATATTTAGGAAGATATATCATATGGATATAGTTATCATATTTACTAACTGTATTATTTCATATATTCAGGCAGTAAGTTGCACCTTGTGCTACTGTTGCTGATGTGTTCTTGGATTTTTAATCTTAACCTTTACAGGCAGGGAAGCTTGTAGAACTGTTATCAAGCTTCTTTGGTGGCTTTATCATAGCATTCACTAGAGGATGGCTTCTCACTCTTGTCATGCTAACATCGCTACCGTTAATTGCTATTGCCGGTGCAGTTTCTGCACAGGCCCTAACTAGAGTTTCTAGCAAGAGACAAGCATCATATAGTGATGCTGGGGACACAGTTGAACAGACCATTGGATCTATAAGAACAGTGAGTTTCACATATTTATATGAATTGTTTAATACTATAACACACTTCTTTTTTTGGAGTAGCAGACAGTAAGTTTGATAAATATCCCGTGTTAACAGGTTGTGTCCTTCAATGGTGAGAAGAAAGCGATAGCAATGTACCGTAATTTTATAAAGAAGTCATACAAGGCTACTATTGAGGAAGGCATTATCACTGGTTTTGGCATGGGCTCTGTCATGTGCGTCGTATTTGGCAGCTATGGATTAGCCTTCTGGTATGGTGGAAAGCTAATCATTGAGAAAGGTTACACGGGAGGAAAAATCATTACTATCTTGTTTGCCGTGTTGACCGGTGCATCGTAAGTTTCAGCAAATCCTCCACTGTTGATATCAAAATACATGCTGTTTAGTGCACTACAATAATGAACCCCCAATCTATTCATGTATTATTTGGATTGATGGAAATATAACAAGAAATTTATATATATTACTTCAAAATCAAGAAGGTTGGTTAGCATGCAATTTTAGAAGTGCAAACGGCAGTTTTGTTCATTTCTCAGGTGTTTTTTTAGAAAACTTCTCAGGATTTCAAGATGATTTTCAGAATTACCTTAAATTATTTTCAATATTTTCTTGATTACTATTTACAAAAAGACAATGCTAATTGCCAATGCATGAAAGTAACTTGTTTCTTGTAAACAGAATGGAATGAACTTAAAGTTTGATGGTCAAGTCAATTGCATGACTATACATAATCCCTAGGCCCTATTACCATTTTAGGCAGACATACCAATTGCTAAGGAGTAGTTATTAATTCCAGTTAGTAAAAGGGGATCATGAACTGAGATATAGACACAAGTACCTAATAGCTAAATCAAGGTATCCTTAGCAATTGCAAGAGCAGGTTTAATCAATATGTTCTGCGCTAACAGGAGAAGTAGACAAACGCTAGGCTTTTGGAATCGTCACGAAGAGAATATTCTCCTGAGAAGTACATTACATGTCATATGCAAACGATTGCATTGGGTTTCACTGCTTTACCTACATTACTTGCTATTTCTCCTAAAGTCACATTAAAGTTGAAAGATTTACAACAAAATAGCCATTAAAATTTTATCATTTGATATGGTATATAATGTTCTGAACATGGCACTTTCCAATTGTTTGTGACAGCTCATTAGGCAATGCAACACCTGCAGTTGCTGCAGTTGTGGAAGGTCAATCTGCAGCATACAATTTGTTCAAAACAATTGAGAGGAAACCAGAGATAGATTCCGATGATAACAATGGCATGGTTTTAGCACATATGAATGGCAATATTGAGCTAAAGGATGTGTACTTTCGTTACCCTGCAAGACCAGAGCAGTTGATATTGGATGGATTGTCGTTACAAGTAGCGAGTGGAACAACAATGGCTATAGTCGGAGAGAGTGGAAGCGGAAAGTCAACTGTTATCAGCCTAGTCGAAAGATTCTACGATCCACAGTCTGGCGAAGTTTTAATAGATGGAATTAGCATCAAGAAACTGAGACTTGATTGGATAAGAGGGAAGATCGGTCTTGTTAGCCAAGAGCCTCTGCTTTTTATGGCCTCCATTAAAGATAACATAATATATGGTAAAAAAGATGCAACGCTTGAAGAGATCAAGAGAGCAGCGGAGCTTGCAAATGCAGCTAACTTCATTGACAAGTTACCAAATGTAAGAAAGGAAAAACTGAATGCTCCAAGTTCTCAAATTTAATTGTATATTAATGAAATAATCAGCTAACAATGTTTTCATGTCATACCAGGGTTATGATACATTAGTTGGCCAGCGCGGTACTCAGCTCTCTGGAGGACAAAAACAGAGAATTGCAATTGCAAGAGCCATCCTCAAAGATCCAAAAATCCTTTTGCTCGATGAAGCAACAAGTGCACTTGATGTGGAGTCTGAGAGGATAGTTCAGGAGGCACTAAATAGAATGATGGTAGAAAGAACCACACTCGTTGTCGCTCATCGTTTGAGCACTGTGAGGAATGTTGATTGCATCACAGTCGTCCGCAAAGGAAAAATAGTTGAACAAGGTTGAATTAACTTGAAATGCACTGTTTTTCTATTATAGAAAATTTCTGCGGTCAACCTTAAATGATTCATTATACCAAAACATGTCCTGCGTACACAGGTCCTCATGATGCACTGGTGAAGGATCCCGATGGAGCTTACTCCCAGCTAATTAGGCTACAAGAGACTCGTCGTGATGAAAGGCATAAACTACCAGATTCCAGATCAAAAAGTACTAGTTTGTCATTCAGACGATCAAGAACTAAAGATTTTCTCAGCAAGAGCAACAGGTATTCCTTCAAGAGCCCCTTAGGATTGCCTGTTGATATACATGAGGATGGAATGACAAGCGAACAACAAAAGGTTGACCACTCTGACAGTAAGGCCATTAAAAAAACACCATTTGGACGGCTTTTTAATCTTAATAAGCCAGAAGTGCCAGTTCTTTTGTTAGGTTCTATAGCAGCATCAGTGCATGGAGTCATTTTGCCACTATACGGTATAATAATGCCAGGTATTCTAAAATCATTCTATGAACCGCCAGATCAGCTGCGAAAAGATTCTAGATTTTGGGCATTGATGTCTGTTGTTCTGGGGGTTGCTTGTTTGATTTCAATCCCAGCAGAATATTTTTTGTTTGGAATTGCTGGGGGAAAGCTTATACAGCGTGTCCGTACACTGTCATTTCAAAGAATTATGCACCAAGAGGTTGCTTGGTTTGATAAGCCCTCAAATTCCAGGTGTGCTACTCTAATGTACTTTTGCTATTTTATCTTTTATAAAAAAATATTTACATTTAAACCAATGCTAAGAGGCCATCTTATTTCTTACAGTGGGGCACTTGGTACAAGGCTCTCAGTCGATGCGTTGAATGTCCGCCGTTTAGTAGGAGATAACTTGGCCCTTATAGTCCAGGCTGTAGCTACACTAATCACTGGCTTTGCCATAGCTTTTGCGGCAGATTGGAGGCTTGCACTGATCATCACTTGTGTAATTCCTTTAGTGGGTGCACAGGGCTATGCTCAAGTTAAGTTCTTGAAGGGGTTCAGTGAAGAATCTAAGGTGACACATTACAGCTTACAACTGTAAAAATTGCTTGCTGTTTTATTGAGAATGATCTAGACAAGTGATCTAGAATTAAATTGATTGCCATTATAATGGGATCTCATTATACAGGAGATGTATGAGGATGCAAACCAAGTTGCGGCTGACGCTGTAGGCAGCATCAGAACTGTAGCATCTTTCTGTTCAGAGAAAAGAGTGGTGGCAATATACAACAAGAAATGTGAAGCTTTAAGAAAACAGGGAATTCGAAGCGGAATCGTTGGAGGGATTGGCTTAGGTTTCTCAAACTTGATGTTATATCTGACTTACGGTCTTTGCTTCTATGTTGGTGCAAAGTTCGTAAGTCAGGGAAAAACTACTTTTTCAGATGTTTTCAAAGTAAGAAATCCTAAAGTATTTCAAGTAACAATTGCCTATATGAATATTAATTCTAGTATCATTCACAAATGGGTTGGATGCTTTTCAGGTTTTCTTTGCTTTAGTTTTGGCAGCCGTTGGTGTTTCGCAGTCAAGTGCATTGTCTACTAATGCAACAAAGGCAAGGGATTCTGCCATTTCCATTTTTAGTATTATCGATCGGAAGTCCAGGATTGATTCAAGTAGCGACGAGGGAGCGATAATGGAAAACGTCACTGGCAGCATTGATTTCAATAATGTCAGTTTCAAGTACCCATCACGCCCTGATGTTCAAATATTCAGTGACTTTACCTTGCACATTCCTTCCCAAAAGGTATGCTTCCACATTCACCTATTTGTCTTCCTTTTTCCTATTTCTTGAAACTAGTGCATGCCCAAAATTTCCATCAGAAAATTAACTTGATTATTGAACTATTTACATAATACAACTAGTAACATACTTCAAAATAGATGCGAGTGTGACCCATCCACTTCCGTGACATCATATGTGTTGATACACAACTTTACATTTTATTTTTTGCATCTCAGCATTTCCATGCACTGAAATAGTTATGACTAAACCTTTTCCTTCCTTTTCTACAGACCATAGCACTTGTTGGAGAGAGCGGTAGTGGGAAGTCCACGATAATTGCTTTATTAGAGCGTTTCTATGATCCTGATTCTGGTAATATCTCACTAGATGGAGTTGAAATTAGAAGCTTAAAAGTCAGCTGGTTGAGGGATCAGATGGGGCTTGTAGGCCAGGAGCCAGTGCTTTTCAACGACACAATCCGTGCCAACATAACATACGGGAAACACAGTGAGGTAACAGAGGAAGAGATCACTGCTGTGGCCAAGGCAGCAAACGCCCATGAGTTCGTATCAAGCCTGCCACAAGGATACGACACAGTGGTAGGTGAGAAAGGGGTGCAACTATCTGGTGGGCAAAAACAGAGGGTAGCAATTGCAAGGGCCATCCTAAAGGACCCTAAGATACTGCTACTTGATGAGGCAACCAGTGCTCTAGATGCAGAATCAGAACGTGTTGTTCAAGATGCATTGGATCGAGTCATGGTCAGCAGGACTACCATTGTAGTGGCACACCGCCTCTCCACGATCAAAGGGGCTGATATGATTACAGTCCTCAAGGAAGGAAAAATTGTAGAAAAAGGAAAGCATGAAGCACTATTGCGGATCAAGGATGGTGCATATGCTTCACTTGTACAACTCCGCTCTAATTCCGAGTAAAATGATGTATATTTTGATGGTGTATAACTCATTTAGCCATAAATTCTAGCTGCTTGTGATTTGAGAAGTTGATGCTAAACTAGAGGGTGTTCTTTGGTAGTTTGTTACTTTGTTGCATGAAAGACCTATGGTTCTGAACGTATGATCTTGGTAGCCACAGACAGTAAATTCAACTGTGTCTGTGTGTACGCACTAACTAGTTACACCAAATGATGAAGTGTTTTCAAGATATCACAAGAATGAGCACGTGAACAGTATCCTCCCCCTTTATGTCACTTCATATACTAATCCGGGACAACAATATTTAAGGGATGCATAGAGAAGATACCAAATTTCACTAGCTCTATAGTTCCTCTAAACGTAGGTTAGCCAGTCACCTACAAATCTGCACGTGGTGATGAGCAAGAGCAAAACCACCGTCTCTGGGATGCTCAAGAACAAATGTCATGAGTACGGAAAGCATTCCAAGGGGAAGGGGCGATATGGGCTAAACTGCTTAGAGAGGCCTACCAATTGTACATGATGCACCAAACTTTTTTTTTGCAGAATTAAGCAGCAATGACATTTGGGATAAATTGTATACTCATCTTTAGTGTCTGAGTTTTTACCGGGTTAACAGTTGTTGTTAGACTCTTGATTCATTTCTTCATTATCGCAGACAAAGCAGTTCCACTAGAGCCCCTACTTCCAATCAATCAAACAAATAAACTTCTACCAAGCTAAATAGCCAATCAATCACACAGTCATATGAAGATGCCCAAATCCCCTACTTACTTGCAGGTTTTTTTTTTACCTTTTGGGGTCGGCATTGTGTTCATGCTGGTGTCTCCTTGCTGCCTCCGGCGTCTCCCACCGGCTATCACACGGCCCACGCCACCACCAGCCGCTGACGCCGCCGTCGCCCTCGTGCCCGACCCGCCTGCGCTGCCGGCAGCCAGCCACCGGGCCACCCCGCTAGCAGCAGCCACCGCTCTCGCCCCTTGTGGCACCTGCCCGTCCCGGCCAACCACCCGCTGCCGGCTCAAACCTAATCTAGTGTAAGAGCCGCCGCCGCTACCGCCCGTGCCATGGTCAGGTGTGCTCCTCGGCTCCACCACCTCAAGAAGGCGAGAATGGAGCTCGCCGCCTCGCGCAGCCAGTCTCCCCTTCCCCCCTCGGGCCTCAGCTGATTGACCCGAGCAAGTTAGTTAATGGGCCAGGCCCACAACTCCACAACAAGGTAAGCTAATACCTAATGGGCCAAGGAGACGACAGTGACACGCATTTGCCCCGCGGATTCGCTTACCGCGCTCGTCGAGCCACCCCCGGAGCAGACAGGCAGCCAAAGCCAATCCAGCCATGGCTGCTTTCCTTTCGTCGGCAGCTCGGGGGATGAACGCCATAGTTTCCGCCAAACTCCTCGATGTACCAAACGTTAAGTCCAAATCTAAATCGCAAGTTTATGACGCTTGCACTTTATGCCATATTTATTATTTCTCGCAAATCAACTTGGCTAAATTCCTGTGAAGTTTTCGTTCTACCTTAAATTTAGGGCGTCCTGTGTGATTATTTTTCTGTCAGTGGAAAATTATAGAAATATCCGCTCTTCATAAATTTTGTGGTAATTTTCACTAGATAGATGTTGGAGTAGAGGTAACGAGTGATATGTTTTTTTTAACTAAATGCCTTGGTCATCTATAATACCCTGAGACCACGAAAACAAACTATTATACAATTTTACATATGTTGTTATAGGCCTAACAAAACCTGAAGTACAGAGGTGATAAGTGATCGTTTCATACCATCTTCGATCCATAACATTGTGTGCATTTTTCTACCTTGTAGATGAACGAGGCTACGGGAAAAAATACATCTCTTTATGCCATGGTCATCTAATGCCCTGAAACTACGAAAATAAATTATTGTACAATTTTACTTGTGTTGTCTTAAGCCTAACAAAACTTGAAGTATAGGTAATAGTGGTGTTCCATGCATCTCTGGTGCATAATATTATGTGTATTTTCCAACTTTGTAGATCAACAACGCTAGAGGAAAACACATATCTTTATGTCGTTTTTGTGTGTAGGTCTACCAGCGATGCATAGACTCCACCTTTGATCCTCATGAGAGAGTCATGTTGCCCCTTTTCGGCGATTGAACCATCTTTGATGACTGAAATCACATCTGCCCCTTTAATTGTGGACAGGCGGTGTGCTACCACAATGGTGGTCCTACTTACCATAACTTGATCTAGTGCATCTTGAACAATGCGTTCTGATTCGGCATCAAGGGCACTTGTAGCCTCATCCAGTAGAAGTATTCTTGGGTCCTTCAAGATGGCCCTTGCTATAGCTATCCGTTGCTTTTGCCCACCAGATAGTTGTGTTCCTCTCTCTCCAACAGTAGTGTTATATCCTTGAGGCAAGCTTGATATGAACTCATGAGCATTGGCTGCCTTAGCAACCGCTATAATCTCTTCTTCGGTTACTTGTCCTTTCCTTCCATATTCTATGTTGGCATGAATTGTGTCATTGAAAAGCACTGGTTCTTGGCTTACTAGTCCCATTTGGTCTCTTAACCAACTCAATTTCAAGTTTTTAAGTTCTACTCCGTCTAGTGAGATTGTGCCAGAATCTGGGTCATAGAATCGCTCCAGCAAAGCAATTACTGTGGACTTTCCGCTGCCGCTCTCCCCAACAAGTGCAACAGTCTGCATATGAAAATTGGTTTATAACATGTCAGTACAAGTTTAACTGTAAAAGAAAATATGAATACAGAGAAATTTGTATTGGTGGTAATTTTCGTTTGAAATGCATATTTAGTTCTCCCTCCCTGCTCAATGAAGTTGAGAAGGCATGGATCAGGGCAATCTAACATACTGTAGGAACTATCAAGTTTAAAAAGGGCAAAACTTAGTGCATACTAACTCATTTACCATGTCTGCGTTTTGCCTATGACAACAAATTTCACAAAAAAAATATGTTAAAATTGAGTGGACACCCTAAGCATGTAAGCATGGTATTTGTAGGAAGCACAAGATAAAGCACAAAACTCCTTTCAAAAGGGAATGAAAGGACACTACTTTTAGGAACAAACAACTACAACGACTAAAATGGATCTTGCAAAGTCCCTTAATGCAACAAACTTTTTCTTTTACAACCAACTCATGAAATGAGTCCCCCCAAACCCCCCACTAGGGCTCTTTGAGGGTAGAAGAACTCGTTAGTTGTAGTTGTTCCGAAGGGACAAGTCGCTCCCCTCCAAGATTGATGTTTTTTTTTCTTTTGATACACCATATAATGTTTTACACTTGGAAGTAAAGGAAAAACGATTAATAGTATCAAGTTAACTCTACCTTTCCGGAGGGGATGTCCAAGGTAAAGTCACAGAAAACTTGGACATCTGGACGTGATGGGTACTTGAAGTTCACATGCTTCAAATCTATTGTTCCGCTAACCTTTTCTAATATTATGCCTTCATCAACACTTGAGTCAATTTTGGACCTTCTGTCTATCACTGCTAATATGGAAGCCGCAGATTCGTTGGCTTTTGTTGAATCCGATGCCATTGCACTTGTTTGAGAAATTCCAAAAGCTGTGAAAATCAAAGCAAAGTAAACCTGCCAGGCGAGTACAAAATTAACATTTTGTCATTGGATTAAAAATCAGCCTTATATAAGTGATGCCAAATGTGTATCTCTTACTAATGAAGACATCTTTAAAGGTGGATTTTCCCCCATGTACAAACTGCGCACCAACATAGAAACAAAGAGCATATGTGAGATACACCATTAAGTATGAGAAGCTAAAACCGAGACCTCCAACCATTCCACTTCTAATACTCTGTTTCATTGAAGCTCGGCATTTTTGGTTGTATGTTTTGATTACTCTCTTCTCTGCACAAAAAGACGCTACAGTCCGAATGCTACCAATTGCTTCCGTTACAACTTGACTTGCATCTTCATACATCACCTGTAAAAATTTCTAGCGGTTAGGACAACACTATTTACTAATACTAGTTGATGCCCTGCGCTTTGCTATGGAATGATGCCCCGAGCTTTGCTACGGAATGCATGGATGAATGCATATTATATATGATAGAAATGATGGGTGTATATGTTGAAATATTGTGAAAATGGTGTGGAGATGATCATTTGACACTGCTTGCATGTAGTAAATTATAAATAATGTGTCATGCTTGCATGATATTTAAGATACTTAGATAACAATTACTGATGGTGGTGATGATGATGTGGCAAACTTGCATGTTAAGCTTTAGGATTTAGTGGGTACCAACAATACAAAAGGTATAGATTTTGGAGGAAAAAGCTCAACTTTATGGTAATCATGGAATATATCAGTTGTAATACCAAATTACATGTCATCTACCAAAACATGCATCTTCATCGAACATATGAACTGTCAAGAAAACAGAAAATCAGAAAGGGTGCTATGTTCATATTAGAACTTGTTTTTACCTTGGCATCTTCACTAAATCCTTTCAAGAACTTAACTTGTGCATAATTCTGCAAACCCACTAAAGGAATAGGACACATAATGATTAGTGTGAGCTTCCAATCAGAAGCAAATGCTATGGCAAATCCAGCAATAAGCGTTACAGTGCATTGCACTAGTATGGCTAAGTTATCTCCCACGAGGCGTCGGATGTTCAAAGCATCAATATACAACTTTGCTCCAAGTGATCCACTGTAAAATTTAGAAGGGCAACTTTATATTCAAAAAAAATGTTAGATATAAGAAAGAAACTTGTAAATTCATTAAACTTACAAACCTAGAGTTGGAAGGATCATCAAACCAAGCAACTTCTTGATGGATGATGCTTTGGAAAGACAAACAACGGACACGCTCTATAAGTTTTCCGCCAGCCATTCCAAATAAGAAAAATTCCAATTGAATCGATACCAGAGAAATGATTGCCATCAGAATACACATCAATGCCCAGAACCTAGAATCTTTTAGAAGTTGATGTGGTGGATAGAAGAAAGTTCTTATACCACCGGACATCATTATACTAAATACCGGGAAAAGAAGTCCATGAACAAAAGCAGCTATAATAGCTAATAGGAGAATAGGTGCTTCTGGCTTGTTGAGATTAAAAAGCCGCCTGATTGGTGCTTTATTAAGATCTTTGTTGTCACCAAGTTCTTTACCTTCCTGCTCATCTGTAAGACCATGCTTGTGCAATCCATCAGATCCAAATGAGCCAATGTATTTTGTGAAGGAGTTTTTTCTTCTGTTTCTAGGAGAATCTTTGATCACTGATTGTTCCGAAGATAAACTTCTACTTTTAAGTCTTGAACTTGACACCTTATTATGTTGCACATCATGTCTTTCTTCAGTATGAGTTTGTTGTAACCGAATAAGTTGAGAGTAAGCTCCATCAGGATCCTTGATCAACTCATCATGGGAACCTGTGGAACATGCATTGATGCAGATATAAATTGAACTACCTCCAATTCACATTGATTATTTATTTGAAGAAAATACCAAATAAAGGGTATGGAAGTGTGGCCTACCTTGATCAACTATTTTTCCTTGGTGAACCACTGCTATGCAGTCGGTGTTCCTAATGGTACTCAAACGATGGGCAACAATGAGTGTAGTTCTCCCAATCATGACCCTATTTAGTGCCTCTTGAACTACCCTCTCAGACTCTACATCCAGTGCGCTAGTAGCTTCATCCAATAGGAGGACTTTTGGATTTTTAAGGATGGCTCTTGCAATGGCAATCCTTTGCTTCTGTCCCCCGGAAAGTTGACCACCATGTTGACCCACCTTTGTGTCATATGCCTATACCATGTGAAGAATGAATAAGACGGTCTAATTGCAATAAACTATACATAAGGTTCTTTGGAAAACAAATGGTGTTTCTAGGGAGTACATTAGGCAACTTATCAATGAAGTTTGCTGCATTTGCAAGCTCAGCTGCTCTCTTGATTTCTTCATCTGTAGCATCTTCTTTACCGTAGGTTATGTTATCTTTGATGGAGGTCATGAAAAGCAATGGTTCTTGGCTAACAAGGCTCATCTTTCCTCTTATCCAGTGGAGTTTCAAGGTCTTGATGTTAATTCCATCTATCAATACTTCGCCAACCTGTGGATCATAGAATCTCTCTACCAGACTAATTATTGTTGATTTTCCACTTCCACTCTGCCCAACTATTGCCATTGTAGTACCATTAGGTACTTGTAGACACAAACCATCAAGTATCAGTTGTTCAGGCCTTGCGGGGTAGCTAAAACAGACACCCTTGAGTTCAACATCCCCCTTGATATCTTCTAATATTATTCCAGAAGTACCAGTTATGTCAATCTTAGGTTTTCTGCCGATTATTTCAAATAACCTATGGGCTGCAGATTGACCTTCTGCAATAGCAGAAATAGAGGGTGATGCGTTACCTATAGCCCTGTTGCGAACAAAAGATGCCTTAGTGTAAAAAAATCCCTTAATTTCATAGTTTACCAAATAGTATTGATCATCACTAGATTGTCATTTGACAAACTAAGTTTTAATGGCTATTTGTTGAGTTGAACAAGTTTCATATTACTTCAAAAGTAATATCATTGAGAAGCATTGGTATTTAGGACAATCATTGGTTAATAGCATTATAATTAGATAATTGAGTGAAATAGCAGTTGTATCACTAACAAGAAATCTCTTTAAAGAGAACTGGATACCTAGGCATGGAGTTGCAGACCTTATTCCTACATCACTGATAACAACTAATAAAGCTTTACCAAATCTATACTTGTAGTAGAACAGTTGTGAAATGTTGCTTAATTTATTATTTTTTGTTTAGCATTAATTGTCTTGACTTTGACATATTACAAAATGAGTATTATATTGTAATATGGTTTCTAATTATTTGTAGAAGTAGGCATAGAGTGCCTAGCATACCTTAGTATTTTACATGATAATAACATTGTAGTTGAGAAACTATGTCAATATATAACTACTAGTAAAAAGTTCTATTATAGGTGCTTCTCAACTTAATCGGTAAAAAGGAAAATATGTTCCAACTTCCCAACATCTAAAGCATAAAAGGAAATAATATTATTTTCAATCAATAAAGAAAGGTTACACCCCGCCCCCTTTATTCAGTGTAAGTACTAGTGTGCTCTAGTGTATCATGTTACACAGTTGACAATTAGGAAACTCACATTGAACCAGTCAAAATTGCAAATACGACATTGATGATCTGCCCTCCAGTATAGCCTTTGCTAATGATTAACTTGGCGCCATACCAAAATGCAAGAGCGTAACTGCAGTAGACAACAAAAAAGACGCAGCCAATTCCAAAACCACCGATAATCCCTTCCATAATGGTAGCCTTGTATGCATTTTTTATGAGAGTATTATACATTGCAATTGCTCTCTTCTCGCCATTGAAGGAAGCAACCTGTTTTTTTAGATGTTTTTGATGTAAAAAATTGCAAGTAACCATTATTATTTGCCATAATCTAAAATCACTACAATAAGAACTTACTGTTCGTATAGATCCAATGACCTGCTCAACAACATTCCCTGCCTTGCTATATGATGCTTGAGTCCTTCCAGATATCTGAGCCCGTAATCGAGAGACTATTGCAAAAGAGAAAATACTTGGAGGTATACATGCCATCACAACAAGAGCCAGCATCCAACCTCTTATGAATCCAATGACAAAACCACCTACAAAGGATGTCAAAACCTGTATGTATTTTCCTACCTGGACATGAGTAGTCAGATTATTAGTGTTGCATTTGATCTTTGTTTTATATCCCGATCATGAAAATCTATTTTCTAGAAATTAGACACCTCATGTTTGCCATTAGAAAAATAGGATGTGTAATATTAATAAATTACTTAATGACACTACAAACCCATCTTTCTAGTTAATGCTATTTTCGAAGGAAAACTTCACTGCATGTGCATCTTTTGGTTTCATTTTGACCTAGTCTAGTATACTTTTAGTCATGTACCTTCTCACCGAGGGCATCTTGGATCAGTACAGTGTCCGCGGACATTCTGGAAGCAGCCTCTCCAGTTGTCATCTCCACATCAAAGAATGCAATGTCTTGCCTGATAATAGCTTCGAGGTATAAAGATCGAATACGTGTTGACTGCCTTTCTCCAGCAATTGTCCAACATGACACCTCTAGAATAGTAAATGTTGAGCACTCATATGAGATTCTATTATATGTGAATGTACAACCCAACTAAACATAAATTTTGTTGCATTGTTAACTTCTCCAAATGGTTGTAGAAAATTTAGAAATATAAAACTGCTAGTAAAATTGCTTTCTGGTTATGGCAAATGCAATTCATTAATTAGTTGTCTCATGAAGTAATTGACCAAGACCTCTTAATATTCTTATGTTAATCTGACTATGAAGTTCAAGAAAAATAACAAATAGAAAAGCTATGACACTAAAATAACTGAACATTCAACAAAAAGTTAGAGGCCATTTTATACTCTTGGTGTGTGGATAGAAATGTTGCTCTTGCTGGTGATCTTAAAATTGTTTCTAAGGAGTTTGATGGTTTAAGGGCACGTACAATGATTGATAGGGGTATGATCTTTTGATTTCTCTATGCCAACTAAAAATAACTCAAGATTCAACATATAGGCATATGAAAGAGGCAAAGGAATCCTATACAAACAAGCTACTATACACCATGCACACCAAATAAACATTTATCACCGAAAATTCTAGAAAAAATTACACAAGTATTTCTAATATTGTTACACATGTATAAAGTTTCTAACTTTAAATTCATTATATTTTAGTTGTAACAAAAAAAATAGAAAAGTCTGACAGCTTATGAGTATAAATATGTTAGAATTTTGTCTTTTTATTGCTCTTTTGTATGATGATCAATTTGAAGATGAGACTTCATATATGGGTGTAACAACTATTGAAAGTATATGTGCACTTTTTATGACATTTTTTAGTTGATGTGTACAGATTGTGCACCAAAAGCTTGTGTACACATGATATGATATGTTCCCTTGCAAGAGACATACAATATGATAATTAATATCACTCATTTGTACTTTATGCTCATAGCATACTTATGATCTAACCTTTTTTTCTTACCCTTCTCTCACCTACATCATTAAGATGTCCTATAACACACCTTGTTAATTGGTGTTTTACATAGCCCACATATAGTATGAGATTAAGCATTCTTACGGAGAAAAGAAGCAATTGATGTTCCCACTCCCAAGTAGATGTAGTACAGAACAACCTGGACAAAAAAGAAAATGCTAGAGGGTAAAAAAGAGAGAGCAAAGAATCATAATAAGGAAAACATTTTTAGATATCGAGTGAAAGTTAGTGTTTTAGAAGCACAAGATGAAATCAACGATTTTTTTTTTATGTACCAATCTAAAGGTCACCATAGGAAAGTCATTTTACACCTTAATATATGGATACACTCACACACACCTTGTTCCATGCATGTCATATTTGACTTAACCAACATGTAAAGCTTAATTCAGTATACGTACAATCAAAAATATGATGTGACTAAATATGTAGATAGAATTTAACCTTACTTTGTAGGGTTAAATATGATATCATAATCATGTAGGGTGAAATACGAACTCATAATCTAAATTACCATTCTGTTCTCATTTCTTGATAACAATTTAAATGATGCGTACGAAACGAGGTTATGTGCTCCCAAGGTATCAAACCTCGCCCCTAGGTAAGTAGACCTAATTAGTATTGTATATTGACATTGGTTGCATATGATGTATGTCTAATTTGTTGTTGTTGTGTCTTGCAAGTTATTGTGGAAATAATAACTTATAACCATTGTGGTTTGTTTTATACGTTATGATTAATCATATACCTCCTAATTATTTCACATATTCAAAATATTCTTTTGAAAAGAAATATATTTGGAACATAGGTGTCCTTAGTGTTGAAAGAAATTTAAAGGATTACAAACCTTACGATTTTTTTTCTATATGTATTACTTGGAACAGGGGTTTGAGCATGTCAAATTCCTATGAATTGCTATTCTATGAACCAATTCCAAAGGAAATTTTATCATGAGCTCAAACCTCATTTTATTTTTTTTATTTGAGAAGTCATATACATCTTCTCTCTTCTCTCTCTTAATTCCATCAAATTTATATGGTTCTATTCCTATATTCCTATGAACCATCCTAACAATATGTCTCAAATTCTTGTGTTTTGGATTTCGGCGGGATTTGCAAATACGTGACTTTCCAATCATGTGATCCGAAGGAGCCCTTAATAGTATTGTCGTTTGAAACATAGATTACAATGGTAGTCGAAATCATCCACCACCGCCAAACCTGCTCGGTGAAAGTTCAGGCGACTGCAAGATGATAGTGGTAGGGATCTTTCTTCCCTCCCTCGTGTGCACCGGGGCGATCAAGGCAAGGAGGTGGCCAAGACGGTGGGTGCTCATGGCAGTGCGCTGATCCATGCCCTCCATAGCTGGATGCAGTATTTCCCTCGGTGGGGATGTCTATATTCGGGCATGACGGGTTGGTGACCGATGAGGGTCAGTGATGATGTGGGCCGATGGTGGGTGGCCAACACACATGGTGGAGCGGTGGGAGCAAGGCACTGGAAAAAAATAAAATAAAATGATAATGATCATTCCCTTGTGTTTTTTATAGTGGAATCTGCAGGGTGCTAAAGGTCGACTCTCTTTTAATTCGTGCGCTGGTATGGTCACTTGTACAAAAACAAATAAGATGACATATCTTGATTTGAAAAAAAAAATGTAAAATGATGATGACCGTCCCTGCGTCCCATCATTGTTGTTTGGGTTAAATTTTACGGTTTTGAAAATATAACATTACTATCTACCTAACTGCAACAATATCATTATAAATATGTTGAAATCGGAGATATGTAACCACATTCTTAACTACTGGTGGAATATTTTAAAGTGTGTGTTTAAAGTCGATTGCCCTTTAATTGATGTGCAAATTAAATACACGCGAGATTGTTACGGCCACTCGTACATAAACAGATAGGGATGTGATGATATGATGTCCTCCCGTGTTGATCTGGAAAAAAATAAAATAAAATGATAATGATCATTCCCTTGTGTTTTTTATAGTGGAATCTGCAGGGTGCTAAAGGTCGACTCTCTTTTAATTCGTGCGCTGGTATGGTCACTTGTACAAAAACAAATAAGATGACATATCTTGATTTGAAAAAAAAAATGTAAAATGATGATGACCGTCCCTGCGTCCCATCATTGTTGTTTGGGTTAAATTTTACGGTTTTGAAAATATAACATTACTATCTACCTAACTGCAACAATATCATTATAAATATGTTGAAATCGGAGATATGTAACCACATTCTTAACTACTGGTGGAATATTTTAAAGTGTGTGTTTAAAGTCGATTGCCCTTTAATTGATGTGCAAATTAAATACACGCGAGATTGTTACGGCCACTCGTACATAAACAGATAGGGATGTGATGATATGATGTCCTCCCGTGTTGATCTGGAAAAAAATAAAATAAAATGATAATGATCATTCCCTTGTGTTTTTTATAGTGGAATCTGCAGGGTGCTAAAGGTCGACTCTCTTTTAATTCGTGCGCTGGTATGGTCACTTGTACAAAAACAAATAAGATGACATATCTTGATTTGAAAAAAAAAATGTAAAATGATGATGACCGTCCCTGCGTCCCATCATTGTTGTTTGGGTTAAATTTTACGGTTTTGAAAATATAACATTACTATCTACCTAACTGCAACAATATCATTATAAATATGTTGAAATCGGAGATATGTAACCACATTCTTAACTACTGGTGGAATATTTTAAAGTGTGTGTTTAAAGTCGATTGCCCTTTAATTGATGTGCAAATTAAATACACGCGAGATTGTTACGGCCACTCGTACATAAACAGATAGGGATGTGATGATATGATGTCCTCCCGTGTTGATCTGGAAAAAAATAAAATAAAATGATAATGATCATTCCCTTGTGTTTTTTATAGTGGAATCTGCAGGGTGCTAAAGGTCGACTCTCTTTTAATTCGTGCGCTGGTATGGTCACTTGTACAAAAACAAATAAGATGACATATCTTGATTTGAAAAAAAAAATGTAAAATGATGATGACCGTCCCTGCGTCCCATCATTGTTGTTTGGGTTAAATTTTACGGTTTTGAAAATATAACATTACTATCTACCTAACTGCAACAATATCATTATAAATATGTTGAAATCGGAGATATGTAACCACATTCTTAACTACTGGTGGAATATTTTAAAGTGTGTGTTTAAAGTCGATTGCCCTTTAATTGATGTGCAAATTAAATACACGCGAGATTGTTACGGCCACTCGTACATAAACAGATAGGGATGTGATGATATGATGTCCTCCCGTGTTGATCTGGAAAAAAATAAAATAAAATGATAATGATCATTCCCTTGTGTTTTTTATAGTGGAATCTGCAGGGTGCTAAAGGTCGACTCTCTTTTAATTCGTGCGCTGGTATGGTCACTTGTACAAAAACAAATAAGATGACATATCTTGATTTGAAAAAAAAAATGTAAAATGATGATGACCGTCCCTGCGTCCCATCATTGTTGTTTGGGTTAAATTTTACGGTTTTGAAAATATAACATTACTATCTACCTAACTGCAACAATATCATTATAAATATGTTGAAATCGGAGATATGTAACCACATTCTTAACTACTGGTGGAATATTTTAAAGTGTGTGTTTAAAGTCGATTGCCCTTTAATTGATGTGCAAATTAAATACACGCGAGATTGTTACGGCCACTCGTACATAAACAGATAGGGATGTGATGATATGATGTCCTCCCGTGTTGATCTGGAAAAAAATAAAATAAAATGATAATGATCATTCCCTTGTGTTTTTTATAGTGGAATCTGCAGGGTGCTAAAGGTCGACTCTCTTTTAATTCGTGCGCTGGTATGGTCACTTGTACAAAAACAAATAAGATGACATATCTTGATTTGAAAAAAAAAATGTAAAATGATGATGACCGTCCCTGCGTCCCATCATTGTTGTTTGGGTTAAATTTTACGGTTTTGAAAATATAACATTACTATCTACCTAACTGCAACAATATCATTATAAATATGTTGAAATCGGAGATATGTAACCACATTCTTAACTACTGGTGGAATATTTTAAAGTGTGTGTTTAAAGTCGATTGCCCTTTAATTGATGTGCAAATTAAATACACGCGAGATTGTTACGGCCACTCGTACATAAACAGATAGGGATGTGATGATATGATGTCCTCCCGTGTTGATCTGGAAAAAAATAAAATAAAATGATAATGATCATTCCCTTGTGTTTTTTATAGTGGAATCTGCAGGGTGCTAAAGGTCGACTCTCTTTTAATTCGTGCGCTGGTATGGTCACTTGTACAAAAACAAATAAGATGACATATCTTGATTTGAAAAAAAAAATGTAAAATGATGATGACCGTCCCTGCGTCCCATCATTGTTGTTTGGGTTAAATTTTACGGTTTTGAAAATATAACATTACTATCTACCTAACTGCAACAATATCATTATAAATATGTTGAAATCGGAGATATGTAACCACATTCTTAACTACTGGTGGAATATTTTAAAGTGTGTGTTTAAAGTCGATTGCCCTTTAATTGATGTGCAAATTAAATACACGCGAGATTGTTACGGCCACTCGTACATAAACAGATAGGGATGTGATGATATGATGTCCTCCCGTGTTGATCTGGAAAAAAATAAAATAAAATGATAATGATCATTCCCTTGTGTTTTTTATAGTGGAATCTGCAGGGTGCTAAAGGTCGACTCTCTTTTAATTCGTGCGCTGGTATGGTCACTTGTACAAAAACAAATAAGATGACATATCTTGATTTGAAAAAAAAAATGTAAAATGATGATGACCGTCCCTGCGTCCCATCATTGTTGTTTGGGTTAAATTTTACGGTTTTGAAAATATAACATTACTATCTACCTAACTGCAACAATATCATTATAAATATGTTGAAATCGGAGATATGTAACCACATTCTTAACTACTGGTGGAATATTTTAAAGTGTGTGTTTAAAGTCGATTGCCCTTTAATTGATGTGCAAATTAAATACACGCGAGATTGTTACGGCCACTCGTACATAAACAGATAGGGATGTGATGATATGATGTCCTCCCATGTTGATCTGGAAAAAAATAAAATAAAATGATAATGATCATTCCCTTGTGTTTTTTATAGTGGAATCTGCAGGGTGCTAAAGGTCGACTCTCTTTTAATTCGTGCGCTGGTATGGTCACTTGTACAAAAACAAATAAGATGACATATCTTGATTTGAAAAAAAAAATGTAAAATGATGATGACCGTCCCTGCGTCCCATCATTGTTGTTTGGGTTAAATTTTACGGTTTTGAAAATATATCATTACTATCTACCTAACTGCAACAATATCATTATAAATATGTTGAAATCGGAGATATGTAACCACATACCCCTTCACTGCATTTTTTATTTTTCTTGGAACAAATTGTTCCTTATCTTCTACCTTCATCTGCTGCACTCTTCTTCCTCCCACGGTTGAGTGCGGCGGCAGGTAGCGCTCTGTCCTCATCCTCCAATGACGGTGCAAACGGCAGCGACGCTTGAGCTCTGTGGCATAGTAGGTGGCGGAGCTCAACCATAGTGATGTGGTAGTCAGCGGCGAGGCCAGCGTGACACTTGCGACTGTGGAGGTGAGCATGCATTCTCCACTCGATACTCGTCACAGGAAGCCGAGCACCTAAAACCCCAAATCCCCGAATCCTCCCCAATCGGTGCCGGCAACCCGCATGGTTGTCTCCCACCTCCCTGTCAAGAATGTTGCGCTCTCCACTAGTTGGCGCAGCGTTTGGCGCTCCACCCTACTCATCCTCGTGGACACCAACCTCCTCCTTGCCGGATGTCCGACCCCAGCACCAAGGCTGCATGCGAGGAGGCCCGCTCTGTCATATATGCCGTGGATCCACAGGCTAGAGGGATTGGACACAATTGAAAAGAGAAGAGGAGAGAGGAAGGAAGAAAGGGATGGAGGAAGAAGACATGGACAATTTGATCAACAAATTTTATGAAATAGGCTGAAAGAGTAAGTAACGGTACATCTCAAATACACGTTGAATTGCAGTGACATGGGTTGAATTTTTGTGAATTGTAATGGTATTTTTAAAAATTTATAAACTTCTAATGACATGGATCTAATTAACCCTTGTTTTTACGTTGGAATACTTATAATGTTACTAGAATCGACTTTCCTTTAGTTCATGCGCAATTAAGTCCAGGAGATGTTTATGGTCACCCGTACATACTGTCATAAAAAACAGGAAAACATATTTTATTTTTGTTGATTTAAAAATATTTAAATAGTGATGGCCATCCCATTCTTTTTGTATTGGAACATGTAAAAGGTTAACGTCAGCTTTCCTTTAATTTATGTATAATTAATCAAGTCCGGAGATATTTAGGGCGTGAAACAAAATAGATTTTGTTGCGTTGTTTTTTTTAAAAAAAAGTTAGACTAAATTATATTCACGGCGCATCAACTTGGCATGTCGGCGTAATTTAGGACAAGAACTTTAGAAGTGAGTGTGTTAATGCATGTATAACTTGGCAGAAAGGTGCAATCCAGGACAAGAACTTAAAAGTGAGTGTACGAGGATAATAATTTGTAAGGTGAGTATGATTTTAATACAATAATTTACTAAGTGCTGCAACAACTTTATTATTTCAAGTATTTTTATACATGTTAGTTTTTAAGTACTTATTTTATCAATATACTTGTGTTTATTTCTATAAGCATACTCAATTTTTGTCATTAAATAATGAAAAAGTCAATTAAATTTTGTTGTGTAAATAAATTGTATTTCGGTTGAGATTTGAGAAGGTGAAATAAAAAAAATCCAAACCGATGGTGCAAATTGGATGAGCAACTTGATTCCTATAGACGAAATCAAGGATTGTAAGGTAATTTCCTTTAAGATAGCTATGTAACGGTATATTGACATCATAAAAAGTTCGCATAGCACTCGTTAACTAAAACAGAATATACCTAGCCAAGTTATTACACTAAAATTCTAAATTGTCAAGTTCTTATATATATACTAGGATATAGCTACTTGCCAAGTTGTTGCACTTGAATGTTTAATTCCCAAGTTCGTATACAAGATCGTACCCACATATCAACTTGCGCTACAAGAAATATTTTCTATCACCACAAAAATATTGCAACGAAATATTATTTGTGGTAAATTTATTATTCTATTACCATGATATAACTTTTCATGCAATTGGTAAATTATATTAAAAAAATGTACCGTTGTTGGTATAGTATTTGTTGCAATATATAGTGGGCTATAGCCACGTTGTTATGGAAAACTAACGTTGCAACATGGCAAATTTATTGCCACAATTTTTAGGCCCTTGGCACTGTTTCAGATTCAAGATTTCATGGAGCTGGACATTTCTAGCTTCACAAATTCATGGATATAGATCTATGATTACATATATAACATTTGAATAAATCATTTTTTATTTTAGATGAAATTTAAAATTTTAAACTACTATAACATATAAACATCAAATCTACTGTGGATCTGAGATCTGGAGCTCTGCCAATCAGGACCTTATTTTCGTGGCAATTGGTGATCTCTTCGGCCAAGCCACATTATCGTTGCATTAATAATTTAATAATTTTGAGCCCATCACAGTAAGTGTTGTTGTCATGATTATAGTTTCTTGTATTAAGTTTGTTGCGATATAAATTTTCACTAAAAACATATAAGTTTTAAGGGCTTTAAATTTCCGTATTTACTATACATCCACGGATAGATTTTTTTTGTTTAAATTAGTCAAATTTTCACATGTTGGATTATGTTGAGAGATGTACTCTCGCCACAAATTTTCTCGTGGCGATAGATGGTTTTTCAAGTAGTGTTTTTGTACCGTGAGTACAATTTATTCAAAAAGTAATTATGGTATTTCATTCATCTTAATTCAATTTGGTTATGTCACATTGTGCAGTCTCTCCATCCACAAATAATAGCATTTATACATTTTTAAATTCTACTAGAAAAAGTACCCGTGCGTTACAACGGATGAAGTCTATTTTAATCTTATTATTGTTATATGGTTTAGTTAATATGAAATTCACTGTGGGAGTTGGCTTGGATATATATATTATTTTAGAAAATCATGAACTGCAGTTAGGAGTCCGATTGTCTCAAGTTAGCATACGAGTTTTTTTAAACAGATTTCTTATATGATCCCTTCTGTATTACCAAAAGTGAACGATCTTAAAAACCGACTCAGATACGGATATGTATTTCCAAAAGCAAACGAACACAGATGACATACCAAAATACCAGCAAAAACATCTTTAATTTTTTATATAGATTAAAACCAAAATATAAAATTAAAACCGACTCAAACACGGATGACGAACCACGAAAACATCTTCAATTTTTATAATAGTAAAGATATCATTTCTACCCTATATTTTGTTGTTGTGCTCTTCATTAGCTGCTAACCCATATGCGCACACCCCAAACATTAATTGGCCTGTAAAATGAGGGGTGTTATCATAAAAAGAAACAAAGAATAACTCTCATTTGTTTTTATCTTAATCTATATTTTAATTAAAAAGATAGAAATTCTTATATTTGTGGATGGAGAGAGTAAATAGTTAACTGATATGATCCAATTAACAATTGCGAATTGAATGAAATGTACTATTGGTAGTATTTTATTAGACCGCATGCATGTAAAGCGCTTGGGATCACCATATTCATCAGCTCTTTCTTTTTCCTTCATGTGTGCATGTCTGTGTTATATCATATTTTCGCCAACTTTTTCATATATTTTTTGGTTATCTCTTCTTAAGTTTGGTAAAGATATTCTGTAGAGTGCATTAATTGTTGGATGATTAAGACATATATGATCTTTTGTAGTTCTCGCCTCGAGGGGAAATATGATCGATACCTACAGATCTTCTAATGCCGCCAACTACAATGGTTGGTAAGAGTAGGACGTGGCCTCTCTATTTTATTTGTCCCGTACAAAAAATGGCCGATAGACTATAGTCCCAACAAAAGTTGTTTGTACCACCAGTCGGAGATCTATAAGTAGATTTCCTCTGAATTAACAATGATGCGGTGCTGATGCTTGCGTGATGTTGCATTATTAATTGGCAGTGTCACTGAAAATTTCTTATGTCTATGGCTGGTGATTAGCTAGCATAGGCATCATCTCGATCTCCGAATGACAGATAATAAAGGATGATCAAGGAAATTTTTCTCAGATGTTGTTTTCGGGTGGTCGATTGGTACATGTATGGTAATGGTTGCTTTGCGGTCAAGATGAATAGATATCTGTCAAAATTAACTTTGATTGCACGCTGATTCCCTTTTGGTGTTTCATCTTCTCTGCCTCGCGTTGTTGTCGATCGATCGGGCTGGTTGTTCTTGCAACGTAAAGGTTACTACTTGACCAAAAAACTGACTCATATCAAACAGACAACGACCAAGGTTGTGAAAGGAACTCTGCTATCTAGGCCAGGACAGCAGCGATTAATTATTCCGACTCGAGTTCAGACTTCAGACTTAAGCTCAACTGAAGTCTAAAGTTTTGGTTGGTGAGGCGAGAACATCAGCTGTTCCATCAGGCATGGGTTGCTGTACTGCCGACCTCGGCTAGTCGATCAGGTGAGACACATGGTCCCTGCGCCCGTGCATCTACCGTACCAACCTCGGCTGAGACCGCATCAGATTTACAAAGAAACGGAAAAATGTGTTCTTGCCTCTTTTATACTAGCTTTGTGATTTTATCCTTGTTTCTTAACTGAATCTTGTGTTGCCGATGTTTCGCTTAGAGGACTTAATATAATGGTGTAAAGACATGTATTGCCCTTGCAATTTGTCCCTACTTTCATGATGGATTTGTAATTTTGTCCATGATTTGATATCAAGCCTATTGATATGAATTTTGCTCCTATTTTAGCATGAATTTTTCGCATTGTTAAAGCCATCCTAACAGAATAGGGGCAACCGGGCAAGCACAAGCTTTAGTAAAAAAAAAAAGGACAAGATTACAAAGTTAGGAAAATAAAGATGAAATCACCATTAGAGTTAATTAACATGGCTAAGAATACAATTGTCTATATAAGGAATGGTTCGGTTCACATCACATACCATATTACTATTCCGTTTTTAATATATAACGCAATTGATATTTTTTGGAATTTTTAAAAACAATTGAGTTATATATAAAAAAAAAACGAAGGTAACAGTAGTATACTTGCATTCTCTACGGTTCATCCGGATCGGTAGTCTAGCAGAGATTGAGTAGCACAAAAGGAATATGGATCATTTGCCGTAGCATGTCGCTAACCAAAAGATGACAATGACAAAAGTGTATAATTAGGCGCATGCCCGACCATTTGATTCATGATCAATAATTTAGATTGAAATGCTACAGTAAATTAATGCATGATTGAACCTGTGAGAGTTGTGTATAAGGGTACAAACATATTGTTTTCATGCCAACTGCATTTTGTTTTTGTCCACGGGATTTCTCAGATCATTACTTGCAATCGTATAGACACATCCAGTGGCATATGTATGACTCTTTTCTTATATATAGCTCCAAATAATTGCCCACCACTGATAGTTGGAAGACCATTATCGAGTATGTGACGACTTGAAATAGCTCTTTTATTAACGACAGCATCTGTTCGTAATGGACGAACCAAGAAAAACTAGTCCTTGGTATGAAGTTTAGGACCACTAATTTTTGTCCCATGATAATAAGGCAAAATTGGACACCACCTAGACACTGAAAGACTCCTCTCGATCGGGTAGACAAAGAAAAACCAAAAAGGCACACTGGCGAATCTACAGATGTACAAGGAACAAAATGTACGTACCTTTCCAGGATGCAATAGGAGTATTACCCTTAAAAAAAGAAAAAAAAAGATGCAATATTTTTTCGGTGCGTGCTTTTGGTGTCAGTATCCTTAAATTTCTTCTCCTTTATGTAAAAAAAAAAAATATTTGTAACCATTAACCCAGGGAATACCTTAGTAATATTTATGTATTTTCCTACTGCTTTCAGTCAAATATAATTATTCTGCTTTCTTTTTCTCCAATACAGTTTGATACTTGATAGGGATTTTGCCTTTATATATTCTCAATTTGCACTACTGAAGAATAATGCGCCACATCTTAACTTTGTGGATGTGTCAATCACCTCAGGCGCATAATGTTTTGTTGGTTTATCATGCAAGGAGGAGCATATGAATGCTCGATGTGACCAGCTAATTTAATTTTATTCGTTAGGACTTAAAACTAACGGGGTTTCCTAAAAAAAATAATCAGGGATTTTAGAGGAGTTAACAGGATTTAGTTCAATTCCTCTATTAATTTCTAGCTTCCTCCACTCTAAGGAAGGCCTAAGATGATTTTATTGTATAATTAGGGCATGTTTAGTTGGTGAAATAAAAATTTTTGGGTGCCACATCAGACGTACCAGATGTCGGAAGAGGTTTTCGAACACGAATGAAAAACTAATTTCAACTCGCCTAGAAACCGCGAGACGAATCTTTTGAGCCTAATTAAACCGTCATTAGCACATGTTGAGTACTGTAGCACTTATGGCTAATCATGGACTAATTAGGCTCAAAAGATCCGTCTCGCGATTTACATGCAAATTGTGCAATTAGTTTTTTCTTTTTATCTATATTTAATGCTCTATACATGTGTCCAAAGATTCGATGTGATATTTTTACGAAAAGTTTTTGGGAACTAAACATGGCCTTAGCATGCATGTTTTAGCCAAGTACTCTCTCCGTCTCAAAATATAAGAGATTTTGGTTGGATGAGACTTTTTGGATGGAGGGAGGGAGTAATTCATTTTCATTTCTTAGACAAATCTCTCCATCTCAATTGGTTGGCACCTTTCACTTGGCTGTAAGGTGATTGCCATAGTGCCATCAAAGATCAAGATATGCCAATCAGTTATATGGTCATGTCCACCTCCCTTGTTGTCGTCTCCGACTGGCAGTTTGTTCTACCACTCATTTTTCTAGCATGTAGAAGTAGCTGGAACCGGAATGTCAGTTCCTTGCACTTACAACTTGTCATTGAAATTGTAAGTTTGCCTATTCCCATGTTAGTATTCACTTGCATGGCAGCATATGTATGTCACATGCATGATGTCATCATGGCATCATCTCACTAAAATAAACTGTTGATGATTGTCTCCTAAGCCTGCATTCTTTTATTCAATTCTAAACTATAACTTCCTTCTTTTTCATTAACACATTTTTCAAATTGCTGAATTATACTTTTTTTTCAAAAAAGAACTTTTTATATATATGTTTCTTTAAAAATCAAATAAACATATTTTTTAAATTGTAATAACTAATACTCAATTATTCATGTACTAATGATTTATCTCATTTTGCGTGCTAATGAAAAGCTAAATTAAGTTGGAGATTCAAACATACCCTAAGTCCTAACAAAGTTCATTTGGTATGCACGTTAACGTTCGATTTGCATAGGTTATATTGATCTTAATTTGGAATTATTCCCTATAGATCTTTAGAAAAAGGTCTTAATGGCAAATCAAATATTGTCGTGAAATGTAGTGCATGTTAGGACCAAAGTATAATGAGACTATTTACTGTTGGTATTGCTGTAGAAGTTATGGGTTAGCTCTAGGGGTGAAAACGGTACGGAAATTTCCGGCTACCGTTTCCAGTTTGCACCGACCGTTTTAGTCGGTATCAGTAATAACCGACAGTGGTGGAAATGGAAACGGTAATATCTTCTGAAAATGGTAGCGGAAATGGGACAGGCGTTTTCCGACCGTTTTATCGGTAACCGTATTTGTACGGTAATTTCCGTCAAAATTCCGAAAAGATTTCAAAAGTTCCCCAGCAGCTCAGCCAGCCCAACCCATCGGAAGCCTATGAATGAAGAAAGCCTGGTAGGCTTGCAGCCTATAAAAAAGCGAAAGTGACTAGGGAAAATGTTGTTAACCCTATGACGTTGCACGTGGATTTTGCTGAACTTTGGTCTACTCAACTTATCGATGTTGAAGCATTGTTGAACTTTGTTTATATTGTTTGTCAAACTTATTATCATATCATTAATTATCATATAACGGTGTTATCTGGAGTGTGATAATGCAAGAATAGAGTTAAAAAATCATCTACGTGCATAGTTAAATGTGTGCTATGCCACACTCCGCTGATTTCGAAATGAATTTTTGACTTCCGACCAATATCGGTATATTCCGTTCCGATGATCCCGTTTCCGATATACCGATATTACCGATATCATTACCATTTCCGGGTCTACCGTTCCGATTCCGTTTTCAAGAAAAAAATGAAAATGAAAACGGTATAGGGTTTTTTCAACCGACTTCATCCCTAGTTAGCTCCATGGTTTGTAGACTTGTAGTTGTATGTCTAAGAGAATGGTTTCCAAATTTTCTAGTTTATCCACTCACCGAAAAGAAAAAAAAATATGGTGTATCGTGAGACCTGAGATACCAATATATCAGACATATTTAGCGAGCTTCTCATAATCAAAACCTTCATCCAGATCTTGAGAAATATATTTACAGAATTTTTTTAAAAGAGAAACTAAGAGTTATTTTATAGCTTCTCCAAATTCTGCTACTCCGAACAACACCCAATCTCCGCCAACGCTTCATGAAGGCGTACTTTGACTTTACGTGACCCGTCCCCGGCCGCCATCTGCCCATCTCCTCATGCGGCCATCGCCGGCGCTCGCCGGCGGCGGCAGGACGGTCGCAAATCTTCTCTCCGCCACGGAGTGGATGCTTCCTTCTCCGGCCACCCAAGTCCACGCCATCTCCGTCCTCCCCTCCCACTCACCGCCGTCCCCTCCTCACCACTTCGCGTTCTCCAACCTCACCACCGCGCCTAAGCGCAACGGAGGCAAGGGGGAAGAGGAGGGCCGCCCAAGGTTCGAGGTGGTGCGCGACGATCTCCTCCACCCGCTCGCCAATGGCAACAAGGCCCGCAAGCTCGACGCCCTCCTGCCGCTCCTGCGCCGTCGCGGCGCTACTGACGTTGTCCGTGCTCACCGTTGCATTCCCCTTCACCCAGCCTTGATCACATCTTGTTTTTCAAATCTGATGGTATATTGGTATCTTCACTGTTCTGGACTTCGGATTGCAGGTGACTTGTGGGGGTTGCCAGAGCGCCCATGCTGCGGCCACTGGTGAGATAGAGATTGCCCATTATGTTTTTCTTCATTCCACTTGAATCTGTGTGTAATTTCCAGTTCATTCTTTACATGAGCTATGACCTTATAAGCCTTGGTAAACGATCCCAATATATCCCTGCAAAATTGCTCTCTAGGTCATGCAGATTTGTCTCCTGATTAGCGCGCTGATATAGTGAATGTATTGCTTTTCTTTCTTGAATTCGGTTGAGTCCAACGAAAATGTTGCTTTGCTCATAGCATTCACATTTTTTTTTTCATTTACTGCATTAGCGGTCCACTGTGCGGAGTGGGGAATGAGGCCACACATATTGCTGAGAGGTGAACAGCCAGATATCCCGACAGGCTACAATCTGATCTCTTTGATGTTTGGCAATGTGGCTTATGCCTCTCGGTCAGTGTACGCACACAGAGATGAAATGCTTTACGATCACGCCAGAAAAGTTGCAGGTACAGGTGGTACAGTGTTGTGGGCTGATGATATTAGCAAAGAGGGTTTTGTTTTAGATGAAGATAATGGTTGTGAAATTGGTTCAAGAAGAGTAGTTATTATTAAGGAAGGGGCTGGTGACGTCCAAGCATTGCTAGGTAAGTAATGGACTGTTTTTGCCCTGAACTCCTGATTTTAGTCCCATTCATCAATAAAAATAATTTTTCGACAACAGAATAATCTAATACCCATAACTTTGAATGCATGTGTGTCCTTATATTGCTATATTTGCTTAGAGGTCGAAAATTTTCACTGAGTATTAGGATCAGGGCAGTCAATTTTGCTTTCACAGTATGTTGTTTTCTTATCACTTGTTAATCTGAAACCTTTAACTTGGGCCCCAAAGAGAAGGGAATCTTGCATATTTCACATGGCTTTGTTGTACCTTCAGGTGTTATTCGGCTAGTGGAGTACCTTTACAATCTGTCGTCATTTCATAAACATGAGAATGTTCATGTCGTGGTAGATGCTGGGACAGGCACAACAGCTGTGGGGTTAGCTCTTGGAGCGGTATGTCTAGGGTGCGTTTGTTAATACTACTTGCATATTATGCTGCCAGAATAAATTGAGAGTTATCATTACAGCTTTTGTACACTTTGAACTTTTGAGAGTTTCTAATGGTATGACAGATATCATGATTTTCCATTTCTTTTATATAAAGGCTTTGTTGTTGGAGATACTTTTGGAATATCTAAAGCACAACAATGAGAACAGTTCTTGCACTTGATCTATCAAAGAAAAATTGGGATAAATTAATGTCTCTGATGACAAATGTGGTGCATTTTAACTTGGTCAAGCAATACTAATTAAAAATAAATTTTCATCACTTAGTATTTCCATGTCTATGTTCATCACCTAGTATTTCCATGTCTATGTTGTTGCTTTCTCCATCCATCTTTGCTAGAGATCACAGTTTTTCTCACGATCCTTGCAGATTGCATTGGAGAGTAACTGCTGTCATGCTTGCTGACACACTCGAAAGATATAAAGAACGAGAGAAGTCCTTAATATCTGACTTTAAGAAGCTTTGCCATAACAACTGCCATGAAATGGTGGGAGAAAATGATATTGGTGACAGTTTAGTTGAATGGGTGGAACGATTTTCACCAAGACGGTATGCTTCAATCAATTAATTTAATATGCTGCATTTTACTGAGCATTCATTTTATTCAATACATGCTGCTTTCTCAAGTGTTTCAATGCAATACAATGCTGTCTTGGGTCATTTTCAAGGCATGTCACTATAAATTACAGAACATTCTGGACGTATTCATGATTTTGTAATTTGAGGGTGTTCATTTACTAAGTACTAGTTTCCTTATTAGTATCTAGTAATTTTCTTGGTAATATTATAGTCGGCGGTTGAAGTGGACTTGATGTTATGATTATTATTTGTTTTGGTGAATAATTATGTCCTTCTCATGCCTTTAGTTCTTGCTATTAGAATCTTTAGAATTTGCGTTCGAATACTGATTTTACTTGGGGCATTTTTGTTTTGTTCAGATTTGGCAAGGTGCTGAACGGTGAAATTGCATTATGCCGCCAGATCGCACAGCGAACTGGTATCCTGCTGGATCCAATGTACACCTTAGCTGGTTGGGAGCAAGCTGTTGATCTATGTGTTGGAGACAGTAGAACCAAAGTGGTGATGATCCATACGGGAGGAACGCTTGGCTTCTGCGGATTGGCGCAGCGGTACTCATCGCACTTCACCTCGGATGAGCAAACTTAACCAGGCCAACCTTACTGCAAGAGTGCGATTGCATTTTTACCTCTATTTATCCTCCTTTTTTAAGTCATTTTGTCACTTCCCAGAGAGGTACTACTTTTGTACGAGTTAGAAACTTAGAATTCCTTGAATAGTCAGAATTCTCATACTCTGAAACTCTGTATTGAATTGCCTAGCCACACTCCAGAACAGACAATTTCATCCTGCTGATCTATTGTGATTACCCATCAAATTCATGATCCTCCCTTCCTCCTGTGTTCTCAAAGCCCCAAGCTTTGGCTGAATCTGCTTCCCATTTTCATCTGAAGATTGAAACATACGCACGCTGAAACGCCGTAACTCTGATGGTGGTGCAGGTATATAGATAGTTCCCGCGCAGGGAAAGCAGTGGTGGAGACGCGGGCGATTTTCCCCGCGAGACGGACACGTGTTGTTGGTCCTTTCAGGCGGGGACAGACCACGTCGCCGTCTGATCGCGAGGCGTCGAGAACGACGACGACGTCGTTGACATCGTCGACGACCCCACGAGAGCGCGACCGCCGGTGTCGCTCGCTCCACCCACGCACGCGCGCGCGAATCGGAGAAACCGCAACAAATTTCTCGACGCAACACGACACGACGTATACGTCACGACCCCCCACCGCGCGAGATCGATTGGGCCGCGCGCGCGCGCGCCACGCACGCACCGGACGCAACGCAAGCCGCGCCTGCCCCGTCTCGTCGCCATCGGGACGGCTCGGGCGCACCCGCTTGTGCTCCTCGGTCCTTCGCTCGTCTGCTCTGCCTGCCGCACGCGGACGCGGGTCGGTGGGCGGGGGTCTATGGCCGCCGCGGGTGCGGGGCGAGCGGCCGGCGGCGGAGACGCCGGCCGCGACGTTCCGGCGGGTGTACGGCACACTCAAGGCAGAGCTTCTCAAGGACCCCTCCTTCGACTTCAACGACGACGCCATCCAATGGCTCGAGAGCGTCAGTGCAACTCGTAACTCCTCTAGTTTTTTTTTTCTTTTTTATTGGGGGCACTGTCCTTAATTAGATAAACTACAATACATGAAATATTTGATGTTTTTTTGTCTCTTTAGCTTTGGTACGATCTGCAAGTTGCAACTTCTTCATTGTTTTTTTTTTTTTGGTATTAAGTGCAATTTGTCAATGTTTAGCTGAAAAAAAAAACACTGAACCTTATCTCTGAACAGATGCTGGACTACAACGTGCTTGGTGGTGAGAAAAACATGCTATTCAGAACAATGCGACCAAACCAAACAATGGCACATTGCGATATGGTTGGCAAGTGATTTAGTCATTTAAGATCTCTGCTCGTGTACAGGAAAATTGAACCGTGGCTTGGCTGTTGTTGAGAGCTACAAAATACTGAAAGCTGCTAGCGCAACAGAACCGAGCGAGGAGGAATTGTTTCTTGCATGCATCCTTGGTTGGGGCATCGAATGGGTACATGATACTTGTATGATTTAGTGGCCTGGGATTATGAAACAACAATATTAGCAAATTATTTTCTAAACTGAATTGTTCTTTGAGTAACCTGCAGCTTCAGGCCTATTTTCTGGTTCTTGATGATATAATGGATAACTCACAAACTCGACGAGGAAAACCCTGCTGGTTTAGGCTTCCCAAGGTCTGTCAAGTAGGATTAACTTGTCCACATAGAAATGGCCTTGTGTTACTGTAGATTCTCGAGTGTTGTTAAAATGTTATGATTGTACTCCAACTAAACAAAGGAAAAGGTAAAAATAATATTGTTCTCAGATGCTACTGTTGGCTAAATAGCAAGGGGCAGCTCCACACTAGGGATAGGTTTGATCATGGTATTAGCTTGATTATCTAGTAACTAGCATAAGATGCAAGGAATGATATAGATATGCAGATTAATGCTGTTTACAATTTGAGTCCTTTCCTTGTCTTGGTTAAATGGTGATTTAGCTCATATTTTCTACCTTGAGCAGGTCGGCCTCATAGCTATAAATGATGGACTCGTCCTTCGCAGCCAAATTTCAAGGATCTTTAGGCGCTATTTTCGTGGAAAAAGTTACTATGTTGATCTCCTAGATTTATTCAATGAGGTAGTTTTACATTCTTAGGATTTCTCTTATTTGAGAACCAATTTCATTACTGAAGCATAATTTTGTTGCTTCCTCCCTAGGTTGAATTTCAGACAACTTCAGGCCAGTTATTAGATCAAATTACAACAAATGAAGGAAGGAAAGATCTGAACAAGTATAATGTACATGTGTATGTCACTGAATTACGAATTTCTCCATGGTGTCATACTGACATACTGCTTGCTTAGTGCCCTAGAAGGCAGTTGTTTGTCAGTTTCATTGTTACTCTTCTTGCTTGATAATAATCATTTTTGAATTTGATGCAGATATAGGCGCATTGTGGAATACAAGACAGCTTACTATTCATTTTATTTGCCGGTAAAAAAGAATGACTCTCGTATAATATCTTTAAACTTTTATAGCATCAATTCAGGCTGTTGCTCGTCGATTTCTTCAAACTGAGAAAATGTGTCCGCTTCTGCTGCCCCTTGGAAATGTTTTATACTTTTCATTAATACTTACATTGAGGCAAAATGGATACTTACATTGTTCCAATATGTGGCTAATCAAAGTAAACTTAGAAATCTAATTCAAATGATCAGCTTTCGCTGTACGACTCATGAGCATGGTTCCTCACAAACAGGGGTACATATAGCTCAGAATGAAGCTTGATAGTCCTAGAAACAACTTCTTGTAATTCATCTTGCGGAACAATGCTTATGCACATGTCGTAGTGAGGTTGAGTTTTGTGGTTGTTTTTGTTTGGTATTCACAAGCAAAACTTTTTCAACCTTACAAGGTTGCATGCGCACTGCTGTTGTTCGGTGAGAGTTTGGACAATTATGTTCAAGTGAAGCATATCCTAGTTGAGATGGGTGTTTACTTTCAAAGCCAGGTAAGATCATCTTGATGTTTCGTTCTCTTTTCCACTTGAATGCTTCTCTTCTTGGTTTTTCTGTTTTCATTCATCTCAGTATCGCTAGTAAGGTTTTCTTTCCAGGATGATTATCTGGACTGTTTTGGTGAACCAGAAATTATTGGCAAGGTAAGTACACTCCTGCAGTACTATCACAAGTTTCATAGTACACTATCAAATGTTCTTTGGACTTGATCCCCAAGCAATCTTATCACAGATCGGAAGTGACATTGAAGATTTCAAGTGTTCTTGGCTATTTGTTCAAGCACTTGAGCGCGCTGATGAGAAACAAAAAGGAGTCTTGTTTGTAAGGCCCCCGCGCAGTACTAAACTGTATCTTTGCATAGTTAAGCATGACGTCTTATTCTGTGAATGGCATGATTGCAGGAAAATTATGGGAAATCAGATCCAGTTTGTGTTGCCAAAGTGAAGGATCTATATAACGAACTTGATCTCCAGGTGTTCCCCCATTTTTTTTTCTTTTAAAATATTTTTTATACATAAGATGGTTTTTTGTTCTCCATTTTGTCGTTCGACGTTGAAAAATATTTGTGTCTTTTTTTTTCTTAAGATGGTATAATCCAGCCAAGTTTCAGCCTTCAATCCTTGATTTTGAATGTTCGACTTTCCTTTTACAAAAAGATGCAATGAAGCCTTGATATTATATGCAACCAAGACGCTTACCCAAAAAATGCTGTGATCTGTATCTGTTTACTCATTTCTTTCTGCAGTTGCCGCGTGCTTTCCTGCCATGACAAATTCATTTATCATACCTGATTTTTTTTTAATCTTTCAGCGGGTGTTTTCTGAGTATGAAAGGGAGAGCTATGAAAAGCTGATCTCAGCCATCGAATCACAACCGAATGAAGCAGTACGAGCGGTTCTGAAATCTTTTCTGCACAAGATCTACAAGAGGAGCAAGTAGAACACGGCTGAAAAATAAGGCCAATCTTGGCATCTCGTGGATTATTCTGGTTCTTGGCTTCTTGTTGAGATGTATAGCATAGGTGTGATAGGTTTCTAACTTCTGGGACTTTGCAACGAGGAACGTGCCTGATAAATAAGAAAAATAGTTTCTCGTTATATGTCCTATGGATCATATGGCTAGCAGGATATTTCATATTGCACAACATGACCAGTGTGTTGAACAGCTTGGCGATTACATCTATTCTCTGCTTGCATAAGTTGCATAATACTATGAGATTAAGAACTTGTAACAGATAAATTGCTGGGATGTTTTTCTCTTGCGGAAGAATGGAATAACAAAAATACTTTCTTTGTACTTTATTAAATTTGTTAATGTGTATATGATCATTTATCAAGATATTGTTACAGTTTTCCTATCCTGTAATTAGTAAATACCATCGGGAGAAGGGTTGAGCATTCTTCATTCTTCGTCACAAGATACCTGATCTGATCCTGCCTCATTCTGTCGTTTGGATATTGCAATGTAGCCGAGCTGACAAGCTCCAAAACTGATGCTCTGTACATCAAACCTCTTCTGTCCCAGTGGTCTATGCACAAATCTGAACACTATCAATAATAATACACTATGGTACTCCGGTCACTCCGCAGATTCAGCTGCAGATGCTACTGAACCTAATGATGCTGATGGACTATAAACTATGGCCGGCCATGAAAAACTAAAAATGAGAACTCGTATGATCAAAATTTTGTAGTAATAGTTAAGCCAGTAGAGCAGATTTTAGCGGACCGACCGTCCCAGCCTCCAATAGATGCATGGCTGCACTGTAGGAGAACTTCCTGGCAAATAGAAAACATGGAACGGATGTAGTATTGCATTGGCACCACTCAGTTCTGTGCTCCATCTGATAATTCACATGATCAATACCCTGCAAAATGCAGCAAACTTTAAGTGAGAATCAATTAACAGAATAATGTGCCATAGAAGGTAGAGGTCTTGCACTACATGATGCGGTGTCTGACTTTATTCTCAGGAATGGAATTTAACATCAGGGAGTATAGACAGGGAAACCAGTCTTAAAACATAAACATGGAAACACATTCCTTGTAACAAAGGTTGGAGTTCGCAAACTGGAAAGGACCTCTACTATGCAGATATATGTTCTGAGTAGATTAGTTCTTTATTCAGGACAAAACAAGGAGAATTGATTACACTATCTAAATTGAATTTCCTATGAGATGGACAGGTTGAGAGGCAAGCGAACGAGATAGAACACTAGACCATTTTTATCATTCACAAGCCAACTGAAAAAAAGAAGAGATGACAAAACAAAATCCACAGATATTACCTTTATTGAATTGATTTGCTCAGGACTTGCTGCCTCATACTCAAATGTCATTGGATGCCAAGTCATTTTGTCTTTAGGATCTGAGGACTGGTTCCATGATGTATATGTCAAAGTTCTTCTTTCCAGTTCATTTTCAAGTCCATTGATCTATAAAGTTAAAAGAATGGGAAACATTATGAATTGATGTTATGAACTTATGATTATGTCCTGCAGTTTGCAAATCTATATCAGCAATAACAAGCCTTACAGAAAATAATGTCTGCACATAGTGTTCATCTGGAATGCAATCATGCTCCATTTGAGTAGATCCTTTCTGCAAGGTTTAGCATGGATATCATGTCTCAGTGAAGAGCTCAATTGCAAGAAACTTTTGTGATGTGAGCAACAGCTTGAAATTGAGGGTAGCATTTCATATGCAAACATATGAACAAGTCTGACAATCTGAACTTTCATTTGTCAAATAAATATATGAAAGTTCCATCTGAATGCGTGCTTGACATCTTGAGAATAGATAAAAGGGAGTGTGGCCAGTTGAAACTTTACCGGTATCTGCTTTCGACGAAGTCCAAATCCTAATCTTCGCTGCAAGAGAAGCATAATACTTAATGAGGGCAACAATTGTAGGTATTGATAAATATAATTAATTCAGGGAACAGAAGTACTATTGGGTACATAATGAAATATTCCTTAGGAGGGTATGAAAATGAGATAAATCATTTGATTTTGGTGATAAAGAGAAAACAAAAAAAAAGACTATTCGCATTCACATCATATAAAACTACATGTCAGACAGCAGAATAAAAACTCCCTTTAGTATATCATTGGGCGAAGGATAGTATTACATATGAAAAATGTTTATACCTACAGTAGAAAAATGGTGTCACTTAAGTTAAGAATTGGAAGACAAAGTCGATGATTGTTATTATACATGATATTAGCCTATGTATGTTAAAATGATCCTCTCTTAAAACTAGACAGAAAAGGAATCCAGATTAAACTAAACACTTACATAATTAGGCTTCCGTCCAAGCAAAGCCTTAGTTACTACCATCTGCAATAATAAGGTCAAATTCAACAGAATCGTTAGTGCTACATGTAGAAGAATATGTAGGACTAGTGGACCAAAATAAATACAAGAAGTTGTCTTAATTCAGCATAAGAACAATTTAACTCCATTCATATTTTTTTTCAGTTTTACACAACTTTTAGAAGTTGGGTTAATCAAATGAGAACATAATCAGTTTGCATTGTGCATAAGGAGTTAAGGACAATTCTACAAGGCACTAACAATGGGCTAAGATAAATATATATACTCTTATCATGGAGTAATTATGTAGCTGGATGTGGCTATGAGAAAATGTAAATGTATAGGGCAAGACCCCCAGTCTGAACATATATAAATTTGATGGAACTTTTCTCAGACAATTATGCTGCAACTTGGTTGGCATTTCCCCCAAAAAAAAAAGCATACATATACAGACAAAGCATTGCCATCGAGGCAGCAGAGCACTAGGATACCATCGTTCTTAATTGATTAGATAGTATCATTGGATTATTTAACCCTGTAAGGCATCAACTATCTACAAACAAGGGAACAGAAAACCAGTCTTACATTCACATCCCATATAAGCAAGCCACATACCTACTAACATGTTTGCTAAACTAGTTGTAGTTCAAGTCACAAAGGTTCTAACATTTACAGCCGAAATTGAGGGGAATTGAAAAGGATACTTGGAAAAGCCTCAAGTAACCTGGTTAATAACTAATTTTCTTAAAATGGGTTAACATGTGAGGGATTGAAAAGGACTAAATCAAGCTAAGCAAGTACTCCAATGTCGACGAGAACAAACTCAAAAAGCAATATACCTTGCAATGCCTTCTGAATACTTGTAAGACATGTTTGTCACCAACGACTACTTCTGCATGTCTTCTGGTCAATGCTACCCACTGAAATGAGAGGACAGATGGTTCAGGGTAAAACTCTGAATAAAAATGAAATACTAATTATAAGAACAAGAATGGCAAGAAACTACAGAAACCTGTGATCCCTTCCTCCATTTGTCCTTTAGGATAACAGGGGACATGCTTGGATTGTAACGCTTCTCCGTCTTGTCAACAAAACTGGAAAAGATCAACATACTAATATTGAGAAATAAAAATTGAAATATGGCATGTAGCCTATAGGAACAAACATGAACTTGCAAGATTCCAGATGATCTTTTTACTCTTACCTGTCTACAAAGCTTTTAGGCGAAGCCATCAAGTAAGTATATATGTAGCTGAAATTGTACAGAGGAACACAGCTGCAGTAGAAAAGGATGTTTTGAAATGTTAATGTTGAAAACGTCTATAAGATGATAAACATTGGTACATAGAAAGAAATTGAAATTCAAACTACAACATAAAGACTTGAAGCATACTGACTAGTGGGGAATATGATCAGAATGTCACTCTTAACTCTCTAACCTATAGAGATACGAAACATCATCATGAGGAGTCTTGAAACTCTTCAAGGTGAGCACCCACAAGGGAAGCCAAGAAAAGGCATTCACGGAATTACAGGATGCCTTCACAGTTGCATTTTTTTTTCTAACATCACTTATGAGACACCAAGCAAAAGCGAAAGAGCTTCTCAAGAAACCTTAGCAGCACCACAACAGGAAACCACAATCTAAATGCATCACTAAGAAGAATGCCCTCTATAGAGTCCTGCAAAGTACAAACTGGTTCCGTACGAGTTCACTTGCAGATTTGCCACGAGTTTGACAGCCACAGCTGAACATTTAATCATGGTCCTTCCCCATAAAATTTGAACTATGTACGAGCAAGAACAGGGCACTCGCATGTGGGGGAATGTACCGTACCTATCAGAGAGCAAAACAAAGCGCTGGTTCGCTGGATCCTCGAGGGCGGCGGCGAACAACATCCTCTCTGCCTCCACCATGGTAGGTTCGCCCCACGCCACCTGCAAGGCACAACCATATTCCTCGCTACTCAAATCGTACCCAGGTCTCATGTCGATACACGCCAACGCATCAGAAGCAAAAGATCATGCAAAAGAAATGGCCGAACCTTTACGCTCCTGGCGAGCTGCCGCCCGTAGAAGTACGACGATCCCGTGGTGGTGCGGTCAAGCTGGAAGCCAGGCGCCGAGTGGACGTACACCGAGAACTTGCCCTCCTCGCCGTTCTGCCGAACAACCCGGTGATCAGAACCAATCGAATAGTCAAACAGGGACGAACAAATGAACGAACTAAACGAAAATCAGCGGAGGTGGATGATTGGTGCTCACGCGGAAGAAGGCGTCCCAGAGGAAGTCGAGGGGGACGCCCGCGCGGACGAGGAAGAGGAAGGCGACCCTAGCGGGGCCCCCGGAGGGCGGCGGCGCGGCGGAAGGCGGCGCCGACAGGGGCTGGGTGCGGAGCAGCGCGGCGAGGAGGAGCAGGAACGAGCAGCGCCGCGGCCAGGCGGAGGCAGAGGCGGGCCCGCGCGGCGCGGCGTCCGGCCACCGTGAGGGCCAGCACCGACCCCGCCGACCCGACCTCTTCGCCGCCGGCATCGTCGGCGTCGTGCGCGTGCGGTGGACCAGCCCACACCGTGGGCCTCGGTGGCATTAAAAGCGAGCGCGAGGAGAGAGAGAGAGAGAGAGAAGAGGGAGATCTCCTTGTGATCGCCGCGGCGGCGGGGGGGTTTCGGGCGAACTTGTTTGGCTCGCCTCGTTGGGTTGGCCGAGGCGGCGGCGGAGAAGAACGGAGACGTGGGGGGCGGTGGTGGTGGTGTGTGTTTTCCCGTAGCTTTTGGTGCGATTTTTGGCCTCGTGACGCGCGCGGCGTCTGCGTCGTGCGCGGGTGGGTGCGGGGGCCGGTCGCACAGCAGGGCGAGGCAGGGGGGCGCGGCACGGCGTGCAAAGGGCTGGCCAGTCCGTGCGCTCGGGCCGGTGGGGGATTCGCGATTTCGCGGCGTGGTGGACAGGTGGGACAGGCGGGATCTGCGTCAGTTATGACGGAACTTCCGTTAAGGGCAAGGTGTTACAACTATCTTCGTTTTGCTGAAAAATACATATTCAATACTATGAATTTAGACAAGTTAGTACTACGAATTGTCTATCCTGATTTATAGTATATTACTGTAGATGATATCCCATATTGTACTTGGTGCTTCCATTTTAAGATGGTATGTCAGTTCTATCATTTTTACAACTGAGTAAATTTAGTGAAATTTTGAATTAGTACACTAGAAATTAACTATGGGATTGTTCAGATTGATGTCATTTTAAACCATGCCATTTTTTTTAAAAAAAAACTACCAAAGATAGGAATGCATTTAGTTTTTACCAAACTTTAATAAATACATAAAGAATCCTGTTAAAATTTAGCAATATCGTCAACTTACCAAAGATATATTTTAGCTACATTTTGAACAACCCCTGTATTCTACGACTTTTTTTGTCAAAATTCTGTGTACTAATGGAACCTTTTTGTCTTTCCGATGACCATCGAAAATTTAGAATATCATTGGCTTTAAGTACGATAATGTGGAGCTCTGCCACTTGTTTTCTTTCTTGATGTCATTATTTTTTGTGTACGTGTACTTGGATCGCTTTTATGTCAGTGGTTCGGTGAATCACGGTACTACTACCACCACACAGAACCAATGTTGGCGTTTACCTTCAAGACCACACTGTCCGTTCGACGCTAAATCAACGGCATGTGGAACGGTTGGAACGGCATCATCTGTCGTCGTAAGAAAAGAAGAATATATATCACCACAGTCGCTCTCGAATCTTTCGTTTACAAGTCAAATAACAAGACAAACGTTGCAGGGAGGAAAAATCCAAGGACGGTGCGTCGTTTACCGCGGTGAGAGTGATAACCGTGCATCCCCACGCCAGCAGTAGCCAGTAGGACCTCTGGACCTGAGATAAAAGCAGCTGATTATTTTTTTTTTCTGAAGAAAATGGGAGCTGATTAAAACTCCGGAAGCCCGCCTGTCTAGCGTTCTCTAAAAAGAGAAAATGCAGCAATGCGGCGATGGTTGTAGAGGAGAAAATGCAGCAATGCACATGGCGCCATCACGCGCGTACAGCGGTACAGGCAAGGGAGGCAGGCAGGTAGGGGCAGCGAGTTGAGACGGGCTCACGCTTCTGCTGTTGCAAGCCACCGTGTCTGGCTGGTAAGCAGAGGGAAGAGCTTGCAAATGGGTTGGTTCAAGTGGTGTAAAGTTTTGGTTCTTTTTATTGACATGCCATTCTCTACAGGAGCACTGCTGTTTTTGCTCCATTTTCTCCTTTCTCTTTTCTCCTTACCCCCACATCTGTTATTATAGATCTGTGTAAACTGTAAACTTATGGCCCTGCCTTTTTACAGTAGATTCTTTGATAGATCTCCCTCCGGGGTTACATGCAGTGTTTGTTGTTCTGTGTGTAAATCTGGATTGCACATTACTCTTCTGTACTCTCCATTTCTGGCTCCATTAGAGCACCTGCAATGGTAAAGTAAGGTGCTATCTATAAAACATTTATATCTCAGCAATAGACTAGATTAATAGTAAACCACTTCAATGGTATGTCTACATGGGTATCTATAGCTCTCTAATCCATTGCCTCGTTTTTCTCTATAGACTATCTCCAGGTTAGTAGATAGCTTTGCTCTCTCTTCATTTAATCTCTTTCAAGTAGGAAAATATGTTGACATGGATCTCTTGTAGAGAGCCTATAGATAACCATTGTGGGTGCCCTTACAACTATCTTCGTTTTGCTGAAAAATACATATTCAATACTATGAATTTAGACAAGTTAGTACTACGAATTTAGACAAGTTATCCTGATTTATAGTATATTACTCCCTCCGTCCCACGATATAAAGATTTTGAGTTTTTGATTGCAACGTTTAACCACTCGTCTTATTCAAATGTTTTTTGCAAATATAAAAAACGAAAAGTTGTGCTTAAAGTACTATAGATAATAAAGTAAGTCACAAATAAAATAAATAATAATTTCAAAAAATTTTGAATAAGACGAGTGGTCAAACGTTGCAAGTAAAAACTCAAAATCCCTTATATTACGGGACGGAGGGAGTAGATGATATCCCATATTGTACTTGGTGCTTCCATTTTAAGATGGTATGTTAGTTCTATCATTTTTACAACTGAGTAAATTTAGTGAAATTTTAAATTAGTACTCAAGAAATTAACTATGGGATTGTTTAGTTTGATGTCATTTTAAACCATGCCATTTTTAAAAAAAAAACTACCAAAGATAGGAATGCATTTAGTTTTTACCAAACTTTGATAAATACATAAAGAATCCTGTTAAAATTTAGCAATATCGTCAACTTACCAAAGATTTATTTTAGCTACATTTTGAACAACCCCTATATTCTACGATTTTTTTTTGTCAAAATTCTGTGTACTAATGGAACCTTTTTGTCTTTCCGATGACCATCGAAAATTTAGAATATCATTTGGTTTTGAGTATGATAATGTGGAGCTTTGCCACTTGTTTTCTTTCTTGATGTCATTCTTTTTTGTGTATGTGTGCAGCACTTGGATCACTTTTATGTCAGTGATTCGGTGAATCACAGTACTATTACCGCCACACAGAACCAATGTTGGCGTTTACCTTCAAGACCACACCGTCCGTTCGACGCTAAATCAACGGCATGTGGAACGGTTGGAACGGCATCATCTGTTGTCGTAAGAAAAGAAGAATATATATCACCACAGTCGCTCTCGAATCTTTTGTTTACAAGTCAAATAAAGAAGACAAACGTTGCAGGGAGGGAAAATACAAGGACGGTGCGTCGTTTACCGCGGTGAGAGTGATAACTGTGCATCCCCACGCCAGCAGTAGCCAGTAGGACCTCTGGACCTGAGATAAAAGCAGCTGATTATTATTTTTTTTCTAAAGAAGAAGGGAGCTGATTAAAACTCCGGAAGACCGCCTGTCTAGCATTCTCCAAAAAGAGAAAATGCAGGAATGCGGCGATGGTTGTAGAGGAGAAAATGCAGCAATGCAGATGGCGCCATCACGCGCGTACAGCGGTACAGGCAAGGGAGGCAGGCAGGTAGGGCCAGGGGCAGCCTTGTGGAGGAAGAGAGTCTGTGTCTGGGCTGTGTCTTGGCCAAACTCTGAAGTCATCGTCCATGCCACCCGTGTTGCCTTGCCGCTACTCCCTTTCAGCTACCTGCCTCTCGTCCGTCTCCGCCACATCCACGCCCTTTGCGCGTTGCGCGTGGGAGACTTGTTACTTTTGTTAGCCCTTCCTGGTTGACTACTTGGCTCGTGAGCCCGAGAAAGTGAGAAACGGATGTGGCGTCGTTGGCTCGTTTTTGCGGTATCGGCTTCCCTCCCGCTCCCTGTAGAAACCGACGCGGGAAGCTGCGAGCCTGCGACGTGAGATGCATGAAGTGCGAGGACTTCACGCCGCTAGTTATTCCGGCTTGCTGTTCTGTAATTGCCCACGGATAACGCTTTTGCTTTAAGAAACTGAACTTTCCAGCTCTACAACAAGTCGAAAACAATGGGGGCCGAACTTTGGTTTTTGTTTATATCCAAACAACAACTTTGGTTTTTGTTTATATCCAAACAACATCAAAAGTTTCACACCGAGAACACCTGAATTTCTTTATTTATGCAACTGAACTTTCCAGCTCAAGAAGTCGAAAACAATGGGGGGCGAACTTTGGTTATTTTTGTTTTATGTCCCAACAACATCAAAAGCTCCACACGAAGTACACCGAATTCGAAATTAGATAACTTGACAACAAAAATGCAATATGATGGACACACGGCATGAAACCAATTTATTTGCGAGTCCCCCCACGCTGAGCATCTTGATTCATCACTTGGTCGCGATGAACAGCCCCCACCTCTGCTCACCAGCAGAACTCCTCTGAAGTTTTGCCTTCCATCCATTCACAATGGCGTCGTAGTCCTCCTGAAAATAAGTGAAACAAAGAATTTGATGTGCATACCAGCAACATGGAAAGAAGGCAGCTACTAAACTGGCAGTTTTGCCTAATTACCTGGCTGAAATCAGAGACGAACTCGTTTTTGTTCTTTTCAACTTCAGCAAGCTCCCTCTCAAGAACATCGAGGAACTGCAATACAAGATTGAACATGATCAGTACCACAGAAAATGATATCTACATTTCAGTTGAAGAGAACATGGGCATGCAGCCAGTGTAGCGCCAGAGGGGGATTACCTGATCGGTGCGGTCTTCAGCAATGACATCATGGAAACCAGCATTCTCAAGCATCTGGATAATTTACCAAACAGATGTTACCATAGCTCTAAACTTTCATGAAAGGAACAGTACTATTAATCATATAGAGTGTGGCTAGCAAAAGCACCTGTCCGTAAGCCTTGACGTCGTGAAGGTCATAACCCCTTTGCTTAATGTAAGCTGCGAACTCTTCTGAAGGTTTCCCAGGGCACTTGCAGTAATCACTAATTAGGACCTTACCCCCAGGTTTGAGCCACTTGAAGAAACTTTTAAACAGTGAGGGTTTATCCTGCAAAGAGCAAAAACAGCACTGGTCAAAACACTGTTGTTCTGGCATCAAAGAAAGGGTAAAACATATTTAGTGGCAGGTAATTCAAATAGTTCCAAGAATTTATTTTTCCCACAATCCCACTAACAATTACTACAAATGTATATACAGGTTCTCAGGGCTTGCCTAAAACAGTCCATTTCAAGCTGAAAATATTTAAACTGTTGCAGGCTGTAGAGCAATAAACCAGGAAGAAACAAAACATCCAAATGGGCTGTAAATAATGTGTAAAACGTACTTGTATGTGAAGGATAGTATCACGACTGTAGATGACGTCAAACGTGTTGTCTGGGTATGTCTTTGTGGTGCAATCAGCGACTTCAAACTCAACTGAGCACTTACGCCCAATAGCACGCTCAAGTGCAAAAGAAACCATGTTTATCGAAAGATCAATACCAACAACATGAACATCATACTTGTCAGCCATATAAAAATCACCGCCCCCAATTCCACATCCAACATCAAGAACGTTCTGTCCAGGTTTAAGATCCAGCCTGTCCACAAATTCTTTTGTAGTTTCTGGTGAATGAAGATAAAAGAATAGGGATATTACAAATTAGAACAAATTAGAATATTACTGATTTAAAAATGACAAAAAATACATGCATTTACTAACCAATTCCACCAGTGCTCACAAAACCTTCTCCAAAGATGCGTTCATAGCGTAATATTCCACTGGCTTTGTACTGCACATTGTCCAAAAATCTTTGAAACCCCCGATCTTCTGTTGAATCAACCTTTTGCCATAGCCAACATATCTGCATAGTATGGCATCAAGTCCATCAATTCACTTGATCACAGGACATGAGTGTGTATGTGGATGTGCAAGGACAAAGAAGTACCTGGTTTTGATTTTTCTTGCTTTTCACGTAAGCTCCAACACACTTGCAAGTAAGTAGAGAGAGTTCAAAGGAATTCCCATCTTGATCAAGAGCTTGACACTCTTTAAACACCTATTTTTAAATCAATCTGTTAGTCTTCGATCATCACAACTTGTTACAAAGTAGCACAAATAACATTGTTCAGTGCTGCTATAAGCATACTGTGTGTATAGTTTAGATTCAGTAAAGTGGGTAACATTTAACGAGGCAGGACTAGTAGAAAACCTTGAACTGTCAAGCTTGAGATTCAAATGATAGAAGGGAACCAGAAACAAGATAGTTAGCATACTGACCTTAGTGTAAAACCTTGGCTCCCGGTAATGTGTAGGATTCACTTTCCTTTTTGAATCTCCAGACTGATGGAAACAAGATTCCCTAAAGAAGATATAGCCACCAACCTTTAGCCATCTTACCATTCTCTTTACTAGCTTCTCAACCTACAGTAACAGTATGAGTTAGCAAACTCAGAAGACATAGCCAAGACATACCAAGTTTCAACACAAAGTCGATTTATATCATCCAGGGTTCATTTCCTAAGACATATTCAGATGTGCAAAGAAGGATCGCAACAGAACTTAAATATGCTTATTTATTTGAAATGAGACACGATATGAGGGCTATTAAGTACTATCTGCTCATTACCTCCTCGTCTGAAAGATACATGAGTAACCAGTTTGAAAATATCAGATCAATGGAGTTATCCTCAATCATCAGGTCTGGAGATGTGACATCCGCACACATAAAGGATGCATTCTTGTGGTGGCCGTTTATGCTTTCATTCTACAAGAAACAACACACAAGACTAAATGAATCAGGCATATCATTCATGTAGAGATAAAAGAAGCCAATCATAGTTCAGCTACCAAACTGGTTTTAAATGAGATGTGAATGTTAAACCTTCTTAATCACACTTTCAATGAAATCCATTGCAAGAACATGCCCAGCTGTTTTCACCAGTTCTCCAGTGAAGCGACCTATTCCAGCACCAAGTTCCAGTACTGATTTTCCTTCGTAAGGAGGAAGTAAAGACAATATCTGCAGAAGTGTCAGAAGAGATACGTTAGAACATAAGTCCAGGAAAACATTTTCCAGCATCCAAAAAACATGTCTAATCAATGTGACTATGCTAATTTTAAAAAGGTTAATAATTACTGTGACAATTGCGCAAGAGAGCACAATCCCATTCACCTGCTAATGGTAGTATTATTGACAGTTACAGTAACACATTCTCGTGCGAGGACAGTCCCCAAAAATTCTTAAGTGGATATTTTTCTTGTGAAAAGAGTTTTACTTCGCACAGTCAGCAAACAGGTCTGCTGATCATTAAAGTAAAAGGTCTAGCATCATCTTCTAGTCTGGAAAAAAGGAAACAGCAAAACAGAATTTTCCCTTTAGGTAAAACAGTGACAACAATTCAGCTGTCTACCTAAGAAACACCTTATGTATTAGGGACCCTATGTAATACTACTATGTCAAGGTCTGCTGTCATGTCAAGTGTACACCCCATTTTGAAGGCCTTATTTAGTTCCCAAAACAAAAACTTTTCACCCATCACATCGAATGTTAGGACACATACATGGAGTATTAAATGTGGAAAAAAAAAACCAATTACACATTTTGCGTGTAAATTGCGAGGCGAATCTTTTAAGCCTAATTGCACCATGATTTGACAATGTGGTGCTACGGTAAACATTTGCTAATGAATGATTAATTAGGCTTAATAAATTCGTCTCGCGGTTTTCTGGCGAAATCTTTAATTTGTTTTGTTATTAGACTACTTTAATTTGTTTTGTTATTAGACTACGTTTAATACTTCAAATGTGTGTACGTATATCTGATGTGACAACCAAACCCAAAAAAATTTCCCTAACTAAACAAGGCCTAAGAAAAATCACTTTTGACTCAAGGATTACGGATTACCCAAAAACATACGAGTCAACATCAGTCACTCTCTCAAAAGAAAAACGAACACCAGGCTCTCCAACCTCCGTTCTCCTTTGATTACATCTGTGTTGAACAATTCTAGAAAAGCAATGCACGAAATGCCGACCAGTTTGTCCCGGTTCATCATTTACCACGCGCCACTTACTACCACGTAGGAACTGTATTTGGTTGGGAAAAGTACCAAAAAGTGCATGCACGCGCCCCAGATCTAGTAAGCGGATAAGAAAATGACCAGTACATTTCACAGAAATTACTGCCAAGCACCAGTAAATCACTAGACAGCGGACAAGGAATTAGGCTGGTATCACTGTGGTATCACCTCGGGGCGCTCCTCCTTGTCGAGATCGGCGGCGCGGGAGTCGAGCATCATGGCCTCGACGGTGAGGTCCTTGGAGTGCTCCTCCCAGTAGCTCTTCTGCGCCTTCCTCTCCTCCACCCCAAGCACTCCTGCGAACACAAACGCAGACGCGTCAGAACATCACCCCGCAAAAAACAAACGCCCTCCGCACGAACAAGATCCGCAAAACCCAACACACCAACACCCCCACGCCCCGCCCCCATCCATCCCCAATCCAGATCAAGCAGAACGAGAACAAAACGCAGGGCAAAACAGAACAGATCAGGCCCGATCCGATCCGATCCGTGGGGGGGAGGAGACGTCCTTCTGCTTACCATTAACAGCGGCGGCGGCGGCGGCGTCCATCTCGGCGGGATCGTTCGTGCGTTCGTTCAGTGCGATTTTAGATTAGGAGGGTTTAGCGACCGAGAGAGAGAGGAGGCCGGCGAGATTAAGACCCCTCGATGGCGAGGCGGGCGCGGGAGAAGCTCCGGGAGCGGCGGTTGAAGGATCGCCCTCGCGGCTGCATCCACCACCGGATCACGGCGGAGGTTTTGAGGGGGGAGGAGGAGGTGCGGCCGTGCGGGCGGGCGTGCGACGATGAGAGGTGAGTGAGCAGCGAAGGGGAGGGAGGGAGGGATTCTTATAGGCGGGAGAGGGGAGAGGGGGAGAAGAAGGATTCAGGGGAGGAGCGGCTGAGCGCGCGATCAGATCGACCGCGAGATCCGAGCAGATCAGATTTTTTTTTTTCTTTTCGTCGTTTTGCCTGAGATGAGGTGGTGCGCTTGGCTTCATTCGGGTCCCGCACAGATTCAAAGCGCCCGGATCACAGGAGTATTTCTACAAAAATAAAGTGATCCAATATTTCGTTTATGTTTATATTTATCAGCTAAAATTTAAATTTTTAATCTTATATTTAAAATTGATTTTAAAATATTTTATCGTAGTTTATTTTTCTTTTAAATCGTTACATATATAAGTTTTATTGACAAATTAATTTTTACTTCTAACTATGTTGTTTTGCTTATGCTTGTGATCAGACAAATGATGCCGCTGCTTATGTGAAATGGTGCAGAATCGAAGTGCTCGAATAAAGAAATTTTCCTACGTTGTGATGCAGCAGAGAGAAAATAAGCCTTTCGTTCCAGACGGCGCTAGTGCACGCTGCCTCGTGTACTCATGTGCTGATATACGATCATGTTGCAAGCATGGGCAGAACGTCTGGTAGGTTTACGACACTCCATCGTGTCTCGCCACGTCGAAATCATCTCGACAAAATGGCACTGCTCCCCAAGCAAAAAGGAAAAGGATCGGACCACGTGCAGCTCCTCGCTGATCGTCGCGTGTAACCAAGCGAACGAAGCAGAAAAGTTGAGAGTTGCATCCCCCCACCTTGCACGCTGCTCGTTGTGGCACTAGCTAGTATAATAAAACTGAACCGTAGAGGAATAGCCATGTTCGGTTGGCAAAAGGGTGAAAACTTTGTGAGGATCAAAGCGAGAACTCAAAGCGGTACTGCCATCGATTTTGGCATTTTGCCCACACGCACGAGCGCAATACGAGTAAAAGTTCAATCGATGAGAAGAATTACTCGTACCACGTCGATGGATGAGGTAGCGAACCGGGTGTCCCACGTGATTACACTCACGAGCGACAGGGAGTATCCCTCTACTGTCGTTTCGTCGGCGTGCTTCTGACCATAACTTTGGGGCAAAATAAAAGAATAGCTGTAACATGCCACGATATGAATCCGCCAGCATTCCAAGCTATCATAGCAGAGTGTCCCACGTGATTACACTCACGAGCGACGGGGAGTATCCCTCTACTGTCATTTCGTCGGCGTGCTTCTGACCATAACTTTGGGGCAAAATAAAAGAATAGCTGTAACATGCCACGATATGAATCCGCCAGCATTCCAAGCTATCATAGCAGAGTGTCCCACGTGATTACACTCACGAGCGACGGGGAGTATCCCTCTACTGTCATTTCGTCGGCGTGCTTCTGACCATAACTTTGGGGCAAAATAAAAGAATAGCTGTAACATGCCACGATATGAATCCGCCAGCATTCCAAGCTATCATAGCAGAGTGTCCCACGTGATTACACTCACGAGCGACGGGGAGTATCCCTCTACTGTCGTTTCGTCGGCGTGCTTCTGACCATAACTTTGGGGCAAAATAAAAGAATAGCTGTAACATGCCACGATATGAATCCGCCAGCATTCCAAGCTATCATAGCAGAATTGCCATTGCTACCCCTACAGTTCGATGCACAAAGTCATAAACTGAAAATATCTTTAGTTACAAAAGTATATATACTCTGGTAGCTATCACCAGTTTTACGACCTTTCTTTTTTTTTGACATGTAACTATGAATCAGAGAAAATAAATTTCTTTACAAGGAGAATCGTCCCAGACCAGCCGCCACGTCACAAATGGTGAAAAAAAAAATACTACTGCACAGGAGGTTTACAGGCTTGAACTACAAAAAATCAAGATCGCCAAGCGGCCACACAGCCCAAGAGAAGCCAATACAAAGTATGTATACCATTGCGACATCTGCAAATCTCACTTCTGAATATGCAATATGCAACTCAATAGACTTGAATTTGCACTGCCCAAGTGCCCATCTCGTGTGTTAACTGTGACCCTACAAAAGTTGGGCGGTTCCAAACGGGTTGGCTTGCGGGTGCATCCCATTTGATGCTGGGAAAGGGCCGAACCCAGCATCGAGGAAGGGGTTGGGTGCCTGAGCAATGCCTGCATGCTGCGGCTGTAGTGGTGGCCCGAAGGGATTTGGCTGCATCATCATAGGCATCTGCTGGGGCTGCTGAGCCATGCTAGCCATTTGAACTGATGGTGGGGGAGCTACTTGATTCGACATAGCGAAAGGATCACTCGCCATGAAAGGGTTGGGGGCAGCTGAACCATACAGCTGCTGCTGCTGCATCTGCTGCCTGTAGGTTCCCTCGTCGTATAGGCTGTCCAGAATGAGTTTGTCAAATCCACCACCCTGCAGACAATAACAAGAGAATAAATTTTGGCCTGATCAGCTAGACCAATAATGGCAAATATGGAGTAAAAAATCACATCGTTACTGAACCCAACCCGAATCACTCAACAGTTCAAAATTTTAAATATTACCATTATGAGATCATAAGTATAAAAGTAGAACAAATTGTAAAGATGCCAACTATCAGCTCAGTCATTAAAATTTAGAAGCAAATCCAAAGACTGTGTCTATGAAAAGCGTGATTTTCACCTGAAAGTTGAGTTTGGGGACACTTTTGCCCAAATAAATTGAAAACGCAAAAGGAAAAGTCCAAGCCCAAAGTTAATCACTATTAGGATGAGATATTGCAGAATTTGCTAGCATAATGAACTTTTTCTTTGAGAAGCAGAGCATGTCAGCAGGTCTTTCATGGACTTAACCTTAACCAAGTTTGTTACAACCACTTTCTAGATTAGCCCAAGACTCCATGAGGTCCATTAATTCTAGGAAATAAATCATTTACTTGCAATTCACACCAATTACAAAGTTATCATTTTTTCTCACTTAAATGCTTTCTGATAAACAGATATATATGAGTAGTTGTGCTCCCTGTTTTCACCAACAATGAACCAGCAAAGCTTTTCCAGCCAGATTGATTTGGGAGCTATGGCTAAAACCCCGTCCGATCCAAAACCAAGACAAGCTGGCAGGAGCCACTAACAGCAGAATAACAGTTTCCAAATCCAAAGCGGGACATTATACTAACCATAAATATCCTCAGAGAAAGAGTAAGAAAACCCACCAAATTACTGTCCATGGCCATTGAGTTTGTGTTGGTGCTCGGGGTAGTAACAAGAGCAAGTTCCCATCCTGTAGGGTCAAATCCTTTATCTTGCAGTGTAGCTGTGCCACTTGTTGACGTCTCACCACCTGTTATATTGCACACAATTTTCAGAATTATCTAACACAAGGTTCATGATAGGCATCACTGGATTGAAGGATGACAAAATACCTGTAGGAATAATAGCCAAGGCCAAAGCATTGCTTTCCTCTATTGCTGATACACTAGGGGTTGGATCGCTTAATCCCTAGGAGCAAACATATCATTAAATTGTGATAAATGAACCAGTGCAGCATGCAGTAAATGGTTTCTTCTACTTACCAATAAATCACCGGTGTCTACGACCTCAGGTTTAGGAGGTGGTGGTGGAACTACTTCAGTAGATGGCACTGCAACAGCAGGTTCTTCAATTTGTGGTTTTTCTTCCTCAGCAGAAACAGGCTCAGGAATCTCTTCTGATTCTTCTGGTTTGTATGTCAGGAGGAGTCTCTCAGGAAACTCCTGGTGAAATAACAATTATTAAGAGTTTAAGAATCCGTTTTATAGATCGAATGATTATTTTAGTACAAATCAACATGTGATTATTTTACTGTGGTGACACAACACATGTGATTCTTCTTTTGCTATGGTTTCAAATTTCAATTGAAGATAAATATTGCACAAACATCATCATCAGGGCTGCTGCTTGATTATTATAATATAAAGGAGGCATATCGAAACGTAGAAGGCATTTTTAAAAGAAATAGCAGGTCATTTTAACTAAGAACTGACCAAAGGTTCCTTAATTGGAACCATGCGTGGAGCCTCTCTCACATACTCCTCCATGGTCGAAAGGAATGATTGTGGTGGCTGGAACAAATATAGAAAAAGAAAGTGATGACAATGATTTATCTGATTCTGATTTACAATACAAGAAGTTGCACAGTTAGCACAAAAATACTTGCCTCCCTCAGAGTAGGAAACTGGAAATTTCTTGCAAGTTCTAATCCCCGACAGTTTTCATAGAAGTCCGATAGGCTTCCAGCCTAGAGCATAACAGTGTTATTTCTACCATTATCATCATCTTTGAAATACCACAAATTTCAGATAACCATCCTTCAGAATCTTAGAATCACCTGCTGTCCAGCTCTCCTGTAAATTTCAAGGGCTTTGAGTGCTTCGTGCCTTGGCATCTCAAAAAACTGACATCATTTTCGAGCAACAAAAGAAAATATTAGTATGCACAACTTGCCAGAACACAAATAAACAGTATAGTGCTGTCAATATAAAAACAAATTACCTTGTCAACAAGGTTGATAATTCCATCGTTTATTGCACAATAGATTTTGAAGCTTTCTTTAAGAACCTGTGCAAAGCAAGGAGATTCACTCAACTTACCAAGTTAAACTAATATAAAATTAAATTACTAAAACTATCGAGAAATTTAATTCATAACACTAACTGGAAATTTAATTCATAAAAGGACAGTGATCGTTTTTGTTTTCTTATGACCAGAATGTTATTACAAAAAACACCAAAGAAACTTTTATTTCCTTATATGACTAAGGATATCAACACAAAATAGAATGCCCCAAAAGATTTAAATTCTGAAAAAAGAACTGTCCAAATGTCCTAAGATAGTATATAGATATAAAACCATTTTAACAAAGGAAAATTTCTAGGAATGTACTCTACTAAGGCATCACCACCTGATCATAGTTTGCTCTACAAAATATTGCAAAAGATCTGTACAAGCAAGCAATGACATGAGCGAAAAGATAGCACAGATACAATGTTGCACAAAAGATGCCCTTATTCTAAGAACAGACTCTAGTCCAGAGAAGGAACTGCTCAATTATATCAGTAATAGCAGGATATGGCTCTTCATCCTGACAAATTATGAAGTGCCAAGGCAACCAAGATGTTTGCAATGGAGCGATTGGGTAATAAAAAGAAACACATCTGCATCCACAAGAAGAAAAACACTGGTGTAAAAAAAAAAACATAGCTTACCAGAGCTAGAGCATACTGCACCAAATAATTGCTATTTGCAGCTCCTTCTGGCTGCATAAGAAGAAAGAAAGCTGTCAGGTTATCTTCACAAAAAACAGACTGGAAAATTAGATTTTAGAATGTTTATTTCCCCCATTAGTCCAAACTGGCAAAAGAGAAAATCACCCGACATCCAATAAGTCGATAGAGTAACTGCTGCAGTGCTGGTAATTGCTCCAGCAAGTCCGGAGAATCTAATTCTCTGGTTCTACTGTGGCCCTGAAAAAGTCACAATATGAAGAATTCAGCAAGATAGAAACCAATAATTGACAAAATGTTGTAACTCTAATTATAATCATGATAGCTAATTTGACTACAATAACCAAATGAGATTGATAATAACCAAACCTTTTCAGGCCCTTGACCCTGCTTCGACAAACGCTCAGCTTCAATATCGTACTTTAAGACCCTGAAGCATTCCAGTCTTTCCTCCAAAAACAAACCGTATGTACGAACCCATGAAGAATAGTCCCAAGCTGGATAAAAAGTTGTATTAGAAACAATGGGAATTTAGGAGGTGATACTAAAGAAAATTGATGTGCTCTACTAACCAACAGGGGTGGAGTCATCCTTGAAGTTTGATAATTGCAAAATCCGCACTCTTTGTGTGAAAGTAAGAAACTCTTCACGGAATGTAGGATCACCATCCCGGAGAAGCCTGTGGATCACCACAAGTGTCTTCAGTGCAACCTACATAGTGCATGAAATGAATGTTACATTAATTGGCTCCAGATGTGGACCAGCGAATACTTGCAAATAGAACAGAACACTGAAGAGTGTCTGAAGTATTGCTGATCTGCTGTTGAAATGGTGGCACAAAAACCATAAATCAGAAAAACTTGTTTGGGACCAAGCCGATTTACTCCCTCCGTTTCACAATGTAAGTCATTCTAGCATTTCCCATATTCATATTGATGTTAATGAATCTAGACATATATATCTATTTGGATTCATTAACATCAATATGAATGTGGAAAATGCTAGAATGACTTACATTGTGAAACGGAGGAAGTAGCACATTGAGTTTCACCAAATCAGCCAAAAAAGATCCAGATCAAAGCAAGCATTTAATATGAGACAGAACATCACAGAATCGAAAAACATGATTCAGGGCAACCAGAAAAATAGAGAAACCATGGATGGTGAACAAAAGGCTATCAAAATCAACAATAAAGACCAGAAAAATGCAGACCATCTCAGATATAGAGAAGAGAGAATGTTACTCAATTGAGTTAAGTTATATTTCAAGTTTGAGATATATCGAGGGCATAAGCGGTAACATAATTTAAATGTACATTCTACTATCCTGGATGGTTGGATGCCCACATTAGCACCACTGTACCACCGCTAAACCACAAAAAGCTCAAGCTCAGTATCCTAACTTCTTACACTGCGGCAGTTACATAAATGACTACATTTATATACTGCAAAAATTTCAGTTTTGCAACCCGCCTGTTACTCGACTACAGTATGGCAAGCGCTCAACGCAACCTAAGCATAAAAGATACAAACATAAAACATAAACACGAAAAATCTCAACAGGAGTGCACGGTGCTTACAATCCAATTCCGGGTCTTGGCGAGGCGACGAGCAAGAGCATGGATGCAGTAGGCGACATCCGCCCGAGGCCTAGCGATGGACGTCGCCGCTGCAATCTCTGCAACACAACCACCAACCCATCAAACACCAAACCCAACAGAGAATGGGGAAAACCCCAACAGCAAGTACCCTCCATCCCACCGAACGATCTCAATTCTCAAATCTGATTCCACACACACTGAACTAAATTAAGCAGATTGGAGTCCGTGCAGCAGCTGGCTACAGATTTGTAGCCCGCTGCTCTTCTCTCTCATCTTTTATCTTATTAAAATATGTTTGCAGCTGGCTTATAGCCTGCTATTGTACCTGCTCTTATAACTCCAATCAAACTACGAATTCTGGTAGAGGCCCTGACGATCTACGTGCGCCTCAGCGAGGGCCCCAAAGATCACTTCTCCGTCCTCGCCATCCACGTGATCGACGAGGCGTTGCGGGGGTTCGCGGCATCCAAACACCTCAGCCGCAGCCCCTTTCCCGATCACCCAAGGCCGACGGCCCGCATCCCTTTCTCCTGCCTTTTGGAGGGCACGGTGGAGTACCTAGTCATCCCTACCGCGGTCTTCAACAACCATAGGGACGTGTGCTATCTCATCTATAACAACATCAACGAGTCGCTCGTCATGATTCCGCTCGCTCATCAACGAGTTACTTAGTAACGATTGTCGATGTAGATTGCACGGATGGCATCCTCAACAACTACTAGTTCCATAGAGGTCGTGTCAGTTGTGGCCTACGTGACCACCACAAACAATAGGGGAATTGGGCTTGACGTCGGAGCTAGAGCATTTTATCAAACACATGGTGAACGTCACCTTGGACTGCTTGTCCCCAACCGAATTTTGCAAGTCTTCAGCATTCTTCTGGACTTTGGTCGTTCACGCTTCTACCACCGTCTTGAGAGATAGCAAATCAGCGCCCCTTCTCTGATCTGCCTCTACCCGCCTTCGCTTGAACTCCTCGATCCGCCTCAAAAGCGTGTCAAATTTATCCTCACTTGCCATGGTAGCTTGTTTGGTTGGCTTGGTGAGCTCTAACACCAGATTGCTAGCAACCCAAATCAACCAATCTCAGCACCAACTCAACTGACAATCTAGCCGTACAAGTAGCAGCAAAGTCTACTACATAGGAGAGAATTGGATGGGGGATAAATAGGAAGATATAAGTGGTGGAAGGTGCCAAAAGCTTCTAGAACAAGTAGTGGAAAAAAGGAGGTAGGGAGAGATCGACAAGGGAGCCACCGACCACCCAAGTCATCACCACCGCCAAGAGCTTCCGCTCGCCAATTGATTTGTTCAATGATTTCCTGGAAGTGCTGCTGCTTCTTATGTATGGTTGTCTCTTGGGTTCGCTCGAACTTCTTGAAAAGTAGATGATCCACTCCAAGTTGTAGCCCAGCTGGTTCCTACTCCCTCCGTCCCAAAATATAAACATTTTTAGACTCTGACACGGTCTCTAAGATGTTATTTTGACCAACAATATCTATAAAAGTAAGATGTTTTAAATAAAAAGAATTGCATATTATGATAGTGTGTTCAATGATAAATCTAGTAACATCAATTTTACATGATTGATATTTTTATATTTTTGCTATTAATAGTCAAAGTTTAAAATGTTTGACTTGTCACTATGTTAAAATGCTTATATTCTGGGACACGGAGGGAGTAACACAAAGTTATGTTGACTTATGTTAGTGTTCAAGCCCCTTCCTAGGGATGAAGTTCTCCGGGATCAAGTTAGTTATCATGCAAACAATCACGAGACCGTTGAAAATTTAAGGAATGCATGAACACATGATCAAATAGGTAAACTACGCAAATATGCACTCTGTTATCAAGTGCTTAATTATTCCCCATTTTTTGTGAAATGATCAAATCTGACCATGTATATCACATCCATGTTGCCTGAAGATGCGGTATATGTACCCTCTAATTCGCCTGCGCCAAAGTAGGCCCAAAAAAGAGACGAAGGACGTCATCGGTAAGGAAAAGCCACCGGCGAGGAAAAAAAACGAGAGACGACGACACACGCGCCATCAGGCGAACACGGACACAGCAACACTGTGAACACACACGCACGCACACCGAAACAAACAGAATAAGCGGCAGCCCGACCCCGTCCGTCGGTGCCAGAGGTATCGATCGGCCAATCAGTCGCGGTAGCACACGAGCAGCGCGACGCAGCGGAAGATGATGCGGAGCCTCGCCTCGTTCCCCCGCGCGACCCTGCAGCCGCCGCCGATTTGGCTGGCGCCCCTGCGCTTCTTCGCCCCGTGGCTCCTGGCGACGACGAGCTCCATGGTCTCCGCGCGGCGCCGCGCTCCTTCGTCGCTGGCTCTCTCTGCCGCGAGAGAGCTAGCTAGCAACTGGAGTAGCAACTACTAGCTAGCAAATGCGTCCGCGCGCGAGAGCCAGCTAATTAATTAACCGGGCGCTGGCATGCCAAAAAAACACTTTGGCGACGGTGTGGGTGCGCGATGGAGTCGGGGCTGCTCTTGTTGATGTGTTTATATACCGCGCGGCGCGCGCTAGCTCTGACCGTACGTACACTTGGACGGACGCTGGAAGGTTCTCAATGTAGGTCGCGCTAGGCGCTAGCTAGGTGCAGTCCCAGTGCAGCTACCGAGCTGTATTTGCGTACGTGCGGTGCGTACGTACGACGCCTTGACCGTGGGTAGCTCACGGTGAGTTCCGTGCAAGCGCATGCACCAACCTGCAAACTTTCCTGGCCCGATCCAGCAGCAACCAGATGGATCATCGATACGTCGGCTCGTCCATCCGGCATTTAAAGTCAAACCGCCTGGTGCTTGATTATTAACGTCCGTTCGTTTTGTTCAGGGAGGCTAGAAACAGTCGAGGATACACGATCGGATCCTGCAGCTAATGTTGCCATCCGCCATCGGCCATCCGATGCCGGGTATGCCGATACAGACGTCGACCCGCTTGTTGTTCGTCATCGCTGACCACTGCGTCGTATCGCGAGCCATTAATTACCTTTTCTTTGTAGGTTTGCGAATACGTCCTGTCTGCTTCAATGCCTTGACCGAGCGGCAAGAATCTTTTTCTTTCATCTGCAGTGCAGTGCAATCAACCATCGATCTGAACGTTAGTATCAGTTCGTCAGGGTTGCTATGCTACACGCCTACACGCCTACACTTCCATATGGTTCTGAAAATTTACGGAGCGCAACTAATTATCAGATCAGATCAGTCCAATTATCCTAAGGATTATATATATAACAAGCCACCGGCCCTTCCCAAATTACTTTTTGACTGGCCACTCAATATATCGATGCTACTCCCATGAGCTAAGCGCGATCCATCCATTTTGGACATGCATATGCAGGATACATCGCATCAGGACGAAGTTAAAACGGCTACGGGATTTGGCCGGCACCTCAAGTTTAACGTACGTCCTATACCATCGCATCGATCACTCGTCTACGCGACAGAATCGCTACATTGGCGCACAAGCCAGTTGACTGAAAACCTCGGTGGGCACAAACGCTAACGTTGGCAGAACAAATTGTGTGGCCACGGCTCTGTGTGTCTTTTAAAAGCCGGTCAAAGAAGAGCGCTTGCCGTTGTTGCAATCCAGAGAAAAGTGAGAAAACTGTTGTTGCTAAACTGGCTCATGAACTCCTAGCAGTCAACTGACAGCACACTCAAGCCTCTCTGCAGTCTGATTATTCAACCAGCGATTCGTGTTCAGGTGACGTGTCATTTAGTCCCGCAAATAGAGAGAGACGCTACTGCCAGAGTGTGCTGACTGGCGAGAATTTGGTAGGGTTTCACATGCATATCTACGGCTGTGTGGTTAGTTCGTATTCCCTTTCAGAAAACAAAGGCGAAATGCTTGCAAGTTGAACCTCTATAGATAGATTTTAAAGAAATGCAATCCATATCATGTACGTGTCTATAATCTGTACAAACAAGATCTTGTTGTTAATTGTTGCAATTTGCAAACATAAAAGAGACGAAGGACGTCATCGGTAAGGAAAAGCCACCGGCGAGGAAAAAAAACGAGAGACGACGACACACGCGCCATCAGGCGAACACGGACACAGCAACACTGTGAACACACACGCACGCACACCGAAACAAACAGAATAAGCGGCAGCCCGACCCCGTCCGTCGGTGCCAGAGGTATCGATCGGCCAATCAGTCGCGGTAGCACACGAGCAGCGCGACGCAGCGGAAGATGATGCGGAGCCTCGCCTCGTTCCCCCGCGCGACCCTGCAGCCGCCGCCGATTTGGCTGGCGCCCCTGCGCTTCTTCGCCCCGTGGCTCCTGGCGACGACGAGCTCCATGGTCTCCGCGCGGCGCCGCGCTCCTTCGTCGCTGGCTCTCTCTGCCGCGAGAGAGCTAGCTAGCAACTGGAGTAGCAACTACTAGCTAGCAAATGCGTCCGCGCGCGAGAGCCAGCTAATTAATTAACCGGGCGCTGGCATGCCAAAAAAACACTTTGGCGACGGTGTGGGTGCGCGATGGAGTCGGGGCTGCTCTTGTTGATGTGTTTATATACCGCGCGGCGCGCGCTAGCTCTGACCGTACGTACACTTGGACGGACGCTGGAAGGTTCTCAATGTAGGTCGCGCTAGGCGCTAGCTAGGTGCAGTCCCAGTGCAGCTACCGAGCTGTATTTGCGTACGTGCGGTGCGTACGTACGACGCCTTGACCGTGGGTAGCTCACGGTGAGTTCCGTGCAAGCGCATGCACCAACCTGCAAACTTTCCTGGCCCGATCCAGCAGCAACCAGATGGATCATCGATACGTCGGCTCGTCCATCCGGCATTTAAAGTCAAACCGCCTGGTGCTTGATTATTAACGTCCGTTCGTTTTGTTCAGGGAGGTTAGAAACAGTCCAGGATACACGATCGGATCCTGCAGCTAATGTTGCCATCCGCCATCGGCCATCCGATGCCGGGTATGCCGATACAGACGTCGACCCGCTTGTTGTTCGTCATCGCTGACCACTGCGTCGTATCGCGAGCCATTAATTACCTTTTCTTTGTAGGTTTGCGAATACGTCCTGTCTGCTTCCATGCCTTGACCGAGCGGCAAGAATCTTTTTCTTTCATCTGCAGTGCAGTGCAGTGCAATCAACCATCGATCTGTATTAGGAGGTGTTTATATCCAAGTGTATAAAAGTTTTGGTGTATCACATTATGTATTATATAGGGTATCACATGAGATGTTCAGACACTAATAAAAATACTAATTACAGAATCCGTAGGTAAACCACAACACGAATTTATTAAACCTAATTAATCCATCATTAACAAATATTTACTATAGCACCACATTGTCAAATCATGTAGCAATTAGGTTTAAAAGATCCATCTCGCAAATTAGTCGCAATCTGTGCAATTGGTTATTTTTTTAATCTATATTTAATACTTAATGTAGGTGTTCAAATATTCGATGTGATGGGACGTAAAATTTTAGGGTGAGAGCTAAACACCCCCTTCCCTCAGGGTTGCTATGCTACACACCTAGTACACCTTCCGTATGGTTCTGAAAATTTAAGGAGCGCAACAAATTATCAGATCAGATCAATCCAATTATCCTAAGGATTATATAACAAGCCACCGGCCCTATCCAAATTACCTTTTGACTGGCCGGCCACTCATCAATATATCGATGCTATTCCCATGAGCTAAGCACGATCCATCCATTTTGGACATGCATCTGCAGGATGCATCGTATCAGGACGAAGTTAAAACGGCGACGGGATTTGGCCGGCACCTCAAGTTTAACGTACGTCCTAACATCGCATCACTCGTGTACGCGACAGAATCGCTACATTGGCGCACAAGCCAGTTGACTGAAAACCTCAGTGGACACAAACGCTAACGTTGGCAGAACAAATTGTGTGACTGCGGCTCTGTGTGTCTTTTAAAAGCCGGTCAAAGAAGAGCGATTGCCGTTGTTGCAATCTAGAGAAAAGTGAGAAAACTGTTATTAACTGGCTTATGAACTCCTAGTAGTCAACTGACAACACACTTAAGCCTCTCTGCACTCTGATTATTCAACCAGTGATTCGTGTTCAGGTGACGTGTCATTTAGTCCTGCAAAAAGAGAGAGACGCTACTGCCAGACTGTGCTGACTGGCGAGAATTTGGTAGTGTTTCACATGCATATCTACGGCTGCGTGGTTAGTTCGTATTCCCTTTCAGAAAACAAAGGCGAAATGCTTGCAAGCTGAACCTCTATAGATAGATTTTAAAGAAATGCAATCCATATCATGTACGTGTCTATAATCTGTACAAACAAGATCTTGTTGTTAATTGTTGCAATTTGCAAACATGTATGCCGGGCCGGCCAAAGAGTAGGTCGGCCAAATTTCATTAAGAAAGAGAGTGTTTACAAATATACAGGTTTTGCATTTTGACAAGAGGCTGTCAAAGCTGAAGGGAGAGTGTTAAAAACCCTCCCAAAAGATAAATTTGCAAACATGTAATCCAGATAAATTGTTACTTGCTGATGAGCTCCTCATTGCCAACCCGTACGTAACACATTTACAATCTTCTCTTGCTATTCAACCAGAAGTGGTCATTAATTGTTCGTATTACGTGTGATGATTTAGCTCAACAAATAGAAGACCACAAAATCCGCTGTTACTCTCTACAGTATCGGTGCTGCTAATAACCGGTAAGAATTAGGTAGGGATACACATGCATCATCTACAGTATGTGGTCGCAAAACTTGCCGACGCCTGCGTTAGTTTGTGTTATTCCTTTAGGTGAGGTGCTTGCAAGTTGCAAAAAACTCTATAGACTGATTTGAAACAAAATGCAATCTACGATCATGTACTTGTCTGTAATCTTTGCAGACATATCAATAATACAGCAGATCATTGATGACCAGAAGTTAGCCTCAAGATCATTAATTTGGGGAATCTGACGATCTCAGCACATCAGGATCTTGCAAAACCGAGGACAGAAACTCAGATATGTATGGCCAGGCCAGACAGAACCAAGTTAGTGTCAAACAAGTTGGAATGTTAGCCATACGTATAGCTAAACAAATCCCAGAGCAAGATTCATGAGGCATTATAGGCCACAAAATTTTTAGAGGCGTTGTCCCCCAGATCGATCTTGCATCACACTTCGTGCAAGTTGAGAAACCGTGGCATGTGCTCTGTGGAGTACTGGCAGCTACCCACTCTAAAAATATTACCAGTACATCAAAATGTATGATATATTATTGGTAGCTTACAGCTAGACAATAGAAGGCTTCTTATAAAGAAAAGGAGCTAGAGATTTGGGCGCTTCTCCTCTATATAAGCACGCCAAATGCAACAGCATCACCATGCTAAGCAGAAGCACTTAAGCACTAAACACTTGTGAAGGAGGCTGTCTTTTTTCTTCAGAGGTGTGATCTGATTTCTCCAACAGTATGGGCAATCCAAGGAGCCAAGGGAGAAGAGGAGGCCTCGGCAGAATGTTGAAGGAGCACAAGGCGAGGCTGTACATCATCCGGCGATGCGTCGTCATGCTTCTCTGCAACCGCGACTGATCAGTGATCATACTGATCATCACGCATTTTTGTTGTAGTCCGGGTCCTCCGGGATATGGACGGACAACTTCTTTTTTGTTCTGGATTTCACTTCCAGAATCTAGGGTTAACAATTCTTTGATCGATGTATATAATCATGTATGGAGGGCTAGCATGTTATTTTCCAATATTTTCACCTTTTAACACCGGTGATTTCGCACTCTACTTTGTTAGATTGACATAACAGTTCTCTTTTTGATCGTTCAGAAACTCGATCTGTTATTCTGGATCCTTCAGAAAAAACAAAAGTAGTTCCCGGATAGTGTTTTATCTGAAGTTCTGCTACTTGTTTTTCTTTCACTTTCTGCTCCAAAGAGGAAACAAGTCTCCATAATAATTCACACACTAGTCACCAGCAAATTAGAATACTGTCATCAAGTTGACAATGAATATTTTGTGCATTAGTTGGGAAACAAGTTTACACACTAGATACTCTTTGTTGTCTTGCCAACAAAGCAGTGCAATTTGCAGCAGTGGACAACAGCAACTGAACCTGAAGCTTCAAGGCAGTAGTAGTCTCTAGCTTGAAGAGGCTTGCAGCACCATGTTCTGTACTTTCATAGTTGTTCCCCTTCGCATCTATCCTTGTGGTCTTCCTTGGTACTTTCTGCGTTTGGATGTTACGTTTGGTGCCGTTCTTTTCTCTAACAAGAGTTGAATGAAGATTAAGATTTTTGTGGTACATTTTTCAAACCGCTAAATGGTGTGTTTCGTGCAAAAGCTTTTTTATTGAAAGTTGCTCTAAAATATCATATTAATCTATTTTTTAAGTTTGTACTAATTTAAACTCAATCAATCATACGGTAATACACCTCGTTTTGCGTAAAAAACTTAATCTTCATCTTCATTTTTATCTTATCTTGATTGCCTGATCCGATGGCTATCAAGACCATTTTAGACCTTAACCAAAAATCTAGCCATGTTGAAGGATTTTTTTTGTGCGAAGGCATGAATAATGTATTGTTGAATACTATATACATGAATACATCCAACTATCCTACAAATGATTTCGATTTTAGGCACTGAACCTTTAAAGGGTACGGGCGGTTTTGGGGTATGCTCTAAACCCAAACCTTCTTCCGCTCTCGCACAAAACTGACAAAAGAACCCTCAAACCTTCTGTCAACGCCCTGAAGTAGCCTTGATTTGTTTCCAGTATTATGAGGGGACCTGCAGTCCTGCAGGAATGATGCATTTGTTCATCCAGACTCCAGAGCATCGAAATTTTGTCTTTTTTGGTGTTATAGTTCTATGCTCACGCTTTTATAGCTACATTAGGAGGATTTCTGACGAATGGTTTTTATATGATTCAATTTATCTTCAGTTTTTTTATTTTTAATTTTCATTGTGGTGGGAGAAGTATGATGACTCCACTTTTACAGTAGTAGAGGTAGTTTTTTTTTTGATAACACAAAGTTAAGAATTTTTTTTTGACATTCAACAGAGATAAGAAATGCTATTGAAGCATTGAGAGTTTGAGACTAAGGCTTAAGTATGTCTGCAAAAATGCCACGCCGCCTCACCGCCCTTTTGCAGGCGGTCCCAAGGGGACTGCTTGCAAAAAAATTCGGTGTCCCCTGTGGCCGCCGTTATGGAGAGGCAACGGCCGTCTGCCACGTCGGCAAAATCGTCTTCTAGGAGGGCGAGGGCGATGGCGATGGGGTGACTAGTGAATTTTTTAAATAGAAAATTATTTTTGTAAATATTTTAATAATAAATAAAAATAAAAAATAAAAAAATTCCACTTAACTGATCGCTTAACGGGCAAGATGGGCCTCCGCTCCACTGGCCCAACCACGTAGCAAGCTCCCCTCGAACAGAGTGTACGGACCACACACTTACACGTGGGTCCCAGCTAACCACAGGGCCCCACACGCCAGTCTCCCACTCCCCCCGCCTCCATAATATCGCGCAAACCGGTGTGGGCACTCTCTCTCTCCTCGTTGTCCCTCGGTCCCTCCGTCCGTCCTCTCCTACCCCCTCCTCTCTCTCTCTCTCTCTTCCCCCGTCCCCACGTCGCCGCGCCTCGCCCCGCCCCGCCCGGTTCCACCGGCCGCCTGCCTCCTCCGCGGCGGCCTTCCCTCCCAAATCAAAACCCTAGACCAGCCCCCCATCGCCGCAACCGCTGCTTCCACCTCCCAGCCAGCCACAGATACGGGGGGCCCTAGCATCTCCGCGGCGGCCGCCTTCCCCGGGAGGGGGCTGCAGCCCAGAGCTAGGGTTTTGGGGGGGGGCCTCACACCCCCCGGGGCCATGGAGTTCGAGGCGGACGGCGCCCGGTGGCCGGAGCCGCGAGGCGACGCTGCCGGGGCGCCGCCGCTGGAGCGTGGCGATGCGCCTTCCCCTCGCTTCGATTCGTCTCGTGCCCTAAGGTAAGCGGCGAACCCCCTCTCTCTCTTGTCTCGAGAAATAAAATCCTCAGACGAGTGATAAAGCTCTCGCACCGTGATTCGTCTCGTGCTCCGGTAGAACTTAATTTATAGGGTTTGCTGTGGGATTTATTATTGTAGGTTGATGTGCTTAGCTCTGCTTTTGTACGATTACGAATTTGGCCAAGTTAGAGATTTTCAATAAAATGCCTGTTGAGTGTGTGGGGAATAGTTTCTAGTGTTTAGGCGAGCACTGGTAATAGCATGAATATGGATAAATTTTGTATACGCTGCCAATAACTGATGATTGGTTTTATACGAACTACTAGATGCTATCTAGCTTTTCAGAACAAGGAATTCATATTATATGAAGTACTAAATGCCATCTAACTTTTGAGAACGGGGAATTTATTTTATACGAGGACAGGGCAGTGAAGAAAAGTCTGTTTGACCTCATTGTATTGAAAAACTCACGGGATATAATCCATACTCAGGCACTAATTTAAATTATTATTTGAACTTTGTTGATAAGATTTAGGGTCAAAACACGGTTGGATGCAGAAATATTTTTGTTTAAGGTAATATAATCTATCTGATTGCATGGTTTGGAAGCGTGTACTTTGATCGAATATATCTTTTTTCAGGGTTTTGCATGAAACGCCTTGATCTCCTTTGACTTGTTAAAGTGGAAATAAGTTTGTTAACTTCTCAAGCAATAAAAAGGACCTAATTTTTAACATATAGTTCACTAATATATCTAATGCTTATTTCTGTGTTCTCTAGTTACCCACGGCAGAAACTATTTTAGTGTTCTTATTGATTTCTTTGTTGATGGCAGATTGCTGAGAGAGCTTGGCTCAAATGTAACAGAAGATTTGGTTGTGCTGATGCCAAATTTGCTATCATTTCTGAAACATGATGATCCTGCGGTTGTTAATCAATCCATAGCTAGTGGGACAAATTTATTTGCTGCTGTATTGGAAGAGATGACACTTCAGGTCTTTTTTGTAAAACAGATATTTATTAATGAATAAATCCATTGTTGTTGTAATTACTACCGTTGCGATGCTGGTATTATCGTTTGACGAGGTTTATTTTACTTGCTTCTCCTAATTGTTTGGGGAGTATGTCTCAGAAATAAACAAATTGTGCCAAAGGAAATACAAAATATTAAATTGTTTTCTTGGAAAAGACGTGTTTATAACCTCAGAGACCAGCACTTCTTGATTGCAATGCATGTTTTGCTCTTTCAGTATTATTGGAGGCACTGCATAAACCCAGTACTTTGCTGTTTGCTGTTTTCATTTATTCTGTTTCACATGTTCCCATGGGTCAGTTTTATGCAGGACAGATACAGCCTCTGCCTATCATAAAGTGCTTATGAAGAGTAGTACTGTCTGTTCTCTACTGTCAGTATGCTAAAAGTGCTCGGCAATCGCAAATCTTATTGTGATACCACTAGAGGGTCAAACCATTTCAGATGGTGCATCCAGTGAACAAGCCTTTAAATCCTTGTGACTCCATTAATACTGTGTCTAGCTTGCTTCTATTATTCACTTTTACTCCCAGAAATCATTTTTTCTGATGATTTACCAATGGTCTATGTTCTAGACGATTGGTGAAGGAGCGTGCTTTGTCTCGTATATATTTGTGCTAGAGTAGTTGGACCAGAAGTAGTTGCATGTCAGTTTGGTGCTAGAATAGTTGGAACAGAAGCTGTTGCATGCCAATTTGGTGTTCTTTTCTTAAATCAATCAGTTAAAGTGACTTTACTACAGTAAGTCGACAATCTTACACAACTATATCACTTACAAAGTGGCAAAAGATTCTGCATAAATACAACATAAACTGTACCAGCTGTATACATTTGAAGCAGTGTGAAAAATGTGTCATGTTTGTTCAATTCATATTTAATAACTAGTGCTGATTGATACTAGCAAAGAATAATATTTCCTTTTGTAAACTGTGACTTTATAACCTTGAAGAAGCTTCCAGGAAAATGTTATCCACTGGATCACATGTTAAAACATTAAACTTACATTTGTACTGTAATTATAAAAAAAATATTACTATCCTAATAGGACTCTATGTGATCAAGAACAGCTTGAAGCTTCTTTCAGTAGTTAAAAACTAATTGAGCCATACAATGCTCATAGATTTGTTTGTTAGCTATTTGTTTTGACTATTTTACAAGCAATGGTTTTGTGATTATACCCGTGAAGATTTAAGGTAGTATTTTACACAGTAGGGTCAGAGAAAACCCATATGTTTTCATTTAGTTCTGAAAATGCAAAACGTTATGTAGAATCACTATGAAGTAATGTCTCCCTTTCAAAATTTTCTCCTGATTGAATTGATGCTACTTAAAGTGTTATCACTAAGATATTACTGATAGCTTGCTCTTGGTACTCACTTTCCATTTTAATGCTGAATGTAGATTAATAAGTGTGGAAGGGTTGATGCTTGGCTTGAAGAGATGTGGGCTTGGATGAAGCAGTTTAAAGATGCAGTCCATAATCTGATCCATGAGGTTAGTAGCATACAAGTTCATGCGTTGCGTAATTTCAATAATACGTTGATACTGTGGTTGTTCTGTTGTGTATTTGCAAGCACTATTTAGCAGATAAAATGAAAGTACAAAACCTACATATATCAGGTTTTTTATTATACTGTTTCTCTTTATTTTATGTAAAACTATGATCTAGTGCTCTGGAAAAACTTTCTTTTGTGGAGTGTATTTGTGACTATGTTGAGCACAGAGCACTACGAAAGTGGGAATTATTCCACAGTAATCCCATCCCTGCCCTTGTGATATGATATGAAGAAAAGGAGCCAGACTACCTCTTCTTTGCTCATCCTACTGAAAATACACAGCTTTGTAACTAATGACTACTTTCATCGCAAAAAAAAAAATGACTACTTTGAAACTTGAATTGATGGTTTAGTTCTTTGTTTCTGCTCAATCCAAGACTAATGCTATTCTTCATGTGATATACAACAGTCTGTCCCAGTTGCTACTAAACTGTTTGCTGTAAAGTTCATTGAAACATGGATCCTGTGTTTCGCACCTCAATCCAAAAGTGACCGGATGCAGCCAACTGAAGGTATTTTAAGGCAGATTTTTGCAAAGAATTAATGGGCATAATGTGGTCCTGCAATCAAAGTAATGAAATGTATTTTCGCTGTACAAACAGGAAGGAACAGGAGGTTGTTTGATAGTTCAAGATTATCTCAATTCCATCCCAGCCTTAACCCTGCTGTTCTCGAAGCTGATGCAAACAGGGCTCTCATCCTCCTTGTGGATATACTGCAGTCAGCTTGTGCTCATCAAGGATCCTTCCTAGTTGGCACCATTAATTCGTAAGACTCTGTACCAGTTCCCTCTACCTTCTGCTCGTTTTGAGTTGTCGCCTCCATATATGGATTGGCGGATAGCTATTTGTGTCATTTATAAACTGTTGTTTCTGATTCAGTTTCATTTTATGCACAGTAACTATTTCTTATGTTGTCTCTGACCTGTCACACATCTATAGTGATATCCCCATAGTGTTGTACTTTGTGAAGTGGGTACCGTAACATTTATTTAGGCTTTTGTGTTCTTTACTTCAGTTATATAATTGGCCGCAACAGACATGGGCAGTGATGAGGTTTACCAATGAGCAAAGCTTGCAACTGTACTATGTCCATGTGGTTGCCTGCTACTTTAAGATTTTAATGTTCGGAATGTCTTTTTCCTGTTGGAAGTTATCTTACTATCAGTACAACCTTGCAAACTATGTTGTTATCTTTTGGAAATATAAATGTTTGTCACTTTCCAGTCTTGCAGCTATTGCAAAGAATAGACCTGTTTACTACGAACGCATACTGCCAGTGCTACTTGGTTTTGACCCTAGTTTGGAGGTTGCAAAAGGAGCTCATCCTGCAAGTCTGCGGTATTCCCTGAAAACAGCTTTTTTAGGGTTTCTAAGGAGTCCTTGCCAGGCAATGATTGAGGTGAGCTCACCTTATAGTTATATGCCATCTTTACCATTTTCTAGAGTTCAAAGTATACAAAATGTACTCATCTATCTTCTTCTTCTTCTTTTTTTTTTTTTTTTGCATGTTCTCCTGTTTAGTTTTTTAATCCTTGAGCTTGTTTTGTTAGTGTTACATGCCTACACTAGTAGATTCTAGTGCACGGTCCTTGATTTAACTGTTTAAATAATCATACCGAAAGCCATTCATTTCAGTAAAAAAAAAGAAGTAAAGTTGTCCTTGTGGTTTATTGTCACGAAAACAAATTAACTTAGCTAACTTGCAAAAATGTCATGTGAAATGATTGTCACTTGATTAATGATTATCTAATGATAAATTTTGATGAAATTAGTTAGTGACACTGATAATAGATGTAGGACGTATAGTTGTCTTAATGGCTGCTTTCCTTACACATGAAGGATGGCTGTGTATAATAATCAACTAATGACTTATATGGTCCAGTTTGTGCATTTCTGTTCTAATTATTTAGTGGATATCTGGTTATCCTCTTTCATCTATTAAGTTCCATGTAACTGTGCCATCACATGAATGCTAATAATACTTAAATACTCGTAGTATCAACTAGTGAGCTGTGTGAGCTTAAAATGCTTCTTGGATTTTATAATACATATAAAGTAGCTTGTACTGCCTCCCGTTGCTTTTTCTAGTTAACTAAATGAACTGGGTTTTTTAGCTCTGTTCTAGGATCTGGCTTTACTACTTTCCCATGTCTATATAGGATTTGCAAATATCATGTTTCCTTTCCTGCTTTCATGTTGTTTGATGGACTTAACTGTGTTCGTGCATTTAATTGGGCCTTGTATGCTCCCTGTTATTTCTGAAATTAATTATGGCCATTCTTGTCTGGACAGTCCAAGGATACTCTGGTAAGGCAGCTTCGTGTTCTGAGCCCTGGTGAAGCAACAGAACAAATTATTAGGCAAGTAGAGAAGATGACTAGAAATATTGAGCGCACTTCTCGTGCTAGCAAGGTAATGCCTGTACTGCTGTATGCATATATATTGCAGCATTAATAAATTTGGCATTTGCTTTTTTAGTTTTCCTTGGTTATGCACGTTCCTTTGAGGAATATTAAAGTGTTCTTTTATTTATAGGATGAACCTTCAACGTTGGATATGCCTTACGGAGATGTTAGTCGGAAATATCCTGCTGCCAGATCAAGTGATGCTTTTGCTACAGCTGATGGCGTAGCTAAAAGAGCAAGATTTGATACCTCTGCTGCTTTAAACCCACCATTTCAGGGAGCATCTGATTATTCTAATATGCAGGTTGACAATGAAGCGAATGTGGATCATTCCTCTGATCCAGCTCTCTTGAATTGTGATATGTCTCCTGTTGAGAAGATGATTGAAATGATTGGTGCTTTACTTGCTGAAGGGGAAAGAGGAGCTGAATCCCTTGGCATTCTCATCTCAACAGTAGAAGCAGATGTCATGGCTGACATTGTAATAGAAACAATGAAACATCTACCTGAAACTTCAATTCTATTAGCTACCAGCAACAATGGCCAGCAAAAGAAAATTCAATCTTCCTCCAGTCCCCTGACAGAAAACTTGCCAGCAAACTCCCACTCAATGCCCTACAGTACGCAGTTCGCACTTCCTGCAGATGGAGTCAGCATGTCAATGTCAGATGTGCCTGTTGTGTCTGGCGTTCATGATTCTAAGCGTGACCCAAGAAGAGTATGATATGATCTATCTTTAATTCACATTTTTTGCAGTCAACAGAAAGTGCATATTGTGAAAACTGTCAATGTATTGCAGGATCCTCGTCGCCTTGATCCTCGTCGGACAGTTGCCCCTGCAGCCACTAGTTCCATACATGTGAAGGGGGAAACCACCGGCGTGCATCAGACAAATAACTTGTCAAATGTACCTTATCCTGTTTCAGGGAAGGTTGAAAACTCTTTAGACTATTCAGGAGACCTATCTAAAAATGAAGACGTGCAGCAAACATCTTGTCAACCCAATCAATCACTCCCAAAGGAAAATAGTGAGATTTTGGATGATGCCTTGGAACTGGAGCCGAAATTTGAAGTGCAGGCATTAGCAGATGTTGGATTTCATTCTTCTGATGTTGATAAAGAGATGGTCAATCCATTGTCTCCAGAAGCTACTTCAAACAATGAATTGGATAGCGTGGAATTGGAGGTTGATCCATTTTCCCCAGTTTTGAAGGCATCAACGCCGGAGGATACTACTAATCATGATTTGCCAGTTCTTCCATCTCATCTGGAATTAAGTGACGATGAGAAAATCTTGTTGCACAAATTAGCAATTAGACGGATAATCGATGATTACAAGAAAAACAGCGTTAACACAAGATTTTCCCTCCTTGCTCATTTGATTGCCCAGGTATTCTTTTGGTACTGTAATATTTATGGCCTGACATATTATTACTTGTTTCTTCTCTGTGACATATATGTTTAGTAATTTTAATCCCCAAGCTAACTTTGCTAGTGTTCTGGAAATACTTCAATATGTGCTGTTCTCACACCAGGTTTCTGTTATTCCAGAGTACTGCTGATGACAATATTATGGATTTGATTCAGAGACACATTATATACCATTATCATGATCAGGTACTTTACTGATAGCGTACTACTTCTTTCTTTGCATTTAGCATTATCGGAGGCGGTTATCATCCAGTGTTCAATCGATCAAATTTGCTAGGATAACAAAACCTGGATTAAAAAAAGGATTTGGCTTGGGTTTAGGTTCTTTAGCATTTAAACATTGGTATTGGTTGTGGTCTTTTTATGATTGTAATATGAGTTTAGATCATTCTATTTTGTCAGATATCAGTTAAGAAAGAAAACTGGGATTAGCTCTTTTTTTATATATATATTTGGACTGAACTTGTGGAACCAAATTTCAGAAGGAGCTTTATCCTGAGCACAACATTATGCTTGAAATATATTTCGAGGTGTCTGAGCTGGATTTGTTTGAATATGCATAACGTTGAGCTAACGTCATTCTTGCCCATTCTATCCTATTTGAGCTATATATCTTTTGGCAGCTGTTGTGTTTCTCTAGGGTTCTCAACCATTCTAGTGATTCTGGGTTTGGTGGACTCACATGTGATATCCTATTGGTGAACGTCCTGTCTGTAGTGCGCTTGAGCTAATTCAAGCTTCCTTCTGGTTGACCTTGTGCTGGTTAATCAACCTTGATCAGAGAGAAAGACACACACACACACACAGAGAGAGAGAGAGGGAGGGAGGGAGGGAGGGAGGGAGGTTTTAACTGTGTCGAGTTTGCTCAGTTTGTCTTGTCTCTAGCTGCAGTTGTCATATGCAAATTTGAGCCCCTAAATGTCATCACAATCCATGGCACCACATGTTAGGTGCTTCGTAACTATCATTGCATGACTATTTAACTTCTGAAGCATGTGATTTACAGGGTCATGAACTGGCAATGCATGTGCTGTATCAGCTGCACAGTGTGAGTGTTGCTGATTCACCAGAAAGCACCGCACCTGCTTCTAAAAATTATGAGAACTTCTTTATATCACTTGTAAGCAAGAAAACTTTATTTTGATATTTGTTTTGTATTTTCTCTGAAGGTTGAAATTTGGGTGGTATTAATATATGTTCATTCTTTCGTTCTTAGGCAAGGTCCTTGATTCACTCGCTACCTGCTTCAGACAAATCTTTTAGCAAATTTCTGTGTGATGCACCATACTTGCCTGAGTCTATGCTTAAATTACTGGAGGATATTTGTGTGTCACAAGGCAACAGCCAGCAAACAAAGGACAGTGATGGTGATCGTGTCACCCAAGGCCTTGGAACCGTGTGGAGTCTTATCTTAGCACGGCCTCCACTTCGACAAGATTGCTTAGATATTGCTCTTAAGGTTTGCATTTTCTTTTCCTTTTTAACTGGTAGATCTTATCATAAATCATTTTGAGTGATTAATTTTTTTTTGACATCTTTTCACATTCTAATGTAACGAAAAGGGTAAGACAACTTGAATTAAACCTGCTTCTGCTTTTTACACTAGAAGCATTTTGGTGATGTGTATATGGAAGTTACTTTTGTCTGTATGTCTGTTGCAATCCAAGATTAAACATATTTATGGCTGATATGTTTACTTATTTTTGTGAATTAAGGACAATGTTGATATGGGTTTACTATGTGTCTATGTTCACTTATCATGTTTCCTGTATTATGAATTTGCAGTGTGCCATTCACTCTCAAGATGAAGTCAGGGGAAAGGCAGTTAGATTGGTCTGTAGGATCATTGCCTCTATGCTTATGTTCTGTTAATTTGCCATTTTTTTATTTAGTGCTGGTTTTGTAATGCTAATCCTTGTATTTTTGGTAGGTTACAAAAAAACTCTATGAACTAACATACGCATCAGAAAGAGTTGAGCAGTTTGCCATCGACAGTCTTTTGGCAATTGCTAATAAACATGGTGTGGAGACGGACATTAATTTCACATCCTTGAAAGAATCTTCACCTGAGGTAATTCTTGATGATTTTCCTTGTTATGCTTGGTGCTTTATCATGCACTCAGACTCAACTAGGAGTGGGAACTGATGTGCCATCCTAATTGTTCTATTTCTGAACTCAACAGTAGCAAATGCAATGTATGGTTGAGGCCTACATATTTTCTCCTTAACGATAGTCTATTCTGTTTGTATTTGTTTTACTGTAAAAAAAAATATGGACGTCAGGATGGGAACTGTTACTGTCCCATCCAAAATATTGTATTGTCCACACTTCAACTCTAGTTTGATAAATCAACATTAGTATTTTTGTTGCAGTGTATCAAAATAAGTAAACACCTTTTCACATTTAATGTCAATTCATGCTCAAGCATTTGCCCAACTTACTATAAATGTTCTGTGGGGGTTAATTATGACACAATCGAGTGTAGGCCCCCCCCCTCGCCGCCGCACACACCACACAGAAAAAAGTTAGTTTAGTTGACTTCTAATATCTCCTCCTAATCAAAATTTCCCCTATACTTCTTTCAATTTTCCACTGTAGTTTGACTCTCAATGATACAAGAGATCAAATGTCCTAATTTTCTTCAGATGCCATTGAAATGTCTTAAGTTTTGACATATACACTGCATTTTGATTGAACATTTGACTGATATTGAAGTTTTTTTTTTCTGAAAGCAGTTTGAGGCAGGCAGCCAGGAAACTTCGGTTAGTGGCTCCCATATTTCAGATGCTGAACCTTCTGAAAGTACATGCAATAAGACCGATTTGGTTTCACCTAAGCAATCTGCAGTATCTGTATCTGAGGCCAAACGCCATACTTCATTGTTCTTTGCACTTTGCACGAAGGTCTGTAGATGTAAACAATGTTAGCTTGTTCTGTTTTTTTTTTCTGCCGGAGGTAGTAAAACCATTTTCCTTCTTCCAGAGGCCCATTCTTCTTCAACATCTGTTCAATGTTTATGGAAGGTCTCCAAAAGTTGTCAAGCAGGTTCTACTTTCAACTTCTAAAGTCCTGAATTTTGACTATTGGATCACAACCACTGTCTGCTCATTACGTCGCAAAATCATGCAGTGTATCCATTGGCATATACCCAATCTTGTAAGAAACCTGGGATCCTCATGTTCTGAGATGCTGGCTATTATTCATAACCCACCTGAAGGCAGTGAAGAGCTTGTTACCTTGGTATTACCATCCTTTCTCTTGATTCATCATTATGCATTATTGAAGCATGGATATTCCTTATACTCATTATCTTCTCTTCTTAAAGATATTGCAAACTCTGACAGAAGATTCAACTCCTTCAGCCGAACTTGTAGCGGCAGTTAAACATCTATATGAAACCAAGCTGAAGGTTTGAAGAATTTCTGCCTGCTCTGTGCTCTGTGTATCATCATACTGCAAATTGTTTTGTTTGTCGTCTTAGTAGTATTGGCTATTTAGTGCTTTTGCTGAATCTTGTAATTTTCTCTGGCAGGATGCATCTATTCTCATTCCGTTGTTATCTTCATTTCCAAAGGAAGAGGTAGTGGTCTCTTTTATTTTGTTTATGCATCTTCTAACTGTCTAACTGTCTAGTTGCTTGTTATCTGAGAAATATAAATACTTGCCTTGCCATGATAATGTTTGAGAAATAGAAATACTTGCATGCCTTGCACAATCTGGATTGAGTTGTCAGGATAGCTAATTTAGTCGCTATGCAATGGCACTTAGAAATTGGCTGGTGGCATGGACCACTTAATTCAGATCATGCAGTGTGCAGTTTGTAATTCTCTCCTTGTATATGCTACTACCTCCGTCTCAAAATGTAGCTATTTCTAGCACAGTACTTTGTCCCAACATGAAGCTATTTCTTCAGCTACTTCCTCCTCTCAACCAATCACAACCATTCTCCTTCACCTACTTTCTCTTCTTGACCAATCACATACCTTGTCCAACCATTCACATCTACTTTTTTAATATCCACGCCAACCTAAAAAATGCTTACATTTTGGGACAGAGGAAGTAGCTCGCTAGATTCACTACTCCCTCCATCCCAAAATCCAAAATACACTTTTGAGGTTTTCCGTGGAGATTAAGTAGGTCGATTTGAATGAGGAATGGTTGTGATTGGTTAAGTGGAGGGAGTAGGCGGAGAATTTGCTATATTTTGGGATAGAGGGACTATAATATTTCTAGCCAAGGGTTAAAAAAATAATAATTTCTGCTATCATATTTGTGATAATCTGTCCAAGTCCAAGCAAGTAGAATTCTAGCTGATGCACCGAAGGTCTAAGCATCGATTAAGATTTCATTTCTGGTGACACATAGGTATTCAGTTTGTACTTCGTGGATGCTTTATCAGGCTGTAGACTAAGAATAATCGTAGGGTGTCAACCTGAAATAGTTCTAATTTATTTTTGAGTTACACATCAATCTAGAAAGCAAAATTATTTGCAGTTGATAATAAATACGTGCCAAAAGTCATTTTGAAGTTATTATATCGGATTTTGGAATATGTTTTATGTTCCGTTGTCCTTTTGTTTATAATCTATTCTTCTCAAAATCATTTGTTTATGTCTACGGAGTAGCAAGTACTGAATGCTTCTCATGATTGTGAACTTAACGTTTTTGTCATCATGATATGGCTGCATTTTGCTGCACATATTGACCTGATTGTTTTACACTGGTCCCAGGTGCTGCCCATATTTCCAAGACTAGTTGATCTCCCACCTGATAGATTCCAAGATGCACTTGCTCGGATATTGCAGGTGATCGTATTTGTCCTTATTCAACATTCAGTTAATAGATATTACATAGATCTTACAGAATTATGCAATTGTTTGAGTAGAATTGTAACTATAATTGTTTGAGTAGAATTGTAACTATGGAATATATATTGAGATCATCATAGTTGGTGACAATTAATCATAGCATCTCATTTAACTGTTGAGGGAAGAATTTTGCCGATTCAAATGCCAGTATAGAAGGATAGGGAGTTACTAATTATCTTGATTCTTGTGGCACATTTGGCAAGTGATTGTAAATTACTTGCATACTAACGCGAAAATTATTTAATATTTGTATTGACAGGAAACAACCATGTCAATGCTTATTATTAACTATGCATTTTGTAAGTTGATTTTTATTAGGATATAAAAATTTTCTTGGATGGGGTTTAAGTAAATTTCCTTTTGACAGGGATCTGCTCATACTGGTCCGGCTTTAACCCCTGCTGAAGTTCTTATAGCCATTCATGATATTAATCCTGAAAAGGATAGAGTTGCCCTGAAGAAGGTGAGCTATTGGTTATGTTGATGTATTCATTATATTCCAACATCTCAACAGCATAAATTAGTGCCCAGTACACAAATTGGATGTCTTGATGGATTTTGTATCAAGAGTTCAAGACAGACATGCATATGCACCTGTGCAGTAGATATCCTTTTTCTTGGTTGACATGAGTTTTTTCTCGTTTCTGATGGAAATGAAAATATTTTCAGGTCACTGATGCTTGCACAGCTTGCTTTGAACAGCGCACGGTATTTACTCAGCAAGTTTTGGAGAAGTCACTGAATAAATTGGTACTAACTTGACTGCTGTTATTCTTTACCTATTATTCTTTTACATATTCTTCTCTTTGATTAACTGTTTGGATTGTTATGTAGGTTGACAATGTACCAATTCCACTTCTTTTCATGAGAACAGTTATTCAAGCACTTGATGCTTTCCCAGCTTTGGTACAGTGATTTCCATTCTAATTTATGCGCAATTTATATATCTTGTTGTATGTTGGAAGGTTATTTGCTATCACTTTTCACATCATTTTAGAATATATGAATATGATTGTCTATCAGTAAGATGTAATAAAATATATTTTCCATATAGATACAACCTTTTCTTGTCATTTTTGTTTTTTTATTAATATTCCAAATAAACCTCTTTAGGCAAAACCATATGAAAACCTTAAAATATTGATCATTATTTTTTTCATCAGGTTGATTTTGTCATGGAAATACTCTCCAGGCTTGTTAATAAGCAGGTTAGTTATGGTACATTATTTGTTTGATTTTCCTTGCCAGCTACTGATTAACCATTCACTTTTCTGCATTATCTTGGATACCTGTCTGTGCTATATCTAATATTTGACGTTTAGGGCAAGATTTGCTCAAACTAAATCCTGAGATTCTGACTATCAATTTTATATTAGAATAAGTTTATGATATTAATTATTATGATAGTACTTTTCGAGGCAAATCTACATATATGATTTCTTTTGTTTTTAAAACTAAGCGTTTGAAAAAATGTTGATGGTTGGGTTTTAAAAGTTTGACTGAATATTGTCCTAAACATCAAATACTGACCAGAGGGAGTAAACATCAAATACTGACCAGAGGGTGCCCTTAAGTGTTGTAACTTAACATCCGTAGTTTAGTCACGCTCCCTGTACACTAATCATGTGTATGAAAACACAAACTTATCAGTGCCTCAACAAATCAATGATAATGCTAACATTTTCATCTGTCACAATTCTTATTGTTATCCTGTTTATTTTGCGAAAACAGTAGGATGGAACTTCTTTGAGTAGTTCTTTTGTTTGCAATATTTTTTGAGTAGTTCTTTATCTGCTGTTCTTAAGATTCATGCTATTTTTCATGCTGCAGATATGGAAAATGCCAAAGCTGTGGGTTGGGTTCTTAAAATTGGCATATCAGACTCAGCCACGCTCGTTTGATGTTATTTTGCAGGTACAATGTTAAGTAACTGAATGCATTCTTGCATGTATGTTATAAAAAATATGCACTCCTTGATATACAATACACTACTGTACTGACATGGCTTCACAATGCTACTTTTAGTTACCTCCACCCCAGCTTGAAATAGCTTTGAATAAGTACCCCAATCTACGAACTCCTCTTTGTTCCTTTGTTAATCAGCGGAACATGCACAGCATCTTGCCCAGGTACTTTCCCAATATTATTATTAGTCTTGACAGCTTGCTCCTTTTTCGTTTTACATTTTTGATTTTATGGGCAGTAAATACTTAAGCATATAGTTACCACCAACAGACTGATTCACCAAAAACGACTAGTTGACACAAATACTAGCAGAGCACCCACTTCTCAACTGTTTATTGCCTTGTTTTATATATGAGTAAATTTCACAAAACTACAATTATTTGGTCAAAACTATCACTTTGTTACAACTTTAGCTGGGTATTTTACAAAACTGCAATTATTTGGTCAAAACTGTTTCATTGGGTCCTATTGAGTCTTTGATCAGTGGCGCGTTAATACACGATATTCTGCAAAAAGATTCCAAAGTATCACTTGTCTTACCTTTTCATATTCATAACATGCCTTTTGTCATTGATTTCTGCAAATGCAGACAGATTTTGAAAGTTCTGGGCTTCATCAATGAACCGCACCAGGCACCAATTCCATTTGTGCCTGCTGCAATGCAAACGGCAGATGCAACCTCCTCTCTTCCTGGTGCAACTCTTATGTGAAATGTGATGTATAAACTCCAATCAGATGCGAGAAGGCTTTCCTGATCACAAGTACACACACTGCCTTGTGAACAACGATGATATGTGAGTAAAACAGAGCCCAGACAAGGACAGCGGTGTCACTCAAAAGGGTCTGCGTTTGCTGGACTTGTTTCAAACAAAGTTACAGGATGTCAGCAAGGGATACCGAGGTGGTTTCTTAAAGGTTCATTGCGCTTGTGCTCGAGGGGCTCCTATGATTTTGCAGCCCGTGCAAGTTGTACAGTAGTTGTACTCTTTCGTCCTGCAATTGCGGACTGAGGCTTCTGTGACAAGCAAAGAATAGAAGGAATATTGTTTAGGACGATGATATGACTTATCATCATCATGTCTTCCGCCAAGGAAATGACATGGTTGCAAGCTGCGGCAATGCGGCATTCCTTTCCGAGCTGCACGGAGACGGCATCCGACTGATTGGCTAACCATTTCTTCTGTTCTAATGCTAACAATGTCTGAGTATTGTACATTAACTATTTGAGTCCGCTGTCAGCCGATGTTAAACCTTTCATCTCAGAAGATAATAATTTATAGATGTTTTGATTGACTAGCATATCAAAGGTAATAGACAATATTAGCGCCGTTGATTTTCTTCGGTGCTGCGTTACTTTCGTAACTGCGTAGTGCTTACTACTCCAAATTTCCAGTAAGCTCGGGGCTTTCTACATACCCCTCCGTCGATTTCTATTTGGCATGTTTCAATTTCAATCCGTTTGATGTTTGATGTATTTTTAGACTGATGTATCTTTTGCCATTTTACTAAGCGATTTCCCTACATATTATGGCTGTGTTCTTGCCCCAGGTAGTTTCCTAACTCATCAATCTCGTTTTGCACGCGCACGTTTTTCGAACTGCTAAACGTTTTTTAAAATGTTAAATGGTGTTTTTTTTGCAAAAAATTTCTATATGAAAGTTGCTTAAAAAAATCATATGGATCTATTTTTTTTTTAAAAATTAGCTAATACTTAATTAATCACGTGCTAATAGACTGTTCCGTTTTCCGTGCATGAAACTCGCTCCAGCGAACACAGCCATATATGCAGACATGCAGTTGGGCAATGTCTTTCCCTACAATGATACAATAGAAAAACAAATTAAATCAAACAAGGAAAAAAATCTAACACATCAGATAAATCCGTTCGAAATAAATAGGGTATTGCTAGATTTTAAGCGAACTAAATTTGTAAAATTTAAATTTTTCTAAGTGAATTGTAATTTTGCACTTTGGACCATCTTTTATTATCTAATCTAAGTTTCACTTTAAATCATCTTTTTATTAACATTTGCTCTTCGTACTACGTTTTTCTTTTGTCTTCTTTTTTACTGCTCTATTCATGAGTCCAACGATAACCGCGAGGACATCGTCACTGACTTAGGACCTGTTTATATCCCTTGGTAAGTTTTTTCACACTCTTACATCGAATGTTTAGACACATGCATGAAGTATTAAATATAGACAAAAAGAAAAACTAATTACACAGATTGCGTGTAAATTGTGAGACGAATCTTTTAAACCTAATTGCGCCATGATTTGACAATGTGATGCTACAGTAAACATTTGCTAATGATGGATTAATTAGGCTTAATAAATTCATCTCGTAGTTTACAGGCGGATTCTGTAATTTATTTTGTTATTAGACCACGTTTAATACTTCAAATGTGTGTCTGTATATCTGATGTGACACGGCAAAAAATTTCACTCCTAGATCTAAACACAACCTTACTCATGTTGACAATCTCCCCAATTTACACGCATGTCACATTTTTGCAGAGGGAGAAGTTGGAAGTACCTAGGAAAAAGTGTTAGGGTCTGTTTGGATAATGGAAAATGGGGGGTGGGATTGGGATTGGGAAATAAATGAAGGGTTATGATTAAATGAAAGAGGGGGAATGAATGGTTAGGATTTAAAGATGTTTTTTGGTGGGTGGGAAATTATTTAACATTTCCATTAGACAAACATTGCCTTGGGGTGGTCAAAATTACAACAAATTCAAAAATACCTAGTCTAAAATGAAATAATTGAATACATGGATTGCCGAAAGTTAAATTTCGGTAATAAAAGATTGCCAAAGTGTAATTCACATCGTAAAATCACACTTTCCTAAGTCTAAATCTGTAGTACTACGTAAAGTAACAAAAAAAAAAGTTGTACTCCGTATGGATTGTGTAATTTTACTTCTTTTGACTTTAATTTTGTTGTTATATATGACTTTTATCAGTTTGAATTTTTTTTCATGTATTTTTTTTCAAAAATTAAGAATCATAAATTTATTTCATTTAATTTTATAATTTTTGTATGGTTAAATATCTTGTTCAACCATTTATATGGGAAAAAAGGAGAAGTAGTGAGATAATGGCATTTTGGTACTTTTGAAATATGCCAAGGATTTATAGATAGTCTCCGAGTGTGTGAGATAGTAGTCATATTCTTCTATTTCATTTTATCCACATAGTATATTTGTTTCCTTCCTTCTATTTATCATGAATTCGCAACTCTCAGGTTAATCCATTACTAAAGAGCTTATTCAACTTATTCATATAATTGTTTACTCCTACTTCAAAAAATACATTTATTCATTTTTAAGCTATTGGTTAAATTTATTTTCAAAAGTATTTGATTTATTCCTTTTCGAACGGTCAGGCCGTTGCCGACGTTTTATATTAAGAAGAAGGTGTTCCATTTTAAGGAGAAAACGGGACCAAACCTTACAGTGTCTAGTTAATTAGGAAAAACTGAGCGAAAACTATAACTACAACACCACATCAATAGCTAACCTAACTTACACTACCACGACGGAGCCCAACATAAGACATCGGTCAAGCTTGCCATAGAGGCGACACGGCAACCCACACATGTTATCATTGCCAAGCTTACCACCCAAGCGACACATCAGTTTCGACTTCACTGCAATGCTACCCCAACGCCAAATAAACAAACAAAAACGACACCCACGAAGGACATCAGCCCAAATTCCTACACACAGTTAGCATCAACAACCCTATAAGGAGATCGCGGTGTGTGTCATCGTTGCCAAGTTTCGTCGCACCACTACAGCAAAGCAGCTCCGACTCTACCCAGTAGTAACCAAACAAGGATGATGAATACCTGCCACAAAGCAAGAAATGAAACCAAGGCGGCAAAGGCCTCGTTAAACACACTAGGCTTGTAGAGCTTCGAAGGCATTGCAGGAGTCCACCAATGGCTACCGTTGCACGCGGAAGGTTCTTGGTGCTAAGAGAGGTCAACGCCAAAACGACACCTCCAAGGAGGGAAACGACGCCTAATGGTGCCGTCGTTGTCATACCGGCCCATGCCCTAGCAAGGCTTTCGCCAGTGATTCCCAATCAAATCCCTACACAACTGTCCTGCCCAACGACCGTTGTTGGACCACCACGCTATCCCTTCAGCGCCCCTGTGCGTATAGTAAAGTAGATAATGGTATAATAAAGTAGATAATCCGAGACGATAGTTTGTCCAATTATCTAAATCGAAGCATGTGAACCGTATTCCAGCTTTTGCGTGATTGAACTCCGAAATTAGGCGAATCATATTGATTTCAGATTTGACAGGCTAGCTCAAAGATGTTTATTAACGTGTGCTTCTCGACGCTACTGTCAGCCGTTTGGGGTCGAGCTACAATTTGAGCAAAGGACACCACCGGCCTTTGTTGTTTAACTGACAGTATTAATACGAGTTATTTAATGCATAGATCAAGAGATTACAGGCCTCCCATAGTTCCATCGACAGTGATACTAACTATGAGTTAACAATTGAACCAGAAATAAGGGCCCTTTAAATCAAAAGATTTATGTAAAAATTTCATAGGATTCTTACTATATGATTTTTTTATTTGGCCCTTTAATTCAAAGGATTGAAGCTTTTTGAATGCTATGAAATTCATATGGTCATGGGTAGCACCTTAGGTCTTGGGTTTAACTCCTCATGGGAGCAAATTTCCTAGGATTTAACGGCATCGTGCTTTCAGTGGTAGGTCAATCTCCAGGATTTGTCGGCCAAGTCTTCGAAGATACTCATAGGGGTAGCGCTTACGTGCGTGCGTTTAGGAGTGAATGTACGTGCGTTGTGAGTGTCTAGGTTATATTGCGTAATTCTAAAAAAAAAAGGTAAAAATGGAGATTTTGTGGTAAATAACAGAAAATGATGTTCCCTGCCGATGTGACCAAAAATACACCCATCGACATTTCGATGCACCGATATGCTTGGTTTTAAGTTATTACAATAAATACACCTACTTAACACCCACTTACCAAGCTCATGCCATGTGAATGTGATTTACTTCTTTTGATAGAACACCTTTTCTGATTCTACATCTTTTGCAAATTACAATACTTAACATCCACAGATTTTTGTACAGTGTTATCTTCCTAAATCCTAATCGGTCATCTACTTCAACATCTACTCGTAAATCCTCTACTACTCCGTAGGCTGTAGAAGTCGAACCAATTACCCGGGTCCCGGGCGGCCGGCACGTTCCCTAATCGCCCGATCTAAACAATACACAAAAAAGTCTCGACCCGTTTCGCCCCGACCGGTCGCCGCGCCACCACCCACTCCCCCTCAAACACCGGCGGTGGTCATGCCGCCTCCGCCTCCTCCTCCGCCGCCGCCGCCGCCGTCTCCTCCTCGCCTTCCTCTCACCGCCCACCGCCTCCCTCTCCCGCCCGCGACCTCGCCCCCCGCCTCGCTCCTCCTCGCGCCGCGCCCTTTCCCCCCCGCGCGCTCGCGCTCCTCTTCCCGGACTCCTCGGCGCGCGCTCCCTCCCTGCCGCCGCCGCCGCCGCCGCTCGCTCCCGCCACCGCCGTCCCTCCCCGCTCGCCGCCGCCGCCTGCTCTGTGCTCCTGCTGCCGTCCTCCCACCTCCTCTTCCTCTCCGCGCACCCGTCCCTTCCTCCGCGCGCCCACCTCCGCCCTACTCCCTCGCCTCCGGCCGCTTCTCGCCCGCCCCGCTCTCTTCAAGCGCAGCCTCCGCCTGGGGGCTGCCCCTGCACGGCCTCCCGTTCGCTCGGCGTCCGCCTCGCCGGCGGGGTCAACGCCGTGGCTCTGCTGTCCCTCTCCGCCGGGCAGATCTGGGTGCTAGCCCCAGGGATGGCTGCGGACGGGCGCACGGTGGAGCTGCACAAGTGCGCGGTCGTCGAGCTCGAGCCGTCGCGGCCGGGTGTACGCCATGGAGGTTGCCATGGGGAGGCTGCTCCTCGGTGAGGCTGTGTTTTGCGCGTGTTCCCGCTACAAGGCTTGATGAAGAGTGGGAAAGAGAGGCAGGGAGGAAGGAGGTGGCGGGAGCAGCAGTAAGGAAGAGCCTGCACAAGAAGAATGGAATTCGGAATGGTTTTATTGTGCCAATTGGGCATGGCGGTAGCGAGGGAGGTGGCAAACGGAGAAGCTTTTCCACTCGTGAGTATCCTTAATTTTCCTTGAAGCTTTGATTCTAGTATTTGATTATCTTAGTGCTATAATGTGAAAAAGGTTGATCACTATCTTGTTGAATGACACCTAGGTTAGGTAGTATTTGATTGCACTTAGAAAAAAGTGCAGGATATAAGGTAGCTCTAATCTTCTATAGTGTTGTTGTTTTTGTTATGTCTGTGTCTAGGCAAAGCATTTGAGTGTTCACTTAGGGTCGCAATAGAGCAAGTGTAGTGTGGCGGAGGTACCGATAGAACAGGATATACCCTTCAGTTGATTTGTGCAAAACTATATTTGATAAAATAATATTTGCCCCAACACAAGGAGCAAGTTGGGAACTATTTTTCAATATGTATTTTTTTCTTTGGTAAATCCCATGTACATGCCCTTTGTAGCAGAAAACTACGGGTTCACAATTTCACATAACTACATGGAGCTGATAGTACTATTAAGTATTAACACAAAAACACATTGTTTGATACAGGATTTGTGAAATTTGATATTTTCTGTATTATAACTCTAGTTTTTTCTAACAATTATATAATACTTTCTCCAGCCCTCATTGGTGGTTTCATGAGCAAAATGTTTTTTTTTAAGAAACTGATAACATGTTTTGGTGTACTACTTTGTATTTAAGGCTAATATTTGTAAAGGATGAGGATGAAGAGCTATATATTGTCTCTGCAACATGCTGATATTTTTTTTAACTCTAACATATCTGTTTGTTAAAGTCCACTTGGATTTTCTTTGCAACCTTGTAGTTCAAACTGCTAGCTTATTCCTTATAATCATGATCTGTACAATTCTATCGATTGATCAGTAACTTTTGATGGAGTTAATGAGGAATAATGTTAGAATTTTCTTTCTGACTTTTGTGCTTTTAGCTACTTGTAGGTGCAGACATAAGTTGCATGGCCAATTACTAGGGACTGTAAAACTATAAATTTAACAAAGTTGCATTATTATATTTTGTCTATGGCTAATTTTAAACAAAGCGAAGAAAGAGAACATGAAAAGAAGGGAAACCCAACTGTGTAAAAGACCTGTGATCATGTTTTCTAACACTAAATATAACATATGAATTGATAGCTCAAGCTGCACGTATACTTATGACCATGTGTGTCAACAGCTGTGTTCCACTCATTCAGTTTAGCCATTTGTAACCGCCTTCATCAGAGGATGTTCTAGATTCGATCACACAACCCAATCATATCGCAGATACATTATTCTGAGGTAATACTTACCAATCGATGTTTGGTTTCTTTCAGTTGTTCAATTTACAGGCATGACTAAGAACAAACTTACAGTAGAATTGCTGCTATTTTTGGGATTAGTTGGTTAGTTTTTACTATGTGCATGTATAGGCTTTTGGCTTGCACAGACTTTTCAGCTGCATTTCACTAAATCAACTAATATTAGTCAAAAATTACTCTTTCAGGTAAGCTGGCAACTTTGAGAGTAAAACAGACTTCAGGGAGCTATTTCTCTTTCTTTTCCTCATGCAGTTCTGAGGATCATCATAACTCACAAGGTGCCGTAGAAGTGAAAAATGTAGTGAAAGTTGTTTCAATCCGTCCTCTTTCCAAGGACAAGTTTTTGGTCCTTGATTCAGCTGGATTGTTACATTTATTCAGTCTTCAAAACAAAGAATTGCTCTCAGAAGCTACTAGCAAGAGATATAGTGGAAATCACACACACTGTTTGGATAATGCCATGAAAGTGCAGCTGTTTGCTGTCTTTCCAAGTAGCTCTACAAGTGAGTTTTTCATCCTGGATTTGTTGTTTTTGCATCATGGTGGTTTACTTCATTAATAAATGTGTTCAGAGTGTTTGTGCAGAGACAGAAATCTTTTGGATTTCGGATGGTGGGCATTCCATACACATAATGTCAGCACTTGATGTTGAACCCCCCAACAGTGATAATGGAGGTGGTGATGGAGAAAGAGAATCAACAACCATTAAGCTCACAGGTTTGTGTCGTAGGTCCTTTTTTTTTTTTACCTTAGGCCTTTATTTGTCCTACCTGCTATTTTCAATCATTTGATTATTAGCTCAACCGCATCTTTAGAAACTTCTCAGATAGGCAAGTTTCTAGAAATTTCTAATTTATCATGTAGGTTTCATATTTTATTAATTGTTTTTTTTTAAAAAAAAATTGTTGACCTGTTGTGTTACATTATAAAGTCATCCCAGGCCATTAAAAACTGAGTAGTGTTGCCTATTAAGTCATGCGCGTTGGTTAAGCTTTCCCAGTTAGCATAGATGTGCATGTTTAACATCATCAGGCTTGCAAAGTAATTGTTTTAAAAACCAGCATATTGTATGAAGTCCTCTTTTTCCCATTGACTAAGGTAGTGAGCTTGTTTGTTTGTTTTTATCAGGCCATGATCTATCATTTATGTTGTAACTCTCTTTCTGTCATGTTTTTTATCTTGTGTTTTCTTGCAGCTATTGAAGCAATCTTTACAAGTGAAAAGGTTCAGGACATTGTGCCTATCTCCAAGGATTCAGTCCTTATCCTTGGTCAAGGTAATATTCAATGATATCTTGAGGATTGACATTCTAGATTGCCATGAATCTGGATAGTTTGCTTATCTTCTTCTAAACCTCCTCCTAACATCATAAATATTGTGTTTGCAGGCAACATGTTTTTGTATGGAACTTCTTGAATTTTGTTGATTATATCATATATGCGGTAAATCTATCCGAAAAACTTGATGTCATTTTAGTCCCTTTTTGCTCTCATTGGTTTGCCTGCACCAACCCACACATTATCTTTGGTATCAGGTGGGAGATGTGAATGTTTGTCTAGATTATCTTTGTGAATGACACCTAGGTTAGGTAGTATTTGATTGCACTTAGAAAAAGTGCAGGATATAAGGTAGCTCTAATCTTCTTATAGTGTTGTTGCTTTTGTTATGTCTGTGTCTAGGCAAAGCATTTGAGTGTTCACTTAGGGTCGCAATAGAGCAAGTGTAGTGTGGCGGAGGTACCGATAGAACAGGATATACCTTCAGTTGATTTGTGCAAAACTGATGATTTGATAAAATAATATTTGCCCCAACACAAGGAGCAAAGTTGGGAACTATTTTTCAATATAGTATCTTTTTTCTTTGGTAAATCCCATGTACATGCCCTTTGTAGCAGAAAACTACGGGTTCACAAATTTCACATAACTACATGGAGCTGGATAGTACTATTAAGTATTAACACAAAAACACATTGTTTGATACAGGATTTGTGAAATTTGATATTTTCTGTATTATAACTCTGAAGTTTTTCTAACGATTATATAATACTTTCTCAGCCCCATTTTCCCTCATTGGTGGTTTCATGAGCAAAATGTTTTTTTTTTAAGAAACTGATAACAATTGTTTGGTGTACTACTTTGTATTTAAGGCTAATATTTGTAAAGGATGAATGGAGCTAAATAATTGTCTCTGCAACATGCTGATATTTTTTTAACTCTAACATATCTGTTTGTTAAAGTCCACTTGGATTTTCTTTGCAACCTTGTAGTTCAAACTGCTAGCTTATTCCTTATAATCATGATCTGTACAATTCTATCGATTGATCAGTAACTTTTGATGGAGTTAATGAGGAATAATGTTAGAATTTTCTTTCTGACTTTTGTGCTTTTAGCTACTTGTAGGTGCAGACATAAGTTGCATGGCCAATTACTAGGGACTGTAAAACTATAAATTTAACAAAGAATGCATTATATATATTTTGTCTATGGCTAATTTTATAACAAAGCGAAGAAAGAGAACATGAAAAGAAGGGAAACCCAACTGTGTAAAGACCTGTGATCATGTTTTCTAACAACTAAAATGATAGTGTACTCAACTTGCAGTTTTCCAACACTATTAGCCATTTGTTAAACCACCTTCATCAGAGGATGTTCTAGATTCGATCACACAACCCAATCATATCGTGATACATTATTCTGAGGTAATACTTACCAATCGATGTTTGGTTTCTTTCAGTTGTGTCAATTTACAGGCATGACTAAGAACAAACTTACAGTAGAATTGCTGCTATTTTTGGGATTAGTTGGTTAGTTTTTACTATGTGCATGTATAGGCTCTTCGCTTGCACAGACTTTTCAGCTGCATTTCACTAAATCAACTAATATTAGTCCAAAATTACTCTTTCAGGTAAGCTGGCAACTTTGAGAGTAAAACAGACTTCAGGGAGCTATTTCTCTTTCTTTTCCTCATGCAGTTCTGAGGATCATCATAACTCACAAGGTGCCGTAGAAGTGAAAAATGTAGTGAAAGTTGTTTCAATCCGTCCTCTTTCCAAGGACAAGTTTTTGGTCCTTGATTCAGCTGGATTGTTACATGTATTCAGTCTTCAAAACAAAGAATTGCTCTCAGAAGCTACTAGCAAGAGATATAGTGGAAATCACACACACTGTTTGGATAATGCCATGAAAGTGCAGCTGTTTGCTGTCTTTCCACGCATAGGCATTAGCTATTTATTTCCTGCCTTTCGAGTAGTACCACACTAGTTCAGCTTCTGAAAGAAAAGAAAAGAAGCTGCAAATAGGCTGGGCACTATTAGCTTTATCACAGAATGTATGAATTTTCTTTCTTGATGAAAAATGAAAGCAGTACTTGTCCTCTGTTAAAAAAAGGTTAGCATTATGCCGTTTTGATTATTTCATGACAAGGTTAACGTTTTGTATGTTTCAAGGAGAAATTCATGTCTCATAGTATTGGTGATTCTTCTTTTCAGTTGCTGCTCAAAGTAATACCAAAAATATGTTGTCAGTGATATTGTGACATGTTTTTTCAAATAGTATAATACTTGAGCTCTACTCATCAGTTCATCAAGGAAATATGGGACTATGAAGACTACTATAAGCAGGTAAAAGTAAGACAAAATTCAAAAGCCACCTAGCTTTGCTCTGTGGCATAACCTGACCCTGTATGCGAAAGCACTTATATGTCACCTTTTGCTAGTTGATTAGTTGATCAGAGCATTTTTGCTGCAAACCATCTTCTCAAGCCTTCAACCGAGCCTCAACCTCCTCCTCCACTATCCATAGTTCCGCACTGATTTACATTTAATGAAAATATATGTCTATTCCTCTCTTTTGACTCATTACAAACGTGTGGCTCAGATTTGCAATTTGCAACTGATACTACTTACATAAAGCCTTTTATATGGACTTGACAATTGTAAAAACCTATTATAAGTTCTTTTCTTCCGAACCATTTTGATTAGTTTCCAGATGCACTAAAGAGGGTATTTCAGGATATTTCACCAGGTGAGCTCCGTTGCTTCCACAGAGAGAATAGTAATTTGACTTGATCTTGTTTAACTTGATCACTACTTCATTCATTGGAACTCTATCATCTGGTGCATCTCTTGAGCAAAGCAAGTCCAACTCAATTATGGATGCTAGACAGGTATTCAAGATGATTGAATCCTCAGATAGCTTACTCAGATCCTCAGTACCCGTATGACCATCTTGTTGTAGACTACAGTCAGTGACATTTGAGAGCTCATATGGGAATGCTTGACTAATCCATTGCCTGAAGGTCAAATCACTGACGAACATTGGATCAGTTGGTTTTTTCCTTGTGAAGACTTCGAGGAGAACAATTCCGTAACTGTAAACGTCACCTCTGCGTGATGCTTTTCCTGTTGATCCAAACTCTGTTTGCACATGTCGAAAGAGAACTGGTCAGCTTAAGTTAGAGGAAACAAGAATACATATTGTACAGACTTTACAAGGGTTATTACCTGGAGCCATGTATCCAACGGTGCCTGGCATACTCGTTAATGTGATAGAGTTATCATCTCCAAACAGCAACTTGGAAATTCCGAAGTCGGCAACATGTGCAACCATATCATTGTCAAGCAAAATATTGCTTGGTTTTAAATCAAAATGCAGGACAACCTCAAAGTGATGGTGGTGTAGATACTCCATTGCCATTGCAACATCCAGCATGATGCTGAGCCTTTGGAGGAAACTGAGGTGCAGCCCATCATTTGAGTACAACCGATTATCCAAACTGCCATTGGGCATATACTCAAGAACTAGTGCTTTGAAGTCAAGATTAGAACAAGTGCTAACAATCCTCACCAAGTTTCGGTGACGAGCCATTCGTAACGCCCGGCACTCTGTGTCAAAGCTTTTGGAAGCTACTTCCTGTTGCATGTTTAGGACCTTTATTGCAACAATGGACTCATCATCTAACTGGCCTTTGAAGACTTTACCAAAGCTTCCACTCCCTAGCAAGTTATCATCACTGAAGTTTCTTGTTGCACGGACAAGTTCATGGTACGAAATTAACTGGTAATTCAGCAAGTCTGCATCTGAGGATAGTGGCATCTTTCCTTGCTTATTCATCTTCCTTCTTACCAACATACACAAGCAAAAAGCTAAAATAAAAAATGCCACAACTGCAGGTAATATGAATTTTAGTAGCCGTTGGATTGATCTTGAGTGAGTTTTGCTCTGACATGATTCTATTCCTTGGCTCGGAAGGCCACATAGTGCCTTGTTTCCCATCAATGACTTGACAGTGATGTTTGAGAACGCACCTCCTTCTGGTATCTGACCCTCTAGCCTATTGAAAGATAGGTTCAAATTGGCAAGATAAGTGAGATTGGCCAAGGACTTTGGGATGACACCAGAAAGCACATTGGAGGAAAGGTATAACTCCTCAATACTTAGTAACTTGCCAACTGAATCTGGTATTGAACCTTGGAGTAGATTACTGGATAGATTCATATAGATCATCATCTGGAGTTCACCAAAAGAAAAATGGTATATCACCTGATAGCTGGTTTCTTGATAGATCCATCTTCGTAATTGCTGTCAGTTTTCCAATATCTGCAGGTAGAGAACCACTCAAAGAGTTCTGTGGTAAGTCAAGCTCAATAAGTTTCTGAAGATGCCACAAACTAATTGGTATTGTTGAAGACAATGAGTTTTGGGACAATACCACAACTTGTAACTGGTTTAGGCTACGATGGTACTTGGAATAGGACCGACAAGTTGATTGTTAGCAAGATGCAGCTTAACTAGGCTTGTTAATCCACAGATTTCTACTGGGATGGTGCCAGACAAGGTGTTGTTGGAGAGATTGAGTTCTTGGAGATTGTTCATTGATGTGATCTGCGTGGGGATCATCCCGCTTAGCTGGTTTCCACTGAGAGATAGCATCAGTAGGTTGGTAAGCTTAGCCAGTGTACTGGGGATGCTTCCAGTGATCCTATTGTTGTCTGCTACAAAAATTTCGATCAGTGTACTAAGGTTTCCAACATAGGGTAGTAAACTCCCTTCAAATCTATTGTATGACATGCCAATTGTGTTCAGATTACTGCAATTTGATAATGCAGCTAGGAATTCAAGGTTCCCACTGAGCTGGTTCCCATCAACAAAGATGCGACGAAGATTCCGCAAGTTCCCAAATGACATTGGCACTGATCCAGTTAATCCGTTTCCGAACAAATCTATTGTGGTGAGGTGAGAGAGATTGCCTATAGATTCGGGAATGGTACCTGTTATTTGGTTGTTTGCAAAGCTTATATACCTGAGGTTTCTCAGCTGTCCAAACTCTGGTGGTATTTCTCCCTCTAGCTTGTTCTCGCTAAGGTCCAAAGCAAGCAGCCCAGTATGATTGCTCAGTTCAACTGGGATCTTTCCAGTGAGCTCGTTGGTTGACAAGTAAATTGTAGTGAGGTTTGGCATTGTCGCCAGCCATGATGGCACAGAACCTGTGAAATTATTTACAGCTAGGGAGATCGCATCAAGGTTTTGACATTTGGAAAGGCCCGATGGGATAGGTCCATCGAACCAATTTTCATTGAGAGAGAACACTTCCAACATAGGGAGGTGAAAGCTCTCGTTTCCAGGAATCGGACCTCTGAGATTGTTCCGTGTGACAGCTATGGCTTGCAGGTAGGACATATTGAAGATAGCAGCAGGTATGGAGCCTGAGAGAAGATTATTTTCTAGGACTAGCATCTCCAGCTTCGACAATGATCCAACGCTACCAGGAATTGCTCCTGTTAGCCTATTAGACCCGAGTCGTATCATACTCAGGTTGGGCGTGTTATTGAACAGGCCTTGTGGTATTGGTCCGCTCAAGTTGTTATCTGACAATCTTAGAATCTGAAGATTGTTAAGATTTGCCAACTCTTGTGGAATCCCCCCAAAGAATTTGTTGCTATTAAGATGAAGAGACTCAAGCCTCGTGAGGTTGCCAAGGATGGAGGGGATGGTACCTGACAGGCTGTTGTATGAAAGAACAAGAGTTTGCAGTCGGGGCAGCCTACCGAGCTCGGTTGGCACAGGTCCGGTGAGGCTGGTGTTGCTGAGTACAAGGCTGGAGAGGAAGGAGAGGTTGCCAATCTGCGGGCTGATGGTTCCTTCAATTGCCATGTCTTCAAACTCAAGCCCAGTGACCCACTTCCCGCTGCTGTCGCATGAGACCCCAACCCATGAGCAGAAGGGTGCACTGGCAGTCCAATTGCTGCCAAGGATGCCATTAGGGTCCTTGACTTGCGCCTTGAAGTCGAGCAGTGCAGCGAGGTCTGTGTTGTTGGATGGAGGGGTGAGTGAAGTGGCGCATGGTGCCAATAGGATGAGGAGCACCATGCTGATGCAGAGAAGAGCCATGGTAGTGAAGGAATGAAGGTTGATGATGAGGATACACAATTACGCATGAGCAGTGTGCTGGTTTTATTGGTGGTTTTATTGGAAGTGTGGCCGTGTGGGATGTGCAATTGACATGTGCATTGTGTTGAATGGTCAAAAAGTTGTTTTTTTTTTTGGTGGAAATATGTGTGAAAGGAAGAAAGCGTTTTAGACTTTTTCGTTTGAAAACAAACTTTCATTTTTCAGGGCTGGTTGTACACTGCAGTTTCTTGGTACACTTCAAAGTTTCAAAATAGAAAGAAGGAAAAAAATGAATTCCTTCCAAGAAACAACCTCTTCCAGAAGTCAAGGAGCAAAGCTGTAGGAGTATGTCATTTCCGTCATTGATAGCTTCGTTTTTTTTCTGTTCTGTTTTTAATAATAGATTAAAACCCGATCTCTACACCAACATGGGTGTACACAGCCAACTTTGATGCTTCATGCTTGGCGCCAGTACTTATGTTTGTTTGATTTTCCAAGAATAAAACATCTGGTTTAATTTTTTTTTTCAGAAAATCACTTAAATAGTCGTTCTACGCTAGCTAGATTTTTTAAAAATAAAAACTGGGAGATAATCTAACTCCAAGTATATTCATATGGAAGTTAGGAAATGTTTAACAGTCGTTTCAAAAAAAAATGTATAACAGTGGCAAATAAGATCACTAAGCTACTTACTTTCTGGAATTTTTCAGCAAGAAAATAGCTACTATTCAAGTGCGTTAAGAGGTTCACTAAAATAGTGAATTTCTTCGCTAGAGCTACTGATATGAAAGAGGGGAAAGCTGCATGACTCATGGCTGCGGCAGAGAACTGAACTAGCTGCTGTTGTTTCAGGTATATTAGAACTGTGAAATGGTGAATCGCTTCTCTGGTTCTTTTTTTTTTTAATTAAGAACGACGGCAGAAGATTTGCTGGAATTTTAATTAAAAGGGGAAAAAAAGAATCAAAAGTTTACAATCCCAGAAAAAGATGAAGGACCGGCATTCAACAGAGATCAAGGAGGTCTAAAAGCCAATCTTTGAAGGTCTAGGTCCTGCATGACAAGATAAGCTACCTCGTTCGCTGTACAAGAACAGTTTTTGAAAATTCTCTTGTTTCTTTCTAGCCAAATATTCCACCAAGTAGTTAACAGAGCTCCTCTAACATCCTGCTTTTGATTTGTTATGCTGTCTCGATTGACTTATCCCACCAAGAAGAAATGTCCCCCGGCTGAATGGATGGAACTGACAATGTTTGCCAAGTGTGAATCAAAGTCCAAACTTCTCTGGCAAAAACACAGTCACAAAACATATGATTTGTGTCCTCAAACGCACACGTGCAAAGGCAATATATCCAATTGCACGGCCAATGTCTCCTTAGCAGGTTTTGAGCTGTTAATGTTTTGTGATGGAGAATGAGCCAGCCAAAGGAACGAATTTTCGGTTCGGCAGGAAACTTCCCACAATTTTTGACAATTTGACCCTTTACAAAAACTAATTTTACAAATGAACCGTGGCCAAAACTTATTTAAAAAATGACCATTTTGTTCAGTGCCAATCGTATGGCGTTGAACTTAGACACCTTAGTGCCAAATAGCACGGCATTGAATGCATGTTGGCACGCCGACTCAGCCTCCCATCCGCGGTGGCACGACATTCAGCGCCAGTTGACGTGACGCTGAGGTGTCTAAGTTTAGCGCCATACGATTTGGCGCTGAACAAAAGGGTCATTTCTGAAATAAGTTTTGGTCGCGGATTATTTGTAAAATTAGTTTTTGCAAAGGGTCAAATTATCAAAATTTGTGGGAAACTTCGATGGGGATTCAAAACAAAGACGAGAGAAAGAACCTGCAAATTGATATGAGTAAGCAGATTTACTAGAGTAACAACCCGATGAATTCCAGTTCCAGGAAATATCATCAGCACTTTGAGATGGCTGAAAATCTTGAATCATGCCTCCCAGACGCACAATCAGATCTCTTCCACTGTCATGAATTGTCTGAATGAGACGATCCTGTTGTTTGACGAGAATTCCACCTGGATGCATCTTTGCTTTCGTTTTGCTAAGCGGAAACAGAGAGGGGCAATGTCTTTGGGACAACAACCATTTAGCCAGTGGTCATGCCAGAAACTTGTTTTTGCCCCATCCCCTACCATGATCGTTGTTGCTGCTTGAAATAGCCTCTTATCAGAATCATCGCAGGGCACGACCATCCTAGGCAGCCCAAGGTTTGTCAGCCTGTTTCCATTTGAACCACAGCCAGCGGAGGCAAAGGGCTCTGGAGAATTTCTCTAGATTGGGGATACCGAGCCCTCCCAAGAGATTTCGGCCTGCACACTGTTTGCTAGTTAACCAAACAACTACCTGGGTTGGAGTGATCAGGGTCTTCTCCCTTCCAAAGAAAAGATCTCCTAAATGTGTCAATCCTCTTGAATACCCACTTGGGCGCTTGTAAGACCGAAAGATGATGAATGGGCATGGGACTGAGAACGGACTTAACCAGGGTTTCACGACCCGACGAATTGAAGAAACGTCCTTTCCAGGTCGGGTGTCGTGAGCCAATTTTTTGGATTAGGGGAAGAAAGTCTATTTTCCTCAGTGTTCGGTAGTGCAGAGGCAGTCCTAGATAGCGGCAGTCCTAGAGGTTCATTTCATCATTATTCAGCAGTCAACCCTGACAGGTAATACACCTGTGCTGAGTCGTGCACAGTAAAATTGAGATGTAACCCATGCCACTTGGAGGAGGGGCAAGAGATGGAGAGGAGCGGCGAGGGAGAGACGAGCGCCCGATTTTTCCTTCCCACGTCGTGCGCACGTCAATAAGCATTTTCGAAAATAAGTGCAGCCGTGTATATGCGTGTCCAACGTTTAACCGTTCGTCTTATTTGAAAAATTTATAAAAAAATAGTCACATATAAAATATTATCCATGCTTTATCATCTAATAACAATGAAATTACTAATTATAAAAAAAATTCAAATAAGACGAATGGTCAAACATTGGAGGACGAATGGTCAAACGTTGGACATTAACAGTGTAAAACTGCTTTTATTTTGGGATGGAGATAGTACAAAAACTTCGAGCAGTGTGCTAAGGTTTCCAACACACTTCCTCCATCCTATAGAAAACCAAACTAATAGCGTATGTAACACATCCTAATACTGCGAATTTGAATATACATCTCTTCATATTAATAGTACTAAGATATGTCACATTCGGTTTTAGACTCATTTTTTATGGGACAGAGGGAGTAGGGTGGTAAACTCTGTACAAATGCATTGCATGACATACCAATTGTGTTCAGACTCCTGCAATTTGATAATGCAGCCAGGAATTCAAGGTTCCCACTTAGCTGGTTCCCATCAACAAAGGCCGTGTTTAGTTGGCCAAAATTTTTGGGCGGAGGGAAAAATTTTGGGGTTTTGGCATTCTGGGAACTAAACAGCCAAAGTTTTGGCAAGAAATTTTGGGGACCTATTTAATGCTGCCTGATTTGCCCCTATTTAATGCTCTCCTAGGTGTTGTTGCTTGCATGCAGGGTGAGGGGTACTACTCGTCCAACCATGAACAGTACCCCGAAATCTTTCACCCCCGTTTAGTTCCCAAAACGCGAAAACTAGCCCATGCCAAAAATTTTCGCTCAGGCCCGAAAATTTTCGGCATCTAAACCGGGCCAAAGATGCGACGAAAATTCAACGATTTCCCAAATGACATCTTGGGCTATGGACACCTCCATCTCGGGCTCGGCCAACTCTCTAGTGAGGGGAGGAAGAGGAAAGAGACGAAGGAGAGAGAGGGGGGTGAGGTAAAGAAGAAGACGAGGGCACTTACACGTGGGTCCTATAATTTTTAATGAACATAATGTCACGTAAGATAAAGACTTGATCAACACCTGCCACGTAAGACAAAACCACTATCAAAACCACCTAGGGAGGCAAGTTGAACGTTATCGATAGTTGAGGGAGTCCTTAGGCCAGTCCTAACCCAATACACTAGAGATAGTTTACATAAACTCCACATCATCAAGAAAAGTACTAGACACTACTCTTTCAATGCAAACACCACTTTTCTATACTTAAATTTAATACTACTTATATTGTATGATATATTGGATGTTAGGGAAAATATGTAGTGCAAACCATATATGTAGTGGAAACTTGGAAACTACCGTTGGATCGAAAAATGGACGTCCGAGATTCGTCCACGTCACCATGAGTTAAAATTTAACTCCCATTAAAATTGTAACTCATGAGTGAATCTGCGAGTTAAATTTTAACTCATGGTGATGTGGACGAATCTTGGACGTCCATTTCTCGATTCAACGGTAGTTTCCAAGTTTCCACTACATATATGGTTTGCACTACAAATTTTCCCTGGATGTTATGTACAAACTATGTCTCATGCAAGACCTGGTTTCCTTCTCTTTACTCATTTATTCACTTGCCATATCATTACCCTTTATTTAATGCCATGGACACCATCCTAATCATTGAGTTGGGAACATGGTTTACATCACCGTCGGTAACCGCGCGGTTACCTCGATTACCAGCCTTACCGCGGGGTACGGTAATAGAAAAACCGCGGTAACATCCTTAAATTCAAATAAATTTTAAAAAATATTTTGAATTTTTGATAAATTTTGCACGGTTTCATACCCAGTAGTATTACGGTTGAAGGATGCACATCAGATTAGAGCTATATGGAGGGAGTGAAAGTGGACTTATTCATTCTCCCTAACTCCTACCATCATGGGCCCACAGCGTGTTGGGCTCCACGCCGCGCGAGAGAGGGGAAAAGCCAGGGAAGATGGTGGCCATGGCCGGCGGCGACGGCGCGGGGCGGCGTTTTTCGCCGTCGTGAGGTGCTGCTTTGTCGCCTTCTCTCCGCAAGACGCTCCCGGCTCTCATCCGCTCCGCTCCGCAGATCAACGCGCGCATCGGCAATGCCTGTGACGGGGGCTGCTACCCCGAGTAAGGACTAGGTATTTGAGTCGCCGAGAATGCTTCCTTGCCTTGATCAGTAACCAGGGGACTGGGATTCGGAAATGCTGGTAGGTACGTTCTTCGCCTCCTCTCGGGCTTGCTTTTTGTGGAGAATTTCCCTAATCTAGTATTCTAGTGATAATATGCTTTAAACTCATCTAACTGGCCTTTGAAGACTTTACCAAAGCTTCCACTCCCTAGCAAGTTATCATCACTGAAGTTTCTTGTTGCACGGACAAGTTCATGGTACGAAATTAACTGGTAATTCAGCAAGTCTGCATCTGAGGATAGTGGCATCTTTCCTTGCTTATTCATCTTCCTTCTTACCAACATACACAAGCAAAAAGCTAAAATAAAAAATGCCACAACTGCAGGTAATATGAATTTTAGTAGCCGTTGGATTGATCTTGAGTGAGTTTTGCTCTGACATGATTCTATTCCTTGGCTCGGAAGGCCGCATAGTGCCTTGTTTCCCATCAATGACTTGACAGTGATGTTTGAGAACGCACCTCCTTCTGGTATCTGACCCTCTAGTCTATTGAAAGATAGGTTCAAATTGGCAAGATAAGTGAGATTGGCCAAGGACTTTGGGATGACACCAGAAAGCACATTGGAGGAAAGGTCTAACTCCTCAATACTTAGTAACTTGCCAACTGAATCTGGTATTGAACCTTGGAGTAGATTATTGGATAGATTCATATAGATCATCATCTGGAGTTCACCAAAAGAAAATGGTATATCACCTGATAGCTGGTTTCTTGATAGATCCATCTTCGTAATTGCTGTCAGTTTTCCAATATCTGCAGGTAGAGAACCACTCAAAGAGTTCTGTGATAAATCAAGCTCAATAAGTTTCTGAAGATGCCACAAACTAATTGGTATTGTTGAAGACAACGAGTTTTGGGACAATACCACAACTTGTAACTGGTTTAGGCTACCGATGGTACTTGGAATAGGACCGACAAGTTGATTGTTAGCAAGATACAGCCTAACTAGGCTTGTTAATCCACAGATTTCTACTGGGATGGTGCCAGACAAGGTGTTGTTGGAGAGATTGAGTTCTTGGAGATTGTTCATTGATGTGATCTGCGTGGGGATCATCCCGCTTAGCTGGTTTCCACTGAGAGATAGCATCAGTAGGTTGGTAAGCTTAGCCAGTGTACTGGGGATGCTTCCAGTGATCCTATTGTTGTCTGCTACAAAAATTTCCATCAGTGTGCTAAGGTTTCCAACATAGGGTAGTAAACTTCCTTCAAATGCATTGTATGACATGCCAATTGTGTTCAGATTACTGCAATTTGATAATGCAGCTAGGAATTCAAGGTTCCCACTGAGCTGGTTCCCATCAACAAAGATGCGACGAAGATTCCGCAAGTTCCCAAATGACATTGGCACTGATCCAGTTAATCCGTTTCCGAACAAATCTATTGTGGTGAGGTCAGAGAGATTGCCTATAGATTCGGGAATGGTACCTGTTATTCGGTTGTTTGCAAAGCTTATATACCTGAGGTTTCTCAGCTGTCCAAACTCTGGTGGTATTTCTCCCTCTAGCTTGTTCTCGCTAAGGTCCAAAGCAAGCAGCCCAGTATGATTGCTCAGTTCAACTGGGATCTTTCCAGTGAGCTCGTTGGTTGACAAGTAAATTGTAGTGAGGTTTGGCATTGTCGCCAGCCATGATGGCACAGAACCTGTGAAATTATTTACAGCTAGGGAGATCGCATCAAGGTTTTGACATTTGGAAAGGCCCGATGGGATAGGTCCATCGAACCAATTTTCATTGAGAGAGAACACTTCCAACATAGGGAGGTGAAAGCTCTCGTTTCCAGGAATCGAACCTCTGAGATTGTTCCGTGTGACAGCTATGGCTTGCAGGTAGGACATATTGAAGATAGCAGCAGGTATGGAGCCTGAGAGAAGATTATTTTCTAGGACTAGCATCTCCAGCTTCGACAATGATCCAACGCTACCAGGAATTGCTCCTGTTAGCCTATTTGACCCGAGTCGTATCATACTCAGGTTGGGTGTGTTATTGAACAGGCCTTGTGGTATTGGTCCGCTCAAGTCGTTATTTGACAATCTTAATATCTGAAGATTGTTAAGATTTGCCAACTCTTGTGGAATCCCCCCAAAGAATTTGTTGCTATTAAGATGAAGAGACTCAAGCCTCGTGAGGTTGCCAAGGATGGAGGGGATGGTACCTGACAAGCTGTTGTATGAAAGAACAAGAGTTTGTAGTCGGGGCAGCCTACCGAGCTCGGTTGGTACAGGTCCGGTGAGGCTGGTGTTGCTGAGTACAAGGCTGGAGAGGAAGGAGAGGTTGCCAATCTGCGGGCTGATGGTTCCTTCAAGTGCCATGTCTTCAAACTCAAGCCCAGTGACCCACTTGCCGCTGCTGTCGCATGAGACCCCAATCCATGAGCAGAAGGGTGCACTGGCAGTCCAATTGCTGGCAAGGATGCCATTAGGGTCCTTGACCTGCGCCTTGAAGCCGAGCAGTGCAGCGAGGTCTGTGTTGTTGGATGGAGAGGTGAGTGCAGACTGTGCAGTGATGCATGGTACCAGTAGGATGAGGAGCACCATGCTCACACAGAGAAGAGCCATGGTAGCGAAGGAATGAAGGTTGATGATGAGGATACGCGTGAGCAGTGTGCTGGTTTTTATTGGGAGTGTGGAACGTGCAATTGGCATGTGCATAATATTGAATGGTCAACAGAGAACCTACTCTTTTGAGGATATATGTTGTGAAAGGAAGAGAACATGGTACTCTTGACTTCTTCGTTTCAGAGCTGTAGACTCCCTTCGAAGAAACGACCTCTTTCGGAAGTCAGAAGGAGCAAGCAATCAACATGTCCTGGATAGCAGCTGTATTATTATATGCCATTTCCATCTTTGTTATCTTGGTATGCTTGGCACCATTGCTTATGCTTTTCTTTTCACGAATGAAATATCTGGTGTGATTTTTTTCAGGACAATCTTTTTAAAAGTTTGTTCCTGGCTGTTGTTTCAGGTATCAAAGAACTGTAAAAATACTGAAGCGCTTCTATCCTAGAGATTCGTTTCTTAGGGCCTGTTTAGTTGGTGATTATTCAGCAGTTGACTAAGAGTCTAAGAGAAGCAACACTTTCCATGTGTTTGGTCAATCCTGAGTCCTGACAGGTAGACTATGCTCTGAATCGTGCTCACCAACGCACCATTTCACACCAACGCGCCATTTTTTTTTTGAAAGATTCACCAACGCGCCATTTCACATGTCTATTATTGAAGGCGGTCAGGTTCAGCGAAGCAAGTTGATGATAGTCGCTCTTCCCCATGCTAGACTATCCATATCCATGGAGCCATCAAACAGCGTCATGATCACTGATAATTGATAGTAGTACATTGAATACAAGAGAAGCTGTACGTGCACAACTTCCCTTCCATTAAGTATTTAATTGCTTGCTTGCATTGTTTGCTTATTTTCTGTACGATGGAGGGTGGGCTGTGGGCATCATGATGGAATCGTGGACCTCTCATATATTGTTGGGTTAACTGAAATTTTTCAGTGGTCCTTTGAAAACTAGTAGAAATATTCATTGCGTTCTTTGGCAGGTTATTGGAGGATTAAGCCCTAAACAACTCTAACACGTAGTATATTACTTTTTGTTAGATGGCTGCAAACCTGCAACTCAACTACTGTTACAGGTATCTTTTCAAGGAAGGCTACAGCTTTCATGATGCAGTTCAGCATTTGCAACCACCACAGATGACACATGGCCTTGCCAGCTTTGGGTTATCATCTGCAGGGCTGCAGGACAAGACTATCTAGGCTTGTAATACCTCCTTGATCCGCTGCAGTTTCACAGTCACATCCTTCATCGTCACCCTGTCCTCAGGCAAGTCTCTGGTACACTGCAGCCCCAAATCCAGCAGCTGCGCTAAGCAGCTCCTGCTGCCGGTTGATTCACCTTGGGCATCATCGCTGCTCACCGTGTCGTCATACAGAGAGATGCCAGGATGTACGACGTCGGCGAGCCTTGACGGGAGCGCTCGGTTGACCCACTCCCTCAAGCTCAGCTCTCCGACGAACATGGCGTCGGTTGGCTTCTTCCCCGTGAAGACCTCCAGGAGCATGACCCCGTAGCTGAACACGTCGCTCTTTCGCGATGCTTTTCCTGTCGACCCGTACTCTGTGATGTTCATGGTAAACAAAGATCAAGGGGGATCTGCAGAAATTGGCGATTTCAGTGGAACCAAAGATGAACGGTAAATCGATAAGTGATTACCTGGTGCCATGTATCCGATTGTTCCTGGCATGCTCCTGGAGAATATGGAGGTGTCCTCTCCTAGCAATAACCTTGCAATTCCAAAGTCTGCGATGCAAGCCGTCATGTCTGCGTCAAGCAGCACGTTGCTTGGCTTCAGATCACAGTGGAGGACTACCTCAAAGTGCTCATGGTGTAGGTAAGCCATAGCGAGCGCCGCATCCAACATGATGTTCACCCTCTGCATCAATCCAAGGCAACGCCTGTCACTGTACAGCAACCATTCGTCCAGGCTCCCATTGGGCATGTACTGCAGCACCAACGCCTTGAAGTCCAGATTCGAACAGGTGGTGAGTATCCTCACCAAGTTTCGGTGCCGAGCCATGCGAAGTGCACGGCACTCGACATCAAAACTCATGGTAGCTCTTTCCATATCCATGTTGAGGACTTTTATCGCGACGATCTGCTCATCGTCTAGATTGCCCTTGAAGACTTTGCCAAAGCTTCCAGCTCCTAGTAGGTGATCACTATTGAAGTTGTTTGTGGCACGAACCAGCTCATAGTAGGAGATAGCCCTATGGTTGTTGTTCGACTCCAAACTCGTAGTAGTCGGCAGGCCCTTCAGTTTCTTGCCAGTGCAAAATTTAATCGAAAACAGCAAGCAGATTGCTATTATTCCAGTAGCCAATATGCTTGGAATAAGAACTATTTTTAGAAGCCTTGATTTTTTACCCTGACGAGGATGGTCATTTTTGCAATGGGGGAAACCAAGGCGTGGAAGACCACAGAGTGCCGTGTTCCCTCTCAAAGATTGGAGGGTAATGTTTGAGAACACACCACCATTTGGGATTTGTCCATCCAATCTATTGAAAGAGAGATTCAGGGTAGTGAGAGGACTAAGATTAGCAAAGGACTTTGGAATTGTTCCAGAGAAGGAGTTATATGAAAGGTCTAAGTAGGTCAGTGTGCTAAATAGTCCAAGTGAGGCTGGTAAATTACCAGAAAATCGATTGGAAGAAAGGTTCATAAATGTTGTTGCTTTCAGATTTTCAACTTCTGGCAAAGTGCCAGTCAAAGCATTTCCAGCCAGATCAAGACCCACAATATTTTGAAGGCCCCATAGGCCCATCGGTACTGCTGAAGTGAGCTGATTATTTGATAGTTCTAAGGTTTGTAGCCGACTTAGATTACTAATGCTATCAGGTATGGGGCCATGGAGCTTGTTGTAGGCAAGGCCTAGGGCAAACAGATTTGATTTGCCAATATTTGCAGGAATGGTCCCAACCAACTCATTAGAAGAAAAATCAATCATTTCGAGATCCTTCATCTCTGTAATTGATACCGGAATTTCCCCGGTAAATCGGTTGTTGCGAAGATCCATGAACAACATGTTGCTCTTATTTGTCATATCAGGGATATTTCCAGTAATTTGGTTCTTGAATGCTCGAAAGATCTGGAGGGAGGAAAGGTTGCCAATAGAACTTGGGATGCTACCAGTGAAGTAGTTTGTGTTCATCACAAGATACTTAAGGCTCTTGCAACCTGACAGGTCAGCCATGAAATCGACATCTCCGCTGAGCTTATTCTCCTCAATGTAGAGTTCACTAAGGGCTGGACCAAATATTGGCCTTGGCACAGATCCAGTCAATGAGTTAAAGGATATGTCAAGGATAGAGATCATAGACATGTTTCTGATAGAGGCTGGGATGCTACCGGTCAGGTTATTCATCTCAAGGTTCAGCCACCGCAGCTGTGTCAGCTGTCCCAGCTCCGGTGGTATCTTCCCATGCAGATTACTCCTGGTGAAATCCAGATGGGTGAGACCTGTAAGGTTGCCCAAGCTGGCAGGGATTTCACCAGAAAGGTCATTGCCACCCAAGGAGACAATCACCAACTGAGGCATAGAAGCCAGCCACGGTGGTATGCCACCGGTGAAGCCATTGCTTAATAGAATGAACTCTTGCAGGTTCTTGCATGCCCCAAAACCTTGAGGCACTATGCCAGTTAAATGGTTTGTGTTGAGATTAACTCTTTGCAGCATGGGAAGGTTGAAGCTTTCGTTGTTTGGGATAGAGCCAGAGAGATTGTTCTTGCCCAGGTACATCCGTACCAAGCTGGACATGTTAAACAGCGATGCAGGTATTGGGCCTGAAAGCTGGTTCCCTGACAGTACAAGCACCTGAATGTTTGGCAAGAAACCAATAGCACCAGGAATGCTCCCTGTTAGTTTGTTGTATGCGAGGCTCAAGAAAACAAGCTGAGACGTGCCATTGAACATGCCATGTGGTATCTGCCCGCTCAACTCATTTCTACTTAGTTCAAGGTACATAATGTTCTTCAGATTGTGCAGGTCGGGAGGGATTTCACCGGTGAGGTTGTTCGAGTCAAGGTCGAGGAGTTCAAGCACGGTGAGGTTGCCGAGAGACGAGGGGAGATTACCTGAGAGGCGGTTGCTGGAGAGATCAAGAGACAGGAGGCGTGGCAGGTTGCCGATGCCATCAGGGATCGGGCCCGAGAGCCGGGCGTCGCTGAGGTTGAGGGTGGAGAGGAAGGTGAGCTCGCCGAGCTCGGGGGCCAGCGAGCCGGCGAGCTGCACGCCGGGGAGCTCCAGCGCCGTGACGCGCAGCGGGTTGGCGGTGGCCGCCGCAGGTGACGCCGAGCCAGCGCAGGTAGGGCGCCGGCCGCCGTCCAGTTGCCGCGGCGGAGCACGCCGCGCGGTCGGACACCCGCGCCCTGAACGCCAGCAGCGCCGACAGGTCGTCGGCCGTGGCGAACGCCGGCGCGTTTGCGAGCAGCAGGGTAGCCATCAGCACGGCGAGGTGGAAGACAACGAAGAAGAAGAAGAAGAAGAGCGCCATATTGGCAGGAGGAGAGCTCGATGGAATCGGAGGTGGCGCTGGCTGAGGCTGGTAGCTGTGCATGGCGTGGTGGCCAAGCTCATATCCTGGGAGTTGCGATAGTGGAGACTGGAGAAGCCAGACCACGTACATCGGGAAGACCGACCAGAGACTTTGCCCCCCATGGAAACTAAGGCTGCACGCAAAATGATGCATCGTATTATCGTATGATTTATTAAGTATTAGCTTTTTTTAAAAAATAATTAATGTAAAACATACTGTTTAGTAGTTTAAAAAGCGTGCGCACGAAAAACGAGAGAGCTGAATTGGGAAAACTGGAGAAGGAATACAAACCTAAGGATCCCTTGAATCTTAGGAATGAAAAAAAATGAAGGAATAAGAAAAGCGTAGGATTCTAGGCCTCTTTAATTTAAAGGAATGCCAAATGATTTTTTTCTGAATGGGATTTCAAAGGATTTTTTTCTTCAAGCCTCTTGATTCATAGAAAAGGCAAGTATAAATTCCATAGGATTGCATTCCTATGAGTGGATTCCAAAGGAAACTAAAAAAGAGGTAAGACCTCTTGGAATTCTTCCTGGTGCGAATTCCTTTGTTTTCCCTATGCCTATATCAAAGGATCTTCTTACGTTTTCCTCTGTTTTCTCTTCCCGTAGGATTTGAAAATCCTACCACTTCAAATATTGTGTTTTTCCTATTCCTGTGTTTTTCATATCCTGCGAATCAAAGGGGCCCTAATAGGAATCAAGTGTAAAATAGAGGATTGCAAAACACAGAAATGACCGTTTGATTGAACCGCGACAAAAAGGAAGGAAATCGGATGAAAGAGATGACTAAAAGGAAAGCTTTCAAGAGGTTGGAGCTCTTGTAAAATTCCTCAAGAAAATCTCTTTAGAATTATCCATTCCATGGAAATTCCAAAGGATATGATAGGATTTGATCATTTGTTTCAAAGGGTGTTATAGAAAATTTTTCGTAGGATTAAAATTCTTCAAAATTTCTAGGTTTTTTCTTTAAATCAAAGGCGGCCTAAAAGTTGATGCGAGCGAGCTCGTTCACAAGCTGCTTCCCTGTACGTGCATGTTCACGTTTGTGACCGTGATGAAAGAATAGGCGAAAGAGGAAATAATAAATCTTTTGCCGAACCGATCGATCGAGAGTGCACAGCTTAATTAATTTCTTTTTGCGGGGACACAGCTTAATTAATTAGCATGACATTTTTTTCATCTCACCAAAGAAAACAGTGAAGGGGGAACGTAGTACGGAAACGAAATTGGCATTTGTTCCTGTGAGTGTACAGCTTAATTTGCTAGTGCTACCTTGAATACACAGCGTAGTACGTCATGTTCGAATGAAACTCATATAGATAAAGATGAAGATAAAAATTAAGTATTTTATATAAAATGAGATGATATTAACGTATGATTAATTAAGTTTTTTTATTACAAACTTGAGAAAATATATTTATCTGATATTTTAGAGCAATTTTTCATATAGAAAAATTTTACATGAAACGTATTATTTAGCAGTTTGAAAAATATGCCACGAATATCTAAATTTCTATCTAACTTTTATTGGAGAAACGTCTCATGTTATTTTTTCTCTAGTTGTGGACAAAAAGAAGGCTACGGACTTGTTAATGCTTCCAATTTCCAAAGATTAGACTAGTATGAACTAAAACTGTTGCTGCCTTGTCTATTTTTCCTTCGGGGGCTGACTGGTGGTAGACTGATAGTTAACGCCCCCACTGGACACGTTCTTGCTGGAAAGCGACTGGACTGGAAGAAACACGACCGCTGATCACACTGGACTGGTATATCTCTGCTGCACTTCATGGCATCGTCAGTGTGAAACCCTGAATACGTGTGTGACTCATAAAGAACCAGTTGACGGGTTGGGAATTAGGGAAAGAGTCTTGCGGTCTTGCCTAATCGACAGGACATCCCCTGTCTAGTTTGTACATCGTTTAGAGAGGGATGGGAGTAATAATAACACATGACTGTCACACTTTTGTCCGTCTCATGGAGTTTTCGCTAAACTGATTCATCTTCTGGTGCTGCTTGAGAATGTGCAAACGTACACGTTATGGCGGGGAAAACTTGCAGGTCTCGCGGAAAACATCCACCTTGGCAATAGGGCTTACTCCAGTTCCCAAATTATTTTTCCAAAATCATCACATCCAAATTTTATTTATAGACACATGCATAGGGTATTAAATATAGATTAAAAGAAAAACCAATTGCACAGTTAGAGGGGAAATCGCGAGACGGCTCAAAAGATTCGTCTCGCGGTTTCCAGGTGAGTTATGAAATTAGTTTTTTCGTTCATGTTCAAAAACCCTTCCCACATACGGTTAAACATTCGATGTGACACCTAAAAATTTTCTTTTCGCGAACTAAACAGACCCTGCTGTGTTGTGTGCAGATCCAATTTCTCTCTGCAGAGAACTGCAGAATGCATGACATGCTGCTTTAATTTTGTCAATTCAAATACGGAGTAGCTAGGATTCCATTAGCACATATAAAAAAGCAGTATAGCTAGTTCAATTTTTTTTTCGAAAAGAATACAAACAGTAGCGCTAGACTACCGTTTGACAACAGCACGAACAGTTACTACTAGCAAGGAAGAGTTTGTCCCTCGTCTTTTTCTTATACTTATGCATATCAGCTAAAATTTAAATATTTAATTTTAAATTTAGAGTTGATTTTAGGGTTTTTTACATCGAAGTTTATTTTTCAACTTTTGTTTTTAGATCGGAAAAGAACACGCATATAAAAAATGTACTCATAAATTATTTTTCGTTTGTAAATATATCGAAACGATGGGCCATTCATTTCTGATGGCATGAAGATATGGTGGAAATGTTTAATCTAAGGAGTTGAAACAAGGTAAATATTTGCTATTCATCATGTGAGAATTGTTTCTTTTTCCTGTGTAATCATGTAGCTCAAAGAGAGTGGCTATTGTAGTAAGTACTAGTTCCATCTTAAAATATAGCAACCTAAAATGTTTAGAGAGCATTAGTAACTAGCGGCTACAGCTACAAGCTTAGCGCAAAAAAAAAGGTTCTTTTTTTTAACGTAAGTTATGGTAATCTCTTTGACATGGAAAAGCGAAGGTTCACCGCCACAACACCCGCAGTTTTCGGCCGTGACCTCTGACACGGGCTACGCAGGACGCAAGAATTGACCTTCTAAGAGCGGGTACAATAACCCTCGTAGCGCCGGCGATACTGACTTCACGTAGGTTTGAGGAGTGAGCTGGAGGGTGAAGGGAAGAGAGAGAAGCTCGGTGACTAATTTACAGCCCAGTTGTACACTGCTCCCAATATTACTGCTGCTCTTAGCCAATTGCAACATTCAAGTGAAGATTAAAAAAAAAAATCAAAACTAGCCATGAGAAGTGCATAGAGATGTATATACGGGTTCTGTTTGGGGGAGTTTTTAATTTCTAAAGCTTCTCCCAGAATTAGAAGCTCCTCCAAACAGTCCAGCTTTTGGTCCAGATTATGAGAAGTTATAGTTTTAGAATCTAGAAAATGAACAAACGGTTAGATTCTTGCTTTTTCTAGATTCAAACTGATTACTAATCAGCTACTTCTCATGATTTTAAGCTCCCCAGATAAACCCACTGTCTATTATTGTATTACTGTATTGATTAGCTTGTGTCATTTGCTATAATAGAATGATGTGGTTCTTTTTGGAGGTAACAAGTAGCTGTACTATTAGCCTAGCTGTAACGATAGCGGCCTAGTCGCCGACGATGGCGGCTGGCTCCTCCGGCCTACAGGCTCGCTTCGGCCGAACGCTACGCCAGTGACCGTCGGCTTTCCGCCCTTGCGCCCACCGCGTAGCGAGACTGCGAGAGAGAGAACAGAGAAGGGACTTTGAGCCCGTGCCGCACGGGGCATTTCCACCGTCGGAAGTCTGGGACTGTTCGGGGAGCTCTAGATTATAAGAAGCAGCTGTTTGGTAGCCAGTTTTTGAGAATCTGAAAAAGCTCTAAAACCTAGCTTCTCCAGCTTCTACTTTCTTAGTTCATTTTTCAAAATCTGTAACTACATATTCTCAGAAGCTGTGGACTGTTTGGGGCAAAAGCTGCAGCTAGGAAAGCTCCCCAAACAGGGCCAGAGATTTCTGAAGCCTCGCGGCCGAGATCGAGGGCTCGGAGGCAACCGTCGGATTCCGATCCTGGGTTACTCATAGCCGTCCGATCAGAGTAGACGATGGAAAAGCGCTCCTGGTTCCGAGCCGGCCGCCAATTCGTGGTTCCTCCTCCTCACGGGCGGCGGCGACGGCGGCGACTACGGCGATGCGGCTGCTCTCCGGCGCCTCTGCTTCCCGAATCCCCTGCCCCCTCCTCTCATTCGCCCGCGCGAGGGCAAGATGCTTGCCGGTCCCCGCCTCTGGCACCGCGTGCCGAGCGGCCTCCTCGTCAGCCGCGGCGGCCGCGGGCGACGGCGGCGCGCTGAAGCCGTGGTTGTTCGTCGGGCTCGGGAACCCCGGGAAAGTGTACCAAGGGACTCGCCACAACGTAAGTTGCCTGATTTTGAGCTGCTTGTACTAGACTCCCTGTAGTTATTAGGGTCGAATACTCGAACTGGTAGTTGTTCAAAGACGAAATAAACAAAACTGCAACCTTTCTGACTGTTGAAGAGCTCAAACCCATTCTGCAAGTATGGAAATGGCCACATGTTAGATGAAGTATTTGAAAAGAACATTTCAATGTGTAGTTGTCAAATTTTTGTTGACAGTATATATTACAAAGGAGATCTCACTTTGAGGGCAGCAAAATTCATTATGCGTTGCTTTTTGAGGCATCTAATTCTATACAATGTTTTTTCGTCTGATTCTCAGTTTCTGTGTCTTCAGTATCAGTTTCGTGGAATATATATATTGCACATAACTTCAGTCCTTTGTTCAATAAATGGTCACGCATGACACAGTCCCAATATGAGTGCACCAATGCATTATGTATCTAATTTAGTTGCTAACCTTGAGGTCGCTCATATTGTTCACAGGTTGGATTCGAGATGATTGATGTTATAGCAGAAGCTGAAGGTATATCCCTCAGCAGTATGCAGTTCAAGGCAATGGTAGGAAAAGGTAATATTGACAATTAATATAATTCTTTTCAACTGATACATCTTGTGTTGAAAGAAGCCATGCTATCTGGATTCCCAGAGCTGTAGTTTGTTCCTCAAGTCTTGCACATTACCTTTTCAACTCTAACAATATTTATGCGGTTTTCATAAATATTACCTATAAACAAATGCTATTTGTTTAAGATACTCTATGCTTGAATATTAAACATGAGCAGGTGCATATACTTATTTGAAATTCTGAAGGTAGTGCTATCAAACATTCATAACAGAAAATAATATTTAGGTCGTATTGGAGATGCCCCTATCATGCTGGCCAAGCCACAAACTTTTATGAATGCAAGTGGTGAGTCTGTAAGTATACTGATTCCAAAACAACCTTTGTGGATATTCACTTTTTTTTTTCTCACGTGAAATTTTCAGTGCAACATGAATGGAACGCAAACAGTAAAGCTGCTACCTCCATTGATAAATATAAACAATTTTTACTATGAATATACACGTTTTATCGATCTAAATGGAAGAAAACCGATAATTGAGCCTTGCAATATTCATTAAAGGGAACCGGATCATTTCATAAAAAGTGAATCGGGATTTTTTTTTCTTACTGCTATAAAATTGAAACAATGATCTCCCGATGCTTCACGACCAATTTTGCATGAAGTACTGCTTATTCTCTCCGTCCCACTGTAAGTACAATTTTAAAAAGTGTGGGAGGAAAATAAGAGAAAGAAATTATCTAAATACCCCTATTAAATGAGATAGGGTAGGGACTGAGAGGTAATTGAAGATATGATGGAGAAAATTTCAACTGAGATGTGATTAATATGATAAGTAATATGGTATTATTATATTTAGGTAAAATTTGCTATATGACATCCAAAAATTGTGTAATTAGCCGGTGAGCACCGTAAGATCGCGAATTCGCTGCAGGGCACCACCAAAAAGTTGTAATTAGCTGGTGGACACTCGGGCTATTATTTATTATTTCCTGAGGAAAAGAGGTGAGAGAATTTTCAAAATACCGAGAATGCCTCCGATGGCGCAACACCTTATTTTTCTAAAGGAAAACTGGATAGAGCTAAGGTGGGCCCGGCTGCTTGACTCTGGTGCTACTCGCGCTCGCGCCACCTTATCGGTTGAGGGCCGCCGGAACCCGTCCGCACCTCCCCTAGTAGTAGCCGAGCCATCCTCGCCCGAGTCCGCCCCGCACAAGCCAGCGTTCGTGATTCTACTGCCCAGTCCAGAGGTTGAAGACGACCTCAGGCCGATTCTGACCAGAGTCAAGCAGTCGGGCCCACCTGTCATTAGCTCTCTCTAGTTTTCCTTTAGAAAAATAATAAGATGTTGTGCCACCGGGGCATTCTCGGCATTTTGAAAATTCTCTCACCTCTTTTCCTCCGCAAATAATAAAACAATGGCCGAGCTTCCACCAGCTAATTACCACTTTTTGGTGGTGCCCTGGAGCGAATTCGCGATCTTACGGTACACATCGGGTAATTACACAATTTTTGGATGTCCTGTAGCAAATTTTGCCTTGTATTTATTTTAGATAAAAGTTACATTTAAAATTACATTTATCTTGGGATAGGGGAGTATATAGAATATGAATGTTGCAAAATTGCGATTGTTGTCCATGGTATTAGCATTGTTTATAGATGACATGGTATCTACATTAGTAGCAAGCCAAAACTAGCTTGACTACTGTTACTGTATTTGGATTTAAGCTCACGGAGAGAGTAAAAAAACTAAACGCAAATATACCATCACAAAGAACCTGCCCCACCTGTCGGCCTCCTAACGGCTGCGCGCCCAATTAACGTCCGCACTGTTTGTTTAAGATGTACACATCTCTTTTTGCAGCTTGATTTCGCTTTCCATAGGGGCTTGGAGGCAGTTAGAATAATGGCACTTGAGGGATTCAACAAGAGCGCAACTTATGTGAACACCACACAGTCCTCTGAAATGCTGAATAGATGATAAAGTGTTCAATTTATTCTTATAACATAAAGATTCTTATGTCAGATCTGAATGTTTCCTATCCAGTAGACACTTGCACACATGGTGGTCATTTTATTCTCAGGAAATCCTGAGCTCCCGAGGACGGAAGAGGTTATTTGAGCTGCAGCAACTTGGTACGGTGATTTTCACCAGCAGCTTAAATACTGGGAAGTTAGAGACGTCACACTACATGCGTACTTCTGTTCCTTACATTTGTAGCCTTGTATTGATTTCAAAAAAACAATTGTAGCACTGTAATTTGGTGACCTGGTAGGAGGAGAGAGAGAGAGAGAGAGAGAGAAGCCTTTTGTCTTGGTAATCTGTATACTTTGGAAATCGTCAGCATACTGTTAAACAGGCTTTCAGTGTTCCACAGTACCTTGTCTCACTTTCTATATGTATATACAAGTGTTGATTAAGTAATCACGCATTTGAATACCTTGTTACTTGCACACACTGAATTGAGCCATACCGGGTGCATTCTCCTCTTGTTCTTGCAAGGCCGCTGCACGCCATGAGCTCATAAACCCGTAGCAACGGCGGCACAAGATATTGTTTTGCAGCACGGCAGGAGCCGGCTGGACCGCTGGAATATGCTGCTGAACCGCCGTTCGCTTTCGCCACTATTTGCTGCGTAGAAATGTAGAATCGCGTCCATTTTCAGAGATATGGTGATCTTGTGTGGGAGCAGTGCTGCAGCGGCTCTGGTGGGGCCCCCGACGCTTCCTCCAGCCCGTAGTTACTATCCATCCAAAATCATTTTAGCACGGCAGGAGCCGGCTGGACCGCTGGAATATGCTGCTGAACCGCCGTTCGCTTTCGCCACTATTTGTTGCGTAGAAATGTAGAATCGCGTCCATTTTCAGAGATATGGTGATCTTGTGTGGGAGCAGTGCTGCAGCGGCTCTGGTGGGGCCCCCGACGCTTCCTCCAGCCCGTAGTTACTATCCATCCAAAATCATTTTTGCATGATGTTGTCCTCTCGATCTCGATTTTCCACGTTCTAAATATGCGATGGTAGTTCGCTGTTGTCCCAACAATGGAGGATAGCGTACAGCTCAGTGGATATTCACTTTTTTTTTTCTCACGTGAAATTTTCAGTGCAACATGAATGGAACGCAAACAGTAAAGCTGCTACCTCCATTGATAAATATAAGCAATTTTTACTATGAATATGTAAATGGAAGAAAACCGATAATTGAGCCTTGCAATATTCATTAAAGGGAACCGGATCATTTCATAAAAAGTGAATCGGGATTTTTTTTCTTACTGTTATAAAATTGAAACAATGATCTCCCGATGCTTCACGACCAATTTTGCATGAAGAATTGCTTATTCTCTCCGTCCCACTGTAGATACAGTTTTAGAAAGTGTGGGAGGGAAATAAGAGAAAGAAATTATCTAAATACCCCTATTAAATAAGAGATGGTAGGGACTAAGAGGTAATTGAAGATATGATGGAGAAAATTTTAAATGAGATGTGATTAATATGATACTAAATAATATGGTAGGATTGTATTTATTTTAGGATAAATTACATTTAAAATTACATTTATATGGGGGAGTATATAGAATATGAATGTTGCAAAATTGCGATTGTTGTCCCTGGTATTAGCATTGTTTATAGATGAAATGGTATCTACATTAGTAGCAAGCCAAAACTAGCTTGACTACTGTTACTGTATTTGGATTTAAGCTCACGGAGAGAGTAAAAAAACAAAACGCAAATATACCATCACAAAGAACCGCCTGCCCCACCTGTCGGCCTCCTAACGGCTGCGCGCCCAATTAACGTCCAGATCAATCGAATCCTCCTCCCCTAAAGCCTAAAACCTCCCCATCCACGTCACCCATCCTCCTCCCTAATTACTCCCCCCATCCCCTCCTCCGCCGCCGCCAAGCACCTCGCCTCCTCCGCCATGGCGACCGCCGCCGCCGCCACCGCCTCGTCCCTCTCTCTCCTCTTCGCCCACCCACACTCGTCCAACCCCAGGCCCTTCGCCGGCGGGCCTCACCTCCGCCGCCCGCTGCGCGCCGCGCCCCACCGCGCGCGATGCGCCTCCGACGCCGCCGCTTCCACGACGGCCACGAGGCACCGCCGCCCCGCGGAGGAGAACATCCGGGAGGAGGCCGCGCGGCTCCGCGGCCCCGGGAACGACTTCTCGGCGTGGTACGTGCCGTTCCCCCCGACTCCCGAGGACGACCCCGACGAGCGCTACTCGCTGGACGAGGTGGTCTACCGCTCCAGCTCCGGGGGGCTCCTCGACGTGTGCCACGACATGGAGGCGCTCGCGCGCTTCCCGGGCTCCTACTGGCGCGACCTCTTCGACTCCCGCGTGGGGCGCACCGCGTGGCCCTACGGCTCCGGGGTGTGGTCCAAGAAGGAGTTCGTGCTCCCGGAGATCGACTCCGACCACATCGTCTCCCTCTTCGAGGGCAACTCCAACCTCTTCTGGGCGGAGCGCCTCGGCCGCGAGCACCTCGGCGGGATGACCGACCTCTGGGTGAAGCACTGCGGCATCTCGCACACGGGCTCCTTCAAGGACCTCGGCATGACGGTGCTCGTCAGCCAGGTGAACCGCCTCCGCCGCGCGCCGCTCTCACGCCCCATCAACGGCGTCGGCTGCGCGTCCACGGGCGACACCTCCGCCGCGCTCTCCGCGTACTGCGCCGCCGCAGGTATCCCCGCCATCGTGTTCCTCCCCGCCGACCGCATCTCTCTGCAGCAGCTCATCCAGCCAATCGCCAACGGCGCCACCGTGCTCTCGCTGGACACGGACTTCGACGGGTGCATGCGGCTCATCAGGGAGGTGACCGCCGAGCTACCGATTTACCTTGCCAACTCGCTGAACTCCCTTCGGCTTGAGGGCCAGAAGACGGCAGCCATCGAGATATTGCAGCAGTTCGATTGGCAGGTGCCGGATTGGGTCATTGTTCCAGGAGGCAATCTTGGGAATATCTATGCCTTCTACAAGGGGTTCGAGATGTGCCGTGTTCTTGGGCTTGTTGATCGTGTGCCGCGTCTTGTATGCGCACAAGCTGCAAACGCAAATCCGTTGTATCGGTTCTACAAGTCAGGGTGGACTGATTTCCAGCCACGTGTAGCCGAAACTACATTTGCATCTGCCATACAGATTGGTGATCCAGTATCTGTCGACCGTGCAGTGGTCGCCCTGAAGGCAACTGACGGTATTGTTGAGGAAGCTACGGAGGAAGAACTCATGGATGCAATGTCACTTGCTGACCGCACCGGAATGTTTGCCTGCCCACACACCGGGGTTGCACTTGCTGCTTTGTTCAAGCTTCGAGACCAGCGCATAATCGGGCCTAATGACCGCACAGTGGTTGTTAGTACAGCGCATGGGCTTAAGTTCACACAATCGAAGATAGACTACCATGACAGGAACATCAAGGACATGCTGTGCCAGTACGCTAATCCACCGATCAATGTGAAGGCTGACTTTGCTTCTGTGATGGATGTTCTCCAGAACAAGCTGAATGGTAAGATCTGAGCTTTAGTTAACCCCCCATGGCCGTTATCTTGCTTATTGTCACCATGAACTCCTTTTTCTGCATCTTATTCAACTGCAGTTGATGAACTTGGTGTGTCACAGTAATCTTTAATTTGTAGTACTAGGTTTTGAGGCTCTTCTAACTATACACATAAGTGGATAGAGCTGTTCCTTGTACTTTATATGTGTATCATATAATATGACAATAAGTGGTTATGGCCCTAGCACTTAATTGAATAATTGTTTCGAATGGATACCTGTGACTGCCTTTCCGATTGCTTTTACTCACTATTGTCTGTCAAATTGTCAATGACAATAAGAAACCCTCTTTGGTTGCATGGTTTGAAGTCTGAACTGATAGAATTTATTAAGCACTTCAGTTGCTGCAAATCGCTTTAGTTTTGTTAGTCAAGAATTCTTTTCTGAAAAGCATAATATAATCCTTGTTCTCAAGACAACAAGTGTTATATAGCACCGTTGTAAGTATATAAGAAAATAGTTTTATTAGAACTACATAGCAATGCTCCATGTTCAGAGTAAACTATAAGTGGATATCTTAAATTTAGTTCGGTTAAAACTGTAAAATCTCTAGTGTGCTGGACCTATCACTATTTCTGAATAGATTATCATAGAGGTTGACTGCAGTACCACAGTCTTTCCATTTAGTAGCTTTAAGCCTTTAAGCTAGATTGTGTTACAAACCGACCAATCATTCTAGGTGGTTTGAATATCCTGTGACAACAAATAAAATGTGAGATTGATCTTTTTGAGTTATTATCATCACGGCATAATGTTTCTAGTGTAGCCTTTCAGCTTGATTCTGAGTTGGAGTTTTTATACCCTATGATATTGGATAACATTGAGTTTTGTCTCCCTGTAACTTACTACTACTACTACCTCTTTTTTTTTATTTGGCTTCAAATTGAAACTAACCAACGTCATCTAAATAAAAATGGAGGGAGTACTATTTAGTGTTTGCATAACTCTTCCTTAATTTGGTTGTCTGTGGCTTCCACTTCAGTTTACTGTGCCTAAAACAGTAAAGGTAATAATAGTTTCCCATCAGAAACCGGATGCTACGTTCCTCACTGGAGACTACATGGCCCCCATAGACCCAATAGTTATCCTTGTTACGTGTTTATCACTGCAAGTTTGCTTTGCATGTCTTACTCAGAACATAGGCACATTGTATATTGTTTCTTAATCAAGACACACAATCTTGTATAATACTCACAACTGTTTGTTCTGCTAAAAGTCGAAGGCCTTCTCGTCAGTCTGCAGAACTTCGGTGAGCATGATACGATGGTAGACTTAGTTTATCTTCGCTGTGAGTCGTGAACTGCACAAGGGGAAGCGAAATATTTGCTAACCAGGTCAGGTCCTCGTTGATCTGAAGCCACTGTTATTACCACATAAAAGTCAGGTCCTCGTTGGTCTGAAGCCACTTTCCTTTCGCAAAACGGTTGTCTGTTGAGGGCACACAAGGAGGAGATGCAGTTATCTCAACAATGTCCGTCACTTGAGCTAGAGCTATGGAGTCTTCTGCTAACCCTCTTACTGATAGTTGATTCCTTCCCTTCCCTATGTTAATTGTCAAGGCGAGGAACCGAGGAATGAGTTGTTGGACTGAATCCAGCTTCACAAATTGTAGAATTCTTTAGATTTGGGCTATCTGTTCCATGTCACCTTAGTTCTAACCAGTCAGACATATTGTGGGCTTTGACACTTTGACCATGTTAGTGGGCTTATACTACTAGTACTCTATAGGAATAAGTTCATCGGAGGTCCCTTAACTTGTCAATGAATCCGATTTCCGTCCTTCAACCAGAAAACCAGATATAAAGGGTCCCTCAACTATCAAAACCGGTGTAATATAGGTCCTATCAATATAGGTCCTATGGCGGTTTTCGCTGACGTGGTGCCTACGTGGCTAATTTGACTCGGTCTTCATATGACGTAGCCAGTGACGTGGCGCTTACGCGGTAATTTTTATTTGGAAAATTGCTATTTGTGGTCCCACATGTCAGTTACACCAAAAAATTCATTCAAAAATGGTGGGACCCATATGGGCCCCACATGTCATTCTTACCCCTCCTCTTCTTCCTCCTCTCTCCCCAACTCCCTTCTCCTTTGTCCTCTCTCCAGGCCGGGCGAGGCTAGGCGGCGTGCGGTAGTCGGGAGAGGAGGGCTGTGCGAAGCGCCCGGGCGGGGCGGCGCGCGATCGGCCGGGAGAGGTGGCGGGCGCGCGATGGCCAGGAGAGGCGGTGCGCGCGCGGCCCGGGCGAGGTGGGGAGGCGCCCATGACCCGCACCGCTGCAGCACGTCACGCAGATGCGCGCCACGCCACACGAAGGTTGAGATGGCGCTGGCAGTTGAAGCCGACGGTCTGGCGCACCATGTTCTGCTCCTGTGTTGGTTGCCGCGCAAACCAACGTGACGGGGAACTCCACGGTCAAGTTGTCCATGGTGGCGAGCAATGAGTCGTCGAGCAACATCGACTTGTTCCCATCCACCGGCGACAAACAGCGTCGGTTGGGCTCCAAGACCGACTCCGACGACGATGACGACATACCACCGGACTGAAGGTAGTTGTACCACTCGCGCCTCGAGGTGGAGCCTCCCGTCAATGACCCATGCGACGAGGCCACCTCTGACGCAGTGACGCGTGGGTGCGTCGGCACCCGGTGCTCGTCCGGCTCACCGGCAAGCAACCTTTAACTCCGAGCCGCTGCTGCCGTGCCTCATGCTTGACGGTTTCATCACGCCGACGCCACTCCACTACGTGTGCAACCATGGCACCGTGCCCAAGGCGGACTGGTCGACAAGGATCCTGGAGGTGACCGGGCTCATCAAGCGCCCCGCGAGGCTCCACCGGGGCGGAGCCAACTTGTATTCAACCGAGTCAGCCATTGTTGCCGGAGAGGGGAGAGAGAGGAGAAGAGATGGGGAGAAGGGAAAAGGGAGACAAGAGTGTTAGCCATTGACATGTGGGGCCTGCGTGGGTCCCACGCTGACTCAGCTTACCATGTCAGCTAAAACCAGACGTAAATATTGCCTAGGACCTCATATGATCCGGTTTTGTAAATTGAGGACTCGTTATATCTGGTATTTTGGTTTAGGGACGAATTTCGGACTCGGCGATAAATTGAGGGACCCAAAGTGAACTTATTCCTACCATATATTGGTTAGGAATAAGTCCACTTTGAGTCCCTCAAAATATATGTATAATCTAGTTCGTATCCCCAAACTGCAATACCGGATATCTTGACCCCTCAACTATTAAAATCAGTGTATTTTGACTCCCTCAGTGGCTTCAAAGCGGTTTTTACAAACGTGTCATGTTTACCTCGGTTGACTTAGCATATGGACCCATTTGTCAGTCACCCTTCTATTTCTTCTCTTCATTTCCTTACCCATATAGAAGGGTGAGATGCAATAGGGTGGTCCAACAACAAAGGGTGGGAGTTGGGGACTCCGTTGTTTTGGCACCTAGAGACGGGCACAGTGGCCATCGAGCGGCAGCAAGTTGAGGGAGATGGGTGGCAGCGGCTTGTGAGCTTGTCTAACCCGGGGATCCAACTTCCAAGGAGGGCAAATGAAGGTGGCAACCTGTAGATCTCGCTGCCCTCGGTCGACACCTATAGCTCCATGCCATTGTCGCCTCAACCATTCGAACGAGCTTTTCCTTCCAAATTAGTTGCATAAATGGATTTCTCTCGATTTCCTCTCCTTTCCCCCCAAGAAAACCCCATCAATATTGTGTTAAATCCCGTGAATTTCGGCCCCGATCTAATCCCGACGAACTCAGGATGAACCCTAGTTTTCCGTCACTGAATCCATCTGTTTCTAGCCCGGTCTCTTTCTCCTCCACCTATATATAGCTTGCCCAAGGTCCCCTCTTCCGATTCTAACCCTAGTCCGAGCTCGTCCCATGCCCTAGCCGCCTCCCTGCGCACTCTTCGCCGAAGGCCACCGCTCCAGCCGAGCCAACCGTGCCACCACGTCCGTCATCACCTCTGTTTGGTTCGTAAGACGAAAGAGAATCTCAACTGCACCTTCGCTTCACTTGGACATCACCGGAGCGCCGCCGTCGACATCAACCCGAGGCCACCGCCTTTTCAAGCTTGTTACCGCTTGCCATCGTAATTGCATCGGTAAGGATCGTCGTGTTCCCCTCTTCTCGCCTGTGCCCTCAATTTCCGCCGCTGCACCTTCGTTTGCCGTCACGCCATGTCCACCGCTGCGCACCACCACCAGGCACTGACACCGCCTACAAGACACTGATATATGGGGTCCATGTGCTGACTCAGCTAGTTAACGGGGTCAAAGATACCACATTGGACGATACCACCTCCCAAACCGTCCGAGAGTCGATTTGCAACGGTTCTATGAGTTGGAGGATGGGTTGTACCAGTTTTGCGGTTGAGGGATGCGATTCAACCAGGGGCATAAGTTGAGGGAGTGCAAGTAGACTTATTCTCTCTGGATATGACATATTGTGGGCTTTGACCATGCTATTGGGCTTGTAGCAAAGTTGTTACACTTTATACCCTTCAAACATGATACCATGCTAATATAGTAGTATATCGACTAGGCTAGCTAAAGTTTATCTGCCCTTGCTCTTATAAAGCCATAAACCTGCCTTTGATTTTTATTTTTCTTTTCCTTTTCTGGGAGAGACTTCCACTGAAAAAAGTTCCTATATTTTTTTTCTCTCAGTCAAAATCAGCCAATTCGAGTATAAATTAAATTTGTTTATTGAATTGTAAAAGTAGCGGGACTAGTAAAAAAGATAGCATGAAGAAATTATCAAACAAAAGGCACGAAGAAAGTAACAAGCGCATGTCCACTGAGTACATTGGAGATTTGGAGGTGGAGACGAAACCCAAATGGAAAAAGATACTTGGATGTAGTACCATTTTGCTTCGAGCCTGACGGCGATGATCAACCACAACTTAGATTAATTCCCTTCTTTTCTGACTTCTGTTGTGGTCTCTTGACAACAACAGCAGTAATTATAACAATCTGCTAACTATCCAACGGTGAACTCTACTTTGGCCCACCAAATGGAAAGATGATTGGATCCCAGCAGGGCTTCGATTTCATGTTGTGATGTCGCCATGCATGTTTTCTCCCTGGCATTCCCATCTGCATTCCCACGCATGCTTAATTACCAGTAATTGACGGCGGAAATGAGAAAGCTAAGAATTATGCTGACAATTTTGGGAAAGATAGATGATTCCAGTAAAAGTGAGCTATCTGTTGGATCCAAGTCAACTAGTCTGTTCAAGCACGGCGGCTGCCTAGTACGTACTCCACGTAGGACGGACAGCTCTTATGATTGACAGCTGGTCTGGAGACGGCCACAGGTTAGACTAGGTACAATAGCAGGCTATAAGCCGGCTATAACCATATATCGAGAAGAAAAGAGAAGTAGAGAGAAGAAAGCGGGCTACAGATTTGTAGCCGACTGCAATACGAATTCCAAGATTGTTATATATGTATGAGAGGTGGGACCGGTATTAATGGTGTAGTATATTTTTATAGTTAATTATTGTATGAATAGGCTATTAGATTGGCTATAGAGTTTTAGAGCTAATAGTTGACTATACTATTGACCTTGCTCTTAGTAGTCCGTTTCACTGTCCGATTAATTACTGTCCTAATATTTTTTTTGACGGATGGAATATCATTTTACCAGGTCTTGCACGTTTACCTGCTTAGTAGGGGGTTGTTTGTTGGTGAAATAAAATTTTTGGATATCACATCATACGTTCAACCGGATGTTAGAAGGGGTTTTCGGACACGAATAAAATAACAAATTTTATAACTCGCCTGGAAACCGCGAGATGAATCTTTTGAGCCGAATTAATCGGCCATTAGCACATGTGGGTTATTATAGCATTTATGTCTAATCATGGCCTAATTAGACTCAAGAGATTCGTCCCATGATTTACATCTAAACTGTACAATTAGTTTTTCTTTTTACTATATTAAACATGTGGTTCCAGAAACGACGGTCCGCGGCTCGTTACGCCAGGATCACGTGAAAGAAATGTGGGAGTATTGTTGATGCAATACTTGGGATGACATTGCTGGCATGTGACAGAGCAGTTTGCTACTAGCTTTGCATTCCCACGATCATCCGCTGTGTGCACCGAGACTGAATCACAGATTCCGAGGTCAAGATCACCGTACTAGGGCGAAATCACATGGAAACTGCTCTTCCTGAACTCTCAAGAAGAACAAGTGGCATCGCGAAGACTTTGACTCCTGACTCGCTCACACAGCACACATACGTGCAGCTGTGCCACTCTAGTCATGTGAGTATGTGACCGGCGAGTGATCGGCTGGGGCAACGACGACTGGTGCATTGCAAGCGGTCACCGATTTTCCGTTGTGCGCATGGCACACATCGGTCGAGTTAAGAGGCGGCGTTGACGCGCGCGACAGATGATCGGGTCAATGCAAATTACTTCCTTCATTCCTTTTTTTTAAAAAAAGAAAAAAAACTTAACCTGAAGATAGGTGACATCATATATTTTTTTTTGCGGGAGGTGACATCATATTTAGGTTGAGTTTTAGGAAGAGAATACTATTCCCTCTGTTTCAGGTTACAAGACGTTTTAACTTTGGTCAATCAAACTGTTTTAATTTTGACCAAGTTTATAGAAAAAGATAGTAATATTTTCAACCAAGACAAGTTTATTATGAAAATATATCAATTATTGATTCGATGAAACTAATTTATTATTATAAATATCATTATATTTGTCTATAAACTTAGTTAAACTTGAAACAGTTTAACTTCGACTAAAGTCAAAATATTTATAACCTGAAATGGAGGAAGTATAATGTGATGCATGCAGCATCGTGTGAGCGAGCGCGTGGTGCGAGGCCTACCGCTGAATTGCAGGTAATTTCTCCATGGCTGACGGTGGTGTAGTTAAGGGCTTATGGCTACGCTAAGAAATAGAGAAAATTCACTATCTAGCATCAAGAAAATTACTCTTCCCTCTATAGCACCCAAACTTCAAAAGTTCCCTATCTATGCACCATCAAAATTTTTGTTCCCATCTAACACTTCCGTTAGTTTTGAGGGTGACGGTGTTAAGTAGCATGAGGAAAGACAGTTTTGCCCTTCTGTATTTTATACACTTTTTCCCTCTCTCTGTTCACAGTTTTTTTTTTGTTCTTTATTTTTTCATTTAGTGTCCAGATGTTTGTACGCTTTTTTTCATTTTGTTCACAGTTTTTTAACCTTTCTACATCTAAAATTTTTAGAGAAATTTGACAGCATGTCTGCAACAACAGCATGTTTGCAACACAATAATGAACCAAATAAATTTTAGAGAGCATCCAAATTCACATCCATAGATAACCATACCACTCCAAATCATCCAAATTCACATCCAGGGCAAAAGCAAGAAAAAGGTTGTGTTCATCGCCATGCCGGACTGTTTGCCCGCACCATCTAGGGGTTGCTGCCCGTGCCCGCCTGGGAGCTGCCTGCCTGTGCCGCCGTGGCCGTGAGCTGCCTATCCTGCGCCCGCCTGGGATTAGCCGGCCGAGCAGGCCTAGGGATGGCCTCCCGTGCCGCCGGCGCTGGCCGTCCGGGGGAGCCGCCGGTGCCAATGGCCGCCGGGGGGTCGCCATCCTCGCCGCCCGGCTGATTCGCCGTCCTCGCCGCCCGGGGGGTCTCCATCCACGCTGCCGGCCATGGGGCCGCCCGGGCGCTGGCCTCCCGTGCCGCCGGCCCCGCCCTCACGTGCCGCCGGCGATGCCTCCCATCCGCCGGCGGCTGCCTCCCATGCCGCGACGAGCTGGCTTCCCGTGCCGCCGGCGCTGGCCGTCCGTGGGAGCCCGCCGGCGCCAATGGCCACCAGGGGTCGCCATCCTCGCTGCATGGCTAATTCGCCGTCCTCGCCGCCCGGGGGGTCTCCATCCATGGGGGCGGCGGCGATCTAGGGTTTTGCTGAGAGGCGCACGTGGGTTGGGGAAAGCAGGTCGCGCTCGCACTCTGTCCTAGAGAAAGAGCGACGAAAAAAATTCCTGAGGGTGGGTCCATGCTTGTTTTGACGGTGGAGGCTAACGGGAGTAACGGAAGTGTTAGATAGGGAACAAAAATTTTGATAGTGTATAGATAGGGAACTTTTGAAAGTTGGGTGCTATAGAGGGAAGAGCAATTTTTTTTATGCTAGATAGGGAATTTTCTCTAAGAAATACTCTCTCCGTCTCATAAAAAAACAATCTAGTATTGGATGTGATACATCTACTACTACGAATCTGGATATACATCTGTCCAGATTTATTATAGTACGTATAATTTGTCATATCTAGTTCTAGATTCACTTTTTTTAAGAACGGAGGGAGTAGAGAGATAGACATCATGAACTATTGTTACATCTGCATTGGCAACACCAGTTGCGCGTTAGGAATAAGCCGACACTGAAGAAATTTAGTGGGCAAGGGCAAATGAAAGATTGAAGGGCCTTGGTTTCTTTAACCACGTAATTTTTTTCTTGAACTCGTAAAAGCCTTACGCATTGGCATATTAACATAAAAAAGAATTTTGTAACTGCAACCTGCTAATGTAGATCATGGGTTACAAAGGAGAGGAAGGGCACACCGACACACTAAATAGACTAGGAAAAGGAACCAGACTCATAAGAACAACAAGCAAAAAAGGAGAAAAGGAGAAAGAGCCAATGACCACTACTCCATAAAAAAAAGACCAATTCTAGCTACGAATCTTGTTCATATTCATAGCTAGGATTGGATTTTTGTGGAATGAAAGGGTAAGTGCCAAAAAAGATCTCCCAGAGGATTAGGTAATGCAGCAACCCAAAACTCTCCTTGCACAATGCGATTAGCCACTGTCTCCATTGTGAAAAGTATCCCCTTGATGATACGAGTGTTTCTTTCTAGGCACAAGTGCTAGGTAACAAGGAGATCGAGGGAGTCGAACCTCCTTTCTATTGTGATCCTGTGTTGATGATTGACCAACACCATAATCCCTACTCCCTTCATCTTAAAATTTTGTAGTATTAGGTTGTGTTTAATTTGATACTAGTTCTTTTATTTTGACACGGAGAAAGTATGAGCTAATGGAAAAGCTATCACCATATAGTTGTACACTGTCGCGGCTTTTAATTTTAACTGTTGTACCATTTTTTTCTTACTACTTCCTCCGTTTCATAAAAAGTATAATCAGAATTGATTTTTTTTTTACTATGTTTCTTCACCCTTGGGCCCTTGGCTGGCAGAAATCAGAGAATACAATGCCTCCAGAAGCCAACAGCTTATCTCTGATCCAATCCTGACCCACCCAAGTAGAACGGTGGCTCGTGCAGCTTCCAGGAAGGAAGTGTCCAAATGCATTGCGTCTGTACTACCAAGAAGTAACTATACTAGTAGTACGAGTAGTACTAGACAAGAGACGATCTCTATCTCCCTATGGGCAAAATCAGGTTGATTTGTTGCTGCTATTGAAAGCGGCCGGGTGGTGGCCGAGATTTTGTGGCGCGCGCATCGCCCGTCGAGATAAACGTCGATTTGGGCTTGGCTGGCCGGGGAGGACCACGTACGCGGCTGGCAAGGCAACGGGACAAGCGATCTTACTCGGTATTCGGGGTGGGATATGCGTGTGTTGCCCTTGGGATGCTTTCCGCCTTTCCGGTGGTGTGGGCAGATGGGCACGCTGGTTCGGCTTCGGCACAAATGGATCATATTCTAATGCATATTGCCCGAGTGAGTACCTGACCTGCTTGTTTTTAACTACTTTTCTAAGTGCCAATTTGCTCGCTGCGTGTTCGTTGTTTAAAATTGTGGAGTTCGGATGAGAATCATGGTTACAACGTGGACTACAAAAATGAAAAATCCAAGAGAAAGTGGATGAATAAATAAGCAGTGTGGGCATACTTCACCTGTACTTTAATATTTGTGCAAATTTGTGGAGGTGATATGTGTGTGTATGTGTGTGTGGGAGCTTTTTACAATCCTTTAGGGGAGAAGGTGCCATATCCTTGACCGTTAATTACGCATGATCTAACAGCTCAAAGAGCCCGGTACCGCCCAAATATTGCGCCCATGCAAGAGCAAGTGTACCAATCGTGTGTTGGTCGTGGGAGGGTAAGATTATAATTTCGCATCAACCTTTCTCCCGATTCCGATTGAGCGACCTCCCGATCACCCTCGTACGCTCGTACACCACCTCCCTGCCTCCTCCATTGACCGCTACCTCCAGCGCATCGCCGCATCGATGTCGACCATTGCATCCTCTTCTCCATCTCTCTTGCAAACATCAACGGTCATCACCTCATCTACTCCCTCCCATTCACGATCCGATGCCACCAGCTACCATCTGCTCCACTCATGCTCAACCACGATGCCGTCTGCCGCTGCATTCTTCGCTCATGCTTGAACACCGAGACCTAGGTTACTCAGGTGGTAGCCACAATATTATATCCCTTTTAATTAACAATTAGCACAATAATTTTAGCAATATAGATTATTTTGTATATTACCTATGTACATACATAGGTGGATCAAATGTATAATAAAAAATATATATTAACTCATATGTTTGCGAAGAATGGTGATAGACGAGTTTACACATAACTGGGATAAAGTGATTTTTTGTTTGAATATAATAGATATTATCATTTAGTATATCAGAGTCTATGTTCTTTTTCATGATATAAATAATCTATTATTCGTATAGTGAATATGATGAGATATAACTTTTTTTGGATTTTTTTATAATCAATAAATAAATTGTTCGCACATCTTAGCGGTCTTTCTTTCTAGTTGAAATAATTTAGGTAGCTGGTCTAGAAGTGCATCCTTTTTTTATTTGGTTATTTTCACACATCTTGAACACATGCTAGGCTACTGTACACCTCGGGGTGCATGCATGTCCTTGTCGATCTTTTAATTTGCATGCTACCCAAATACTGTATTTATGGAAATTTCTCAAAACATTAACAAACATATATGTGGAATCATCTATCGATTCACAAATATACACAACTAACTTCAATCTACAGGCCTGTAAAAAAGACAAATCCTAATTAAACTTGTGTGCGCGCGCCTGTGTGTTTGCGTTTTTTCAGTAAACTTGGTGGCAATACGAATTCCAAGATGTTATATATGTATGAGAGGTGGGACCGGGTATTAATGGTGTAGTATATTTTTATAGTTAATTATTGTATGAATAGGCTATTAGATTGGCTATAGATGTTTTAGAGCTAATAGTTGACTATACTATTGACCTTGCTCTTAGTAGTCCGTTTCACTGTCCGATTAATTACTGTCCTAATATTTTTTTTGACGGATGGAATATCATTTTACCAGGTCTTGCACGTTTACCTGCTTAGTAGGGGGTTGTTTGGTTGGTGAAATAAAAATTTTTGGATATCACATCATACGTTCAACCGGATGTTAGAAGAGGTTTTCGGACACGAATAAAATAACAAATTTTATAACTCGCCTGGAAACCGCGAGATGAATCTTTTGAGCCGAATTAATCGGCCATTAGCACATGTGGGTTATTATAGCATTTATGTCTAATCATGGCCTAATTAGACTCAAGAGATTCGTCCCGTGATTTACATCTAAACTGTACAATTAGTTTTTCTTTTTATCTATATTTAAACATGTGGTTCCAGAAACGACGGTCCGCGGCTCGTTACGCCAGGATCACGTGAAAGAAATGTGGGAGTATTTGTTGATGCAATACTTGGGATGACATTGCTGGCATGTGACAGAGCAGTTTGCTACTAGCTTTGCATTCCCACGATCATCCGCTGTGTGCACCGAGACTGAATCACGAATTCCGAGGTCAAGAATCACCGTACTAGAGGCGAAATCACATGGAAACTGCTCTTCCTGAACTCTCAAGAAGAACAAGTGGCATCGCGAAGACTTTGACTCCTGACTCGCTTCACACAGCACACATACGTGCAGCTGTGCCACTCTAGTCATGTGAGTATGTGACCGAGCGAGTGATCGGCTGGGGCAACGACGACTGGTGCATTGCAAGCGGTCACCGATTTTCCGTTGTGCGCATGGCACACATCGGTCGAGTTAAGAGGCGGCGTTGACGCGCGCGACAGATGATCGGGTCAATGCAAATTACTTCCTTCATTCCTTTTTTTTTAAAAAAAAGAAAAAAAAACTTAACCTGAAGATAGGTGACATCATATATTTTTTTTGCGGGGAGGTGACATCATATTTAGGTTGAGTTTTAGGAAGAGAATACTATTCCCTCTGTTTCAGGTTACAAGACGTTTTAACTTTGGTCAAAATCAAACTGTTTTAATTTTGACCAAGTTTATAGAAAAAGATAGTAATATTTTCAACCAAGACAAGTTTATTATGAAAATATATTCAATTATTGATTCGATGAAACTAATTTATTATTATAAATATCATTATATTTGTCTATAAACTTAGTTAAACTTGAAACAGTTTAACTTCGACTAAAGTCAAAATATTTTATAACCTGAAATGGAGGAAGTATAATGTGATGCATGCAGCATCGTGTGAGCGAGCGCGTGGTGCGAGGCCTACCGCTGAATTGCAGGTAATTTCTCCATGGCTGACGGTGGTGTAGTTAAGGGCTTATGGCTACGCTAAGAAATAGAGAAAATTCACTATCTAGCATCAAGAAAAATTACTCTTCCCTCTATAGCACCCAAACTTCAAAAGTTCCCTATCTATGCACCATCAAAATTTTTGTTCCCCATCTAACACTTCCGTTAGTTTTGAGGGTGACGGTGTTAAGTAGCATGAGGAAAGACGGTTTTGCCCTTCTGTATTTTATACACTTTTTCCCTCTCTCTGTTCACAGTTTTTTTTTGTTCTTTATTTTTTTCATTTAGTGTCCAGATGTTTGTACGTCTTTTTTTCATTTTGTTCACAGTTTTTTAACCTTTCTACATCTAAAATTTTTAGAGAAATTTGACAGCATGTCTGCAACAACAGCATGTTTGCAACACAATAATGAACCAAATAAATTTTAGAGAGCATCCAAATTCACATCCATAGATAACCATAACCATCCAAATCATCCAAATTCACATCCAGGGCAAAAGCAAGAAAAAGGTTGTGTTCATCGCCATGCCGGACTGTTTGCCCGCACCATCTAGGGGGTTGCTGCCCGTGCCCGCCTGGGAGCTGCCTGCCTGTGCCGCCGTGGCCGTGAGCTGCCTATCCTGCGCCCGCCTGGGATTAGCCGGCCGAAGCAGGCCTAGGGATGGCCTCCCGTCCGCCGGCGCTGGCCGTCCGGGGAGCCCGCCGGTGCCAATGGCCGCCCGGGGGTCGCCATCCTCGCCGCCCGGCTGATTCGCCGTCCTCGCCGCCCGGGGGTCTCCATCCACGCTGCCGGCCATGGGGGCCGCCCGGCCCTGGCCTCCCGTGCCGCCGGCCCCGCCCTCACGTGCCGCCGGCGATGGCCTCCATGCCGCCGGCCGCTGCCCTCCCATGCCGCGACGAGCTGGCCTCCCGTTTGCCGCGGCGCTGGCCGTCCGTGGGAGCCCGCCGGCGCCAATGGCCACCAGGGGTCGCCATCCTCGCTGCATGGCTAATTCGCCGTCCTCGCCGCCCGGGGGGTCTCCATCCATGGGGGCGGCGGCGATCTAGGGTTTTGCTGAGAGGCGCACGTGGGTTGGGGAAAGCAGGTCGCGCTCGCACTCTGTCCTAGAGAAAGAGCGACGAAAAAAATTCCTGAGGGTGGGTCCATGCTTGTTTTGACGGTGGAGGCTAACGGGAGTAACGGAAGTGTTAGATAGGGAACAAAAATTTTGATAGTGTATAGATAGGGAACTTTTGAAAGTTGGGTGCTATAGAGGGAAGAGCAATTTTTTTTATGCTAGATAGGGAATTTTCTCTAAGAAATACTCTCTCCGTCTCATAAAAAAACAATCTAGTATTGGATGTGATACATCTACTACTACGAATCTGGATATACATCTGTCCAGATTTATTATAGTACGTATAATTTGTCATATCTAGTTCTAGATTCACTTTTTTTAAGAACGGAGGGAGTAGAGAGATAGACATCATGAACTATTGTTACATCTGCATTGGCAACACCAGTTGCGCGTTAGGAATAAGCCGACACTGAAGAAATTTAGTGGGCAAGGGCAAATGAAAGATTGAAGGGCCTTGGTTTCTTTAACCACGTAATTTTTTTTCTTGAACTCGTAAAAGCCTTACGCATTGGCATATTAACATAAAAAAGAATTTTGTAACTGCAACCTGCTAATGTAGATCATGGGTTACAAAGGAGAGGAAGGGCACACCGACACACTAAATAGACTAGGAAAAGGAACCAGACTCATAAGAACAACAAGCAAAAAAGGAGAAAAGGAGAAAGAGCCAATGACCACTACTCCATAAAAAAAAGACCAATTCTAGCTACGAATCTTGTTCATATTCATAGCTAGGATTGGATTTTTGTGGAATGAAAGGGTAAGTGCCAAAAAAGATCTCCTAGAGGATTAGGTAATGCAGCAACCCAAAACTCTCCTTGCACAATGCGATTAGCCACTGTCTCCATTGTGAAAAGTATCCCCTTGATGATACGAGTGTTTCTTTCTAGGCACAAGTGCTAGGTAACAAGGAGATCGAGGGAGTCGAACCTCCTTTCTATTGTGATCCTGTGTTGATGATTGACCAACACCATAATCCCTACTCCCTTCATCTTAAAATTTTGTAGTATTAGGTTGTGTTTAATTTGATACTAGTTCCTTTATTTTGACACGGAGAAAGTATGAGCTAATGGAAAAGCTATCACCATATAGTTGTACACTGTCGCGGCTTTTAATTTTAACTGTTGTACCATTTTTTTCTTACTACTTCCTCCGTTTCATAAAAAGTATAATCAGAATTGATTTTTTTTTTACTATGTTTCTTCACCCTTGGGCCCTTGGCTGGCAGAAATCAGAGAATACAATGCCTCCAGAAGCCAACAGCTTATCTCTGATCCAATCCTGACCCACCCAAGTAGAACGGTGGCTCGTGCAGCTTCCAGCAAGGAAGTGTCCAAATGCATTGCGTCTGTACTACCAAGAAGTAACTATACTAGTAGTACGAGTAGTACTAGACAAGAGACGATCTCTATCTCCCTATGGGCAAAATCAGGTTGATTTGTTGCTGCTATTGAAAGCGGCCGGGTGGTGGCCGAGATTTTGTGGCGCGCGCATCGCCCGTCGAGATAAACGTCGACTTGGGCTTGGCTGGCCGGGGAGGACCACGTACGCGGCTGGCAAGGCAACGGGACAAGCGATCTTACTCGGTATTCGGGGTGGGATATGCGTGTGTTGCCCTTGGGATGCTTTCCGCCTTTCCGGTGGTGTGGGCAGATGGGCACGCTGGTTCGGCTTCGGCACAAATGGATCATATTCTAATGCATGTGCCCGAGTGAGAACCTGACCTCCTTGTTTTTAACTACTTTTTTAAGTGCCAATTTGCTCGCTGCGTGTTCGTTGTTTAAAATTGTGGAGTTCGGATGAGAATCATGGTTACAACGTGGACTACAAAAATGAAAAATCCAAGAGAAAGTGGATGAATAAATAAGCAGTGTGGGCATACTTCACCTGTACTTTAATATTTGTGCAAATTTGTGGAGATGATATGTGTGTGTATGTGTGTGTGGGAGCTTTTTACAATCCTTTAGGGGAGAAGGTGCCATATCCTTGACCGTTAATTACGCATGATCTAACAGCTCAAAGAGCCCGGTACAGCCCAAATATTGCGCCCACGCAAGAGCAAGTGTACCAATCGTGTGTTAGTCGTGGGAGGGTAAGATTATAATTTCGCATCAACCTTTCTCCCGATTCCGATTGAGCGACCTCCCGATCACCCTCGTACGCTCGTACACCACCTCCCTGCCTCCTCCATTGACCGCTACCTCCAGCGCATCGCCGCATCGATGTCGACCATTGCATCCTCTTCTCCATCTCTCTTGCAAACATCAACGGTCATCACCTCATCTACTCCCTCCCATTCACGATCCGATGCCACCAGCTACCATCTGCTCCACTCATGCTCAACCACGATGCCGTCTGCCGCTGCATTCTTCGCTCATGCTTGAACACCGAGACCTAGGTTACTCAGGTGGTAGCCACAATATTATATCCCTTTTAATTAACAATTAGCACAATAATTTTGGCAATATAGATTATTTTGTATATTACCTATGTACATACATAGGTGGATCAAATGTATAATAAAAAATATATATTAACTCATATGTTTGCGAAGAATGGTGATAGACGAGTTTACACATAACTGGGATAAAGTGATTTTTTGTTTGAATATAATAGATATTATCATTTAGTATATCAGAGTCTATGTTCTTTTTCATGATATAAATAATCTATTATTCGTATAGTGAATATGATGAGATATAATTTTTTTTGTATTGTTTTATAATCAATAAATAAATTGTTCGCACATCTTAGCGGTCTTTCTTTCTAGTTGAAATAATTTAGGTAGCTGGTCTAGAAGTGCATCCTTTTATTATTTGGTTATTTTCACACATCTTGAACACATGCTAGGCTACTGTACACCTCGGGGTGCATGCATGTCCTTGTCGATCTTTTAATTTGCATGCTACCCAAATACTGTATTTATGGAAATTTCTCAAAACATTAACAAACATATATGTGGAATCATCTATCGATTCACAAATATACACAACTAACTTCAATCTACAGGCCTGTAAAAAAGACAAATCCTAATTAAACTTGTGTGCGCGCGCCTGTGTGTTTGCGTTTTTTCAGTAAACTTGGTGCGTGGGTGCATGTGTGATCTTAGAGCAGGTACAATAGCAGACTATTAGCCAGCTATAAACATATTTTATTGAGATAGACGATAAGAGAGAAGAGCAGCGGGCTACAGATTTGTAGCCAGCTGCAGCACGGACTCTAAGACGCAATGTATGTATGACAGGTGGGACCATATATTAATAGTATAGTAAGCTACTATTGTATGAATTAGCTATTAGATCGGCTATAGATGAATTAGAGCTACTAGTGGGCTATACTATTGAACTTGCTCTTAGGGTTACGGGCTGCGTACGTCTCCATGGCATTATTATTGATTGGCGAGACAACACAATGGTTCTTGCTATGTCGTTACACTTTTTTTTTTTTGAGAACCATGTCGTTACACTCGTTACTCCTATATCATCAGGTTTCATGTGGGCGGCCGGTGCAGAAGGCTTAAAAAAAGCACGTGTTTACTAGCCACTCTTCGTCTCGTCGGCGCCCTTCACAAAAGCTTATTGTGATCCGTTGTACGACGGGACGAACGAGCCTACAGTGTTTACACTGTTTGAATCTGACTCTGATTTATCAAGAGAACCGTCTCACATGTACAAATTAATGGTTAGTTACCACAGTTCACGTTCGCCTCGTTGGCCCTAGCTAGTTGCACCACGAGGAAATAAACATGTACTAGTACCTGGACGAGTGAATGCGTCATGGGAAATAAATCTTAACTAAAACTGCTTTGGTTCTACGATAGTAGGTAGATGCGTCCAATGCAATCGTTGCAACAACAGCTAGCTACATTTTGCTCCATAGATTGGCACTTCCGAGTACATTAACATTACCATATTGTTGTGACTGTCACGTTTTCGATTGTTTCTCGCGTGACGCACTAACTTGGCTCACTAGCTAGTTTAGCTGGTAGTGGCGGATACATGTACTTCACACGCACAAGTACTAGCGTATAGTATGGTGCATGTCCATATCATCATGTGTAGCTGTCCAAAGTCCAAACACCAGCAGATTATCTCTTAGGATCCTTGGCTTGTCTTTCTTTACTAGTGCCTACTAATCTCACGTGCTATATCTCAAAACTAGGAAAAAAAAAATGTTCCAAGTCTCGTTTAACTACAAGAAAACAGAGTCCACTGTCAAAAGTCAGAAGAGCGCTTCTTAATCGTAGTAGTAGGTAGATTAACTAACAAAAGGGACAAAAGCGAAAGCTCGCGTACCATTTGCTTTGGTGATAGGGAGGAACACATGCGTGGGCGGCTGGGCTCGCGCGCGCGTGCTGCCTGTACATGCAGGATGAGCCCAAAAAACCCTTCCCCTCATGTAACGATCTTGCTGCAGGGTACCTAGTACGTGCTGGACGCGGAGAGGGATACTAGCGCAGTAGAACAACGTGCTTGCGCGCGGGCGCGGCTTGCGACGACGAGATAAGGATGGGGGGACGGGGCGCCGTACACGTCCGGGCGAGTGGGATTACTCTCGATCGGCGTGGTGCAGGTGCAGGAGCAGGACGGCCGGTGCGCGGTGCGCCGTGCGCCGCGTGGTGTTTCCTTTGGTCGGATTCGGATGAGATCGGCGGGGTTTTAGCGCGGTTCTCCTCGACCTAAAGGCTTAGAGCAAGTTCAACAGTTATAGCCAACTACTAGCTCCAACTTATTTATAGCCAATCTAATAGCTCATTTATATAATAGTTACATACTACACTATTAATATATGGTCCTACCTGTCATATACATATTGTGTCTTCTTAAAATATGTCCGTGCTACAGCTGGCTATAAATCTGTAGCACGCTGCCCTTCTCACTCCTTATTTATCTTCTTAAAATATATTTGTAGCTGGTTTATAGCCCGCTATTGTACCTGCTCTTATAGCTGTGGCCTTACTCGTACGTGCCGTGCCATACGCCCTGCGTCTAGCCACGTTTAGCTGCACAGTGGGGCGCGCGCGGAGGAGGCGACACGTACTACGGGCCTGCTCGGTGTGACTAGATATATAGCAGCCAGCCGCTACAGTATAGCAACATGCAATTTCTACATAACCGCTGATCCAATGCGACCCTCAGCCCGCAGGTTGATCTGTGTACCTAGGCGTGAAGCGTGATAGGTTGGGGAACGGTTGAATCGCTGCCGCGCGTGCGTACGTACCGATCGTGATCGATCTAGCTAGAGCTGCGCAAGGGACATCAATCTAGCTGTGCGACATCCCGGCATGCACCATCCCCCACAGAGATATTGAACTATATGCCACTTTTAAATGTGGCAATTAACTATCGGAATTGCTATAAATATGGCGCCATATTTCTTTCCAGTTTACAGGCGATTCTTTCACTGTGCAATTAGTTCAGATATTCGTGCATGTCCGAGACTCTAATGCCATCGTAACTACTATTGCTGATACTAATCTCAGATCTCTAATCATCACGGAGTAAAAACCAAGATTCCATGCACAGATGGCAGGCAAAAGGACAAGAAAAGGAGAAGCCAGGGAAGATAGGGAGCTCACCGTCAATGTCTGTTTTTAATTACACTGCAGTTACATATATAATTACAGTGTAAATGTACTATAGTTACATTTGTAATTCATATGTAACTATAGTACTTACACCTCACTTATATACCACTTACATATGTAATTAGTATGTAATTTTGGGATTTACATATGTAATTTTAGAACTTACATATGTAATTTTGGAACTTACATTATAAGTACACTAAAATTACATGTGTAATTTAGGGACTTACAATGTAAATACATGCCGACTATTTTTTGGTGAAAAATATGGCGCCATAAATATAGCTACTCCCATTAACTATTTGTCACTGGATCCACATGTCATATACACATGTGGACCCACATGTCATTGACATAGGTGTGGCAAATAGTTAATTGCCAAATCTAAAAGTGGCAAATAGTTAAAAGCCCCTCCCCCGTGGGACATTAAACCCTCGTAATAGAGTCCCGATTGATAATTCGATATGGATGCCGGCTGACCCTCCGCTAACAAGTTTTAATTCATATGCCTGTTTAATTTTCTTTCACTAGTGTGAAAAATGTTATCGTACTACTATATCGTAAAATAATACATTTTAAAATAAATTACAGAAAGATTAGCAACAATTATAATTTACCATAACAATCCTATTTAATAGCCGCATTGCATGCACATGTTCCATATGTACACTTGGTTAAAGGAAGGTTGAGACCATAAGCCAACTTAATTGCAATTCTTGATTAAAAGAAAGGCAGTATTTCACCTCAATAAAACAATATTTTTTTTAGATTAAATGATAGAAATACGATCTTGCTGCAGGGTACCTAGTACGTGCTGGACGCGGAGAGGGATACTAGCGCAGTAGAACAACGTGCTTGCGCGCGGGCGCGGCTTGCGACGACGAGATAAGGATGGGGGGACGGGGCGCCGTACACGTCCGGGCGAGTGGGATTACTCTCGATCGGCGTGGTGCAGGTGCAGGAGCAGGACGGCCGGTGCGCGGTGCGCCGTGCGCCGCGTGGTGTTTCCTTTGGTCGGATTCGGATGAGATCGGCGGGGTTTTAGCGCGGTTCTCCTCGACCTAAAGGCTTAGAGCAAGTTCAACAGTTATAGCCAACTACTAGCTCCAACTTATTTATAGCCAATCTAATAGCTCATTTATATAATAGTTACATACTACACTATTAATATATGGTCCTACCTGTCATATACATATTGTGTCTTCTTAAAATATGTCCGTGCTACAGCTGGCTATAAATCTGTAGCACGCTGCCCTTCTCACTCCTTATTTATCTTCTTAAAATATATTTGTAGCTGGTTTATAGCCCGCTATTGTACCTGCTCTTATAGCTGTGGCCTTACTCGTACGTGCCGTGCCATACGCCCTGCGTCTAGCCACGTTTAGCTGCACAGTGGGGCGCGCGCGGAGGAGGCGACACGTACTACGGGCCTGTTCGGTGTGTATAGCAGCCAGCCGCTACAGTAGCAACATGCAATTTCTACATAACCGCTGCAGCACATGATGATCCAATGCGCCCCGTAGCCCGCATGTTGATCTGTGTACCTAGGCGTGAAACGTGATAGATAGGTTGGGGACGGTTATTGAATCGCTACCGCGTGCGCATACCGATCGTGATCGATCTAGCTAGAGCTGCGCAAGGGACATTATTCAATCTAGCAGTGCGACATCCCGGCACATGCACCATCCCCCGTGGGACACTAAACCCTCGTAATAGAGTCCCGAATGATAATTCGATATGGATGCCGGCTGACCCTCCGCTAACAAGTTTTAGTTCATATGCCTGCTTAATTTTCTTTCACTAGTGTGAAAGATGTTATCGTACTACTATATCGTAAAATAATTACATTTTAAAATAAATTAAAGACAGATTAGCAACAATTATAATTTACCATGATAATCTTATTTAATAGCCGCATTGCGTGCACATGTTCTATACATACACTTGGTTAAAGGAAGGTTGAGACCATAAGCCAACTTAATTGCTATTCTTGATTAAAAGAAAGGCAGATTTCACCTCAATAAAACTACAATTTTTTTAGATAAAATTTAAATGATAGAAATGTACTCCTCTGTTAAAAAAAAATCCAATTCTAGGTTGTATCGGGACAATATGTATGTCTAGATATATTTTTATGATTGGATTTTTTTTTCTTAGACAGATGGAGTAATTATTTTAAGACATAGGTTGTGTATGTTAATGACCCTCAAAACTTATAAGTTGTCCACATGCATTCTCATCTTTAAACAAAAATATACCCGAAGTATCTACGCCCAGGATCCGTCTCAGGGCATGCTTTGCACCTCTTGATTGGCGACTCCCGAAAATTAGCATCAACAATAGGGACATCGCATAAAAGTTAGGTATGGTTTTTAATAATTGTCCTAAAATATAATAACTTTTCTATCAATACTCTTTCCAACCTATCATAACCTTCACCATTCAATTTCTTCACTTACGTTTATTTTTTAACCAATAACAATCTTCTCTCATTTAATTCTACTTACTTTTATAGTACCATACTACCATGTTTAACTCTACAAATTTTTATATTCTAGGACAAGATAGTAGTAAATAGAGTTCACCAACATCACCCATGGCTGCGTTGCTTAAGCTACGTTCGGGAGGTGAGGTTGGAAACTCACCTTCCGATACACAAAACGGAGCGATATATTTTCTTATAATTAACTAAGTTTTTTTTTGAAAACTGGATTAATATGATTTTTTAAAGCAACTTTCGTATAGATTTTTTTTCCCGTTTTATAGTTTAAAAAACGTGTGTGCGCAACACGAGATATAGGAGTTAGGAACAAAAATGCTGCGGAACACAGCCTTAATGCACTAGCATTAGAAGAAGCCAAAGATGATTATGACTTCGTTCAGAACTAAGAGTTTCCATCTTCTTCCTCCTCGTTCTATACATATATACTTATCGAACTACTAAACAATATGTTATATATAAAAAAAGTTGTTTAAAACATATATTAACCTATTTTTATGTTTTTTAGAAAATTAATAATTATTTATTTATTTATACACTAATAAGTTGTTTTATGTGCGGGACAAGTAAGTTATGAACATAGCCTTATATGCGGGGACCAAATTAAAGAAAGAAGGCTGAGGAGGACAAATCCTTTCGAAAGAGTTGGATTGGATCGAATCAAGCATATGAGGAAACAGTGCACCACGATAAAGGGAGAAATATCACAGAGGGAAAACTAAACTATTGAATGGTTACATAGCCACTCTTTTTTGAGGCTATTGGTGGTAAGTGGGGATGAGGAGGTTTTTTCTAACCGCTATATGTATTGACTTTATTTTTTAAGCCACGCAGTGAAAATTGCATGATTTTGTTTTTAAAAAAAAGTTGGGATGAGAAGGTGGTGCAGCGGCCTCTAAACTGTTTAACTGCCCTTAATCCTTTACTATATTTTTATGAACCATCAATATTGTACCACTTTCCAATGTAATTTATGATTGACTTTTTATTGGTTTAATCAGTGATCACCCATCTCACTCGTATATTGTATAGCTTTACTCGTGATCACATTGTTTTACCATTTTTACGCTTCAGCAATATAAATATTGATATAACTTTGTCAAACACTGTGAATGAATTTGCTCTAGTTTAGCATCTATCACTGTCAATCAGATTATTTACCACAATAATTGAAATATACAAAGCAGCTTACTCCTACCGTGATTTAGGCTGTGTTTAGTTGATGGCAAAGTTTGGATTTTGGTTGAAATTAGAGATGATGTGACTGAAAAGTTATGTGTATATGACAGGTTGATGTGATGGAAAAGGACTGAAGTTTGGATCCAAATTTTGGATCTAAACACAGCCTTATTTTTCAAACTCAGACGTGTGCTGTTCTATGTGAATGCAGGCCAGCCAACCGCCCAACCCCAAAAGGCTGTTTAGCACACCTGGTATTGTTGTCGGTTGCTTGTCACCCTTTTCTATGAGGGGAATGAATTCGTCAGCAGAGGGGGGAAAAAGATAATGGGACGCGCTGCGGCTAACGATCGCTTTCAGGCTTTCACTCTCTCCACTCCAGTCCAAATCTAGCAACAAGACAACCCCAAGTTTCATGCACCTCCGCTGGGATAAAGCCACCTAGCTCTCCCAGTCACACACACACTGGGAGTACTTCAAATGTTTTCATGTGAGCTGATCTGATAAGGGAAGGCAACAGATTGTCTCTTCTGTTTGGAAAATTCCAAGCGCTTCAGTACACTAATCCGCTCAGAACTTCAGAAGCATTAGCAACCAGATGTCCTTCAAAACTTCCATCAATAAACCCCGACGCCTAGAGCGATATTTAAGCGAGCAACTGCCAGTATTAAACGTGCACAAACGTCCAATGGGATGTGCAAGTTATCCTGCGTTCTCATCGACCTTATCTGTGGCAGAATCGCCAAAACCAACAGCCCAATCACAGGTAGAATCTCTCCCTCCATCCCTGCTTAAAAAAAGAAGCACCACCACGCTTTCTCGTTATCCCTAGCGACAGCGAAGCCACGCATGGCGCTTCTCTCCCATCCCTCTCCTTCTCGCCGAATTATTCAACAAGTAGTAGTACTAGTGGTCGCAAGCATGGCCATATACATGCCCTGGTCAGATTAGAGAGAGACAGAAACAGCAGCAGCAGCAGCAGCTGGATGAGGAGAGTGATCGAAATGAATGAGAGCCGAAACGAAACGAAACGAAACGAAACGAAAAGAAGCGGCCAATGGCAATGCCAGCAGCGGTCAGCACCCGTCCTAACAGCAGCTGCAGATTGTTCTCATCAGGGGGAATGCACTTGGCCCATGTGAACGCCACGCCCCCTACCTCATCCGCCTGCCCCGCTGCCGGGCCCACCCCTCGAAGCCCCGTACCACAGCGACACCTGCTAGCTTTCTCCATGCTTCGCTTCCTACAACAGTAGAGGCAGCCTGCAAGCCTGATGCCCTGATTAGCGATCACACACCACGCGTGGTCGCGTGCTGCGGGTTCCTGTATACTACTACAGTGGAGTACCATCCTTACTATAGAGGTAACCTGAAATAGTGCTAAGCAGCTTGCCGAAGTTCAAACACAAACCTATACTGTAGCTGACACATTGGACGTTTCATATTTTTATATGCAATGAAGAATGTACTACGGTTGCGTTTAGTTCACACTAAAATTAGAAGTTTGGTTCAAATTAGAACGATGTAACGGAAAAGTTGGAAGTTTATATGTATAGGAAAATTTTAATGTGATGGAAAAATTGAAAGTTTGAAGAAAAATTTTAGAACTAAACACGGTGTACGTACTCCAGTAGATGAGATACGGGCAGTTGGTCGCGTTTCACAACACCTCCTGTACGGAGTGGTAGTGATCCAGGTATGCATGGAATTGTGCATCTACTCTTCTCTTTACAAAACAAATTCACCAAGAATCCAGCCTTCAGTTGTGTTGGTTTATTTTTAGAATAAAGAGAGCACCTCCTATGTACATGTCATCTATGTACCGGATAATGTTACACGTCACGCACATCACGCTCTAAAGTGGAAGAATTTTGAAGGGAAGAAGTGGTAACATAGTGTGGTGAAGTGCAAGACCATATTTTCTTTACTGGTATACACTCTTTGTCCAAAATAAATTTTTCTATGTCCAGATTCATGTATAAAGATTATCTTATTGAGGATGAAGGGTGTGCTAGTTATGGGCTCTCAAAAATCTGAAAAGTATCATTTCTTTCTATCTTTTTTACCACTTTAAACAATGGCATACTCCATCTATTAAAAGAATAGACTTACAAGACGTAGATCGGGTGCACTTCCTATAGTGATGGTGGGCTAATCCGTTAGAGGACCTAACAAAGGCTACACGAAAGTTAGAAAGGCAAAGGATAAAAATAAGGTTGTAGCTATATAACACTAAAAAATTTCAACATAAATATTTTAGTTACATTATAACTAATGCATAACTAGCATGTAAAAATATCAAACCAAAGTGCTAACTCAGTTGATGAGGCGCACATTTAGCTATAGCTCTAGTCGTAGGTTCAATTCCTCCTGCTATCGCATTATAGAATTTGTTTCCTACTCCCTTATCCGTACAAATTTCGAAATGAATCCAATGATTTGGAGCCAAATTTGATAGTGTCAAAACCTTAGTGTCCACGTTACCTACCCAAAACCACGCGTCAAAAGGAAGGAGCAGGGAGCGGAGAGAAGGCTCTATACGCTCCGCCAACACGATCGACATGCAAGTTTAGGGCTGATAGTGGGCTCCGCCAACTGTCATGTGACAAGAACAAGCATACCAACCCCTGTGGGTTAGGTTCCACTAATATATGCATGCATGGGCACCGTGGTAGCTCTTTACGGTTAAAAAAGGAGGGTCAATACCACTAGAAAAGAGGGAAGATCTCGTCTTAGAACATCTCTATAGTCTCCACACATAAACAAATCGGCTTTAGAGCCTAAGAACAAAAGTACACCAATATCTTATATACATTTTAGCAAGGAATCTAGACAAGAATACATAAGTAGAGTGTTACACTTTCCAGTGACCTGCTGAGTAAATGGGTTATGAAATTGGAAGTGGAGCACCTGATGTATGCCTGGAGGTACTGAGAAGGAAATATTTGAGGAATTGTAATTTTTTCACAAGAAATGGGAATGGTGGCTCTCAATTTTGGATGGGTTTGCTGAAATGCAAATGGTGGCTTTCCAAGCTGGTCTCAAAGGAAGTGCACAATGGGAGAGATGTGAGTTTTTGGAAGGATGATTGGTGTGATAATGCACCTCTGAAAGTTAGATTTCTTGATCTCTTTGAAATTAGTCATGATCAAAATGCTACTGTCAAGGATACGGTGGTAGGCGGAGAATGGAGCTTGGAGTTTAGAAGAAATCTAGATGAACAAAGGGTTAGAGAGGTTAGGGAGCTTGTAGAGTTAATTGGGAAAGCTCAGCTGGGAACTGAGAATGACAAGGTCTGTTGGCCTCATACTGAAAAAGGGGTGTTCACCACAAAATCAATGTACACAATTTTAACTTTTGGGGTATTAGGGATACTGAAATGGGGAAAGTTTGGAAAGGTAGAATTCCTCTAAAGATAAAACATTTTTTTATCTAGTTGGGAGAGGGAGACTCCCCCGTGCTGAGCAATTGGTGAAAAGGAATTGGAAGGGAGGAAATGAGTTCTTAAACTCTGTTCACAAACTGAAAGTACTAACCATGTTATCTTTCGTTGCTCTTTAGCTGTTTTTTCCTGATGTGTGCTTAAGGAGGCTATAAACCTAAATTTCTTACTAGGATTATTGTGGGATTGTTTTGGGCTAGTGATGGGTGACAAGTAATCTAGGGTTTGGTTGTTGATGATGGCTAGCTTCTGTTGGGCTCTCTGGCTAACTAGAAATGATCGGGTTTTTAACAATATCTTGGTGAAATCACCCTTGCAGGTGGCCTACAAAGCTCTGTCTTTCTCTCAGAAGTGGAGCGTGCTGTTAAGAGAGGAAGAAAGAGCAATCTTGGGAGGGTGGCATGAAGCTGGGCTAGGGAAGCTGGTTCAACTGAAACCACAACATCTACCATGGTCTATCTAAGTTGTTTTTTGTTGTATCTAGTTTGTCCCCAGTCCAAAAGGGTTCTATTTGGGTGTTGTTCCTGCAGTGTGCTGTATCTGGAAAGCTGGATGTACCCAGCAGTAATGTAATGTGTTGTGTTTCTTTTCGTTTTGTGTAAGACTCTGTTCCTGTAATCCTTTCGGCTTTCTCTCCCAAAAGCCGGATCAATGCAAGTTGATATGTTCCAAAAAAAATTGTCTAAACCATCATCTTTTGCAACCCTTGTTCATTTACGCGACGCCAATCGTCTCATTTCTATTCATTCGCTCCCTGGCCGAATACCTCAAAGGGGGTGCCACTTCTCCCCGCTAGAGGAGCTTCGGCTCCAACATTGGCATTACTACAAACCAACAATGCGGTTTATTGGTTGCTGCAGCGAAACAAATAGGTTGTGCGGCACAAAATACCACAGCATGAACTCCCGAACATCCACAAACGACAAAATTTAAGCTTCAATTCAGACAAATCTTAAAAACCAATGCTATCACTATCGACCAGGCCTGGCATGCTAACACTATCCTCTCTCTAAAAAAAATAACCTAGCTAGGTAGGGATTTAACATCACGTAAGATATTACAGCTTCGTTGTTATAGCTAGTGTTAAATCCTCATTTAGAATAGCTTTTTTAAAGATATAGGGAGAAGTCGATTATAAACTGAGCATACATGGTCACACTAAGGCCCCTCAATATTACACTTGAACCTACGGTATATGGAGGAAATAAGTTGGTCCGAGTAAATTTCAAACTCTGGATTTTGGCGCTTTCAGTTATATCCACATCCAAATATATACGCTTGCAGAAATTTCTATGACGTGCCTGGCGATATCAGTATATACGTACAGTATCTGTGGACGGAACAATATGCTCTCCTGTTCGATCCCGTTCAAAATATCCACCTCGATTCCCAGGAAAGTTCAAAATCCAAGTCAGACCAAGGGCACTCTAGGGTCGTGCTCCACCTGGTTGGGGCACACCCCACATGGGCCCCACCTGGGCCGGGGTCCCAAATGAAGTTACAAGCCCATAGGCCCATTATAGGTGACGCAGCACCTTGTTCCTGTGATTCCGGCCACACGAGATGGAATTCAGAGAAGAGGCTGGATCCGATGGAAGGAGGGCTCCGAGAGCTTTCCATCAAGCACTCACGGGCCGAAAACGGATGTCGTATGCAGATTCGACGGCCGTTTGAAGTCAGCAGTGTAGCAGGTGGCCGAATCGGATTCAAGCACTTGGACGATGTGATCTCGATATCTTCTTGTTCATCCATGATGTGAGCAATGGTTGCATCCATGGTAGCCATGGTCACATCAATTAATATGTAAGACTACCCCATTGTTTAGGAATCCGCCTGTGGAAAACAAACTTCACATGGAAAGGAGAAAAGAAATGGCGCAAGTACAGCTCCAAGCAGGGCACCCACCACCACCACCACCCCGCATATCTCTCGGGTCAAAAGTGCGTCTTAAACAAATCGCTGAACCAAACCGGGGTCAAGTTAAATATGCAAGGCGCGCCCAATGATCTCATCCGCCGACGACGATGACGGAAAGCTAGCTAGAGCCCAACGCTTTTCTGCTAGCAGATCGCTCACATTCACAGGACCGATGAGCTCTAGAGTCTAGAGCGTCTAGGGCTGCGTTCGTTCACATGAGAAAGGGGAGATTGTACCTCGTTTTTCGCGCGCACGCTTTTCAAACTACTAAACGGTGTGTTTTTTTAAAAATTTTCTATAGAAAAGTTACTTTAAAAAATCATATTAGTCCATTTTTAAAGTTTAAAATAGTTAATACTCAATTAATCATGCGCTAATGGCTCATCTCGTTTTGCGTATCTTCTCAATCTTCTCAATTTCCTCTCCCTCAAACACAGCCTAGATGATGGATCTGTACGCTAACTACCGCCATGTCAGCCAGATAAACTCCAGGGATTAATCTGTTCACAGACGGCTCTAGCGTGTGATGTGAACGTACGGGCTTACGTGTGCACGCAGTAGATGGAAGGAAGAGCTCGTAGTAGTAGGTAGATTAAACTAACAAAAGGGACAAAAGCGAAAGCTCGCGTACCATTTGCTTTGGTGATAGGGAGGAACACATGCGTGGGCGGCTGGTCTCGCGCGCGCGTGCTGCCTGTACATGCAGGATGAGCCCAAAAAACCCTTCCCCTCATGTAACGATCTTGCTGCAGGGTACCTAGTACGTGCTGGACGCGGAGAGGGATACTAGCGCAGTAGAAAGTTGATGGCAAAGTTTGGATTTTGGTTGAAATTAGAGATGATGTGACTGAAAAGTTATGTGTATATGACAGGTTGATGTGATGGAAAAGGACTGAAGTTTGGATCCAAATTTTGGATCTAAACACAGCCTTATTTTTCAAACTCAGACGTGTGCTGTTCTATGTGAATGCAGGCCAGCCAACCGCCCAACCCCAAAAGGCTGTTTAGCACACCTGGTATTGTTGTCGGTTGCTTGTCACCCTTTTCTATGAGGGGAATGAATTCGTCAGCAGAGGGGGGAAAAAGATAATGGGACGCGCTGCGGCTAACGATCGCTTTCAGGCTTTCACTCTCTCCACTCCAGTCCAAATCTAGCAACAAGACAACCCCAAGTTTCATGCACCTCCGCTGGGATAAAGCCACCTAGCTCTCCCAGTCACACACACACTGGGAGTACTTCAAATGTTTTCATGTGAGCTGATCTGATAAGGGAAGGCAACAGATTGTCTCTTCTGTTTGGAAAATTCCAAGCGCTTCAGTACACTAAGAGCAAGGTTAATAATGCAGCCGACCTATTGGCTATAAGGTTTTTTATAACCTTCTCTCAGCCTACCTATATAATAGTTAGCTCTTTACAATTAATACAAGATCTAATCGTCTCTCTCACAGAGTTTCTTGATTCTTGTGTCCAAGCCGGCTGTAAGTTTACAGCCTGCTTCTCCTCTCTTCCCTCTCTTCTCTCCTCCACCTCAGTATTTAACCGGTTTATAGTCTACTATTATACTTGCTCTAATCCGCTCAGAACTTCAGAAGCATTAGCAACCAGATGTCCTTCAAAACTTCCATCAATAAACCCCGACGCCTAGAGCGATATTTAAGCGAGCAACTGCCAGTATTTAAACGTGCACAGACGTCACCTCCATGATACTACAAGGTCAATTATAAGCATAGGCCAATGGGATGTGCAAGTTATCCTGCGTTCTCATCAACCTTATCTGTGGCAGAATCGCCAAAACCAACAGCCCAATCACAGGTAGAATCTCTCCCTCCATCCCTGCTTAAAAAAAGATGCACCACCACGCTTTCTCGTTATCCCTAGCGACAGCGAAGCCACGCATGGCGCTTCTCTCCCATCCCTCTCCTTCTCGCCGAATTATTCAACAAGTAGTAGTACTAGTGGTCGCAAGCATGGCCATATACATGCCCTGGTCAGATTAGAGAGAGACAGAAACAGCAGCAGCAGCAGCAGCAGCTGGATGAGGAGAGTGATCGAAATGAATGAGAGCCAAAACGAAATGAAACGAAAAGAAGCGGCCAATGGCAATGCCAGCAGCGGTCAGCACCCGTCCTAACAGCAGCTGCAGATTGTTCTCATCAGGGGGAATGCACTTGGCCCATGTGAACGCCACGCCCCCTACCTCATCCGCCTGCCCCGCTGCCGGGCCCACCCCTCGAAGCCCCGTACCACAGCGACACCTGCTAGCTTTCTCCATGCTTCGCTTCCTACAACAGTAGAGGCAGCCTGCAAGCCTGATGCCCTGATCAGCGATCACACACCACGCGTGGTCGCGTGCTGCGGGTTCCTGTATACTACTACAGTGGAGTACCATCCTTACTATAGAGGTAACCTGAAATAGTGCTAAGCAGCTTGCCGAAGTTCAAACACAAACCTATACTGTAGCTGACACATTGGACGTTTCACATTTTTATCTGCAATGAAGAATGTACTACGGCTGTGTTTAGTTCACACCAAAATTAAAAGTTTGGTTGAAATTAGAACGATGTAACCAGTGGCGGAGCCAGCGTGGGGGCAGGGGGGCGCTCGAGCCCCCGCTACCCAGCTGGACTCCATGGAAATTTGAGGGAGGAGAGGGGGAAAAAGAGGGAGAGGAAGAAGAAGGTTGAGCCCCCTCTCTCCTCCAAACCTAGCTCCGCCACTGGATGTGACGAAAAAGTTGAAAGTTTGTGTGTAGGAAAGTTTTGATGTGATAGAAAAGTTTGAAGTTTGAAGAAAAATTTTGGAATAAACACGGTGTACGTACTCCAGCAGATGAGATACGGGCAGTTGGTCGCGTTTCACAACACCTCCTGTACAGAGTGGTGGTGATCCAGGTATGCATGGAATTGTGCATCTACTCTTCTCTTTACAAAACAAATTCACCAAGAATCTAGCCTTCAGCCGTGTTGGTTTATTTTTAGAATAAAGAGAGCACCTCCTATATACATGTCATCTATGTAGCGGATAATGTTACACGTCACGCACGTCACGCTCTAAAGTGGAAGAATTTTGAAGGGAAGAAGTGGTAACATGGTGTGGTGAAGTGCAAGACCGTATTTTTCTTTACTGGTATACACTCTTTGTCCAAAATAAATTTTTCTATGTCCAGATTCATATATAAAGATTACCTTATTGGGGATGAAGGGTGTGCTAGTTATGGGCTCTCAAAAATCTGAAAAGTATCATTTCTTTCTCTCTTTTTTACCACTTTAAACAATGGCATACTCCATCTATTTACAAGACGTAGATCGGGTGCACTTCCTATAGTTATGGTGGGCTAATCCGTTAGAGGACCTAACAAAGGCTACACGAAAGTTAGAAAGGCAATGGCTAAAAATAAGGTTGTAGCTATATAACACTAAAAAATTTCAACATAAATATTTTAGTTACATTATAACTAATGCATAACTAGCATGTAAAAATATCAAACCAAAGTGCTAACTCAGTTGATAATGCACACATTTAGCTGTAGCTCTGATCGTAGGTTTGATTCCTCCTACTATCGCATTATAGAATTTGTTTCCTACTCCCTTATCTGTACAAATTTCGAAATGAATCCAACGATTTGGAGCCAAATTTGATAGTGTCAAAACCTTAGTGTCCACGTAACCTACCCAAAACCACGCGTCAAAAGGAAGGAGCAGGGAGCGGAGAGAAGGCTCTATACGCTCCGCCAACACGATCGACATGCAAGTTTAGGGCTGATAGTGGGCTCCGCCAACTGTCTCTGCCGGGCCCACCCCTCGAAGCCCCGTACCACAGCGACACCTGCTAGCTTTCTCCATGCTTCGCTTCCTACAACAGTAGAGGCAGCCTGCAAGCCTGATGCCCTGATCAGCGATCACACACCACGCGGTCCACGCATGGTCGCGTGCTGCGGGTTCCTGTATACTACTACAGTACCATCCTTACTATAGAGGTCATCTGAAATAGTGCTAAGCAGCTTGCCGAAGTTCAAAGTTCAAACACAAACCTATACTGTAGCTGACACATTGGACGTTTCATATTTTTATATGCAATGAAGAATGTACTACGGTTGCGTTTAGTTCACACTAAAATTAGAAGTTTGGTTCAAATTAGAACGATGTAACGGAAAAGTTGGAAGTTTATATGTATAGGAAAATTTTAATGTGATGGAAAAATTGAAAGTTTGAAGAAAAATTTTAGAACTAAACACGGTGTACGTACTCCAGTAGATGAGATACGGGCAGTTGGTCGCGTTTCACAACACCTCCTGTACGGAGTGGTGGTGATCCAGGTATGCATGGAATGATGGAATTGTGCATCTACTCTTCTCTTTACAAAACAAATTCACCAAGAATCCAGCCTTCAGTTGTGTTGGTTTATTTTTAGAATAAAGAGAGCACCTCCTATGTACATGTCATCTATGTACCGGATAATGTTACACGTCACGCACATCACGCTCTAAAGTGGAAGAATTTTGAAGGGAAGAAGTGGTAACATAGTGTGGTGAAGTGCAAGACCATATTTTCTTTACTGGTATACACTCTTTGTCCAAAATAAATTTTTCTATGTCCAGATTCATGTATAAAGATTATCTTATTGAGGATGAAGGGTGTGCTAGTTATGGGCTCTCAAAAATCTGAAAAGTATCATTTCTTTCTATCTTTTTTACCACTTTAAACAATGGCATACTCCATCTATTAAAAGAATAGACTTACAAGACGTAGATCGGGTGCACTTCCTATAGTGATGGTGGGCTAATCCGTTAGAGGACCTAACAAAGGCTACACGAAAGTTAGAAAGGCAAAGGATAAAAATAAGGTTGTAGCTATATAATACTAAAAAATTTCAACATAAATATTTTAGTTACATTATAACTAATGCATAACTAGCATGTAAAAATATCAAACCAAAGTGCTAACTCAGTTGATGAGGCGCACATTTAGCTATAGCTCTAGTCGTAGGTTCAATTCCTCCTGCTATCGCATTATAGAATTTGTTTCCTACTCCCTTATCCGTACAAATTTCGAAATGAATCCAATGATTTGGAGCCAAATTTGATAGTGTCAAAACCTTAGTGTCCACGTTACCTACCCAAAACCACGCGTCAAAAGGAAGGAGCAGGGAGCGGAGAGAAGGCTCTATACGCTCCGCCAACACGATCGACATGCAAGTTTAGGGCTGATAGTGGGCTCCGCCAACTGTCGTGTGACAAGAACAAGCATACCAACCCCTGTGGGTTAGGTTCCACTAATATATGCATGCATGGGCACCGTGGTATCTCTTTACGGTTAAAAAATGAGGGTCAATACCACTAGAAAAGAGGGAAGATCTCGTCTTAGAACATCTCTATAGTCTCCACACATAAACAAATCGGCTTTAGAGCCTAAGAACAAAAGTACACCAATATCTTATATACATTTTAGCAAGGAATCTAGACAAGAATACATAAGTAGAGTGTTACACTTTCCAGTGACCTGCTGAGTAAATGGGTTATGAAATTGGAAGTGGAGCACCTGATGTATGCCTGGAGGTACTGAGAAGGAAATATTTGAGGAATTGTAATTTTTTCACAAGAAATGGGAATGGTGGCTCTCAATTTTGGATGGGTTTGCTGAAATGCAAATGGTGGCTTTCCAAGCTGGTCTCAAAGGAAGTGCACAATGGGAGAGATGTGAGTTTTTGGAAGGATGATTGGTGTGATAATGCACCTCTGAAAGTTAGATTTCTTGATCTCTTTGAAATTAGTCATGATCAAAATGCTACTGTCAAGGATACGGTGGTAGGCGGAGAATGGAGCTTGGAGTTTAGAAGAAATCTAGATGAACAAAGGGTTAGAGAGGTTAGGGAGCTTGTAGAGTTAATTGGGAAAGCTCAGCTGGGAACTGAGAATGACAAGGTCTGTTGGCCTCATACTGAAAAAGGGGTGTTCACCACAAAATCAATGTACACAATTTTAACTTTTGGGGTATTAGGGATACTGAAATGGGGAAAGTTTGGAAAGGTAGAATTCCTCTAAAGATAAAACATTTTTTTATCTAGTTGGGAGAGGGAGACTCCCCCGTGCTGAGCAATTGGTGAAAAGGAATTGGAAGGGAGGAAATGAGTTCTTAAACTCTGTTCACAAACTGAAAGTACTAACCATGTTATCTTTCGTTGCTCTTTAGCTGTTTTTTCCTGATGTGTGCTTAAGGAGGCTATAAACCTAAATTTCTTACTAGGATTATTGTGGGATTGTTTTGGGCTAGTGATGGGTGACAAGTAATCTAGGGTTTGGTTGTTGATGATGGCTAGCTTCTGTTGGGCTCTCTGGCTAACTAGAAATGATCGGGTTTTTAACAATATCTTGGTGAAATCACCCTTGCAGGTGGCCTACAAAGCTCCGTCTTTCTTTCAGAAGTAGAGCGTGCTGTTAAGAGAGGAAGAAAGAGCAATCTTGGGAGGGTGGCATGAAGCTGTGCTAGGGAAGCCGGTTCAACTGAAACCACAACATCTACCATCGTCTATCTAAGTTGTTTTTGCTTGTATCTACTTTGTCCCCAGTCCAAAAGGGTTCTATTTGGGTGTTGTTCTTGCAGTGTACTGTATCTGGAAAGCTGGATGTACCCAGCAGTAATGGAATGTGTTGTGTTTCTTTTCGTTTTGTGTAAGACTCTGTTCCTGTAATCCTTTCGGCTTTCTCCCAAAAGCCCGATCAATGCAAGTTGATCTGTTCTAAAAAAAAATGTCTAAACCATCATCTTTTGCAACCCTTGTTTATTTGCGTGACGCCAATCACCTCATTTCTATTCATTTGCTCCCTGGCCGAATACCTCAAAAGGGGGTGCCACTTCTCCCTGCTAGAGGAGCTTCGGCTCCAACAGTGGCGTTACTACAAACCAACAATGCGGTTTATCGGTTGCTGCAGCGAAACAAATAGGTTGTGCAGCACAAAATACCACGGCATGAACTCCCGAACATCCACAAACGACAAAATTTAAGCTTCAATTCAGACAAATTAATCTTAAAAACCAATGCTATCACTATCGACCAAGCCTGGCATGCTAACACTATCCTCTCTCTAAAAAAAAATAGCCTAGCTAGGTAGGGATTTAACATCACGTAGGATATTACAGCTTTGTTGTTATAGCTAGTGTTAAATCCTCATTTAGATTAGTTTTTTTCAAGATATAGTGAGAAGTCGATTATAAACTGAGCATACATGGTCACACTAAGGCCCCTCAATATTACACTTGAACCTACGGTATATAGAGGAAATAAGTTGGTCCGAGTAAATTTCAAACTCTGGATTTTGGCGCTTTCAGTAATATCCACATCCAAATATATACGCTTGCAGAAATTTCTATGACGTGCCTGGCGATATCAGTATATACGTACAGTATCTGTGGACGGAACAATATGCTCTCCTGTTCGATCCCGTTCAAAATATCCACCTCGATTCCCAGGAAAGTTCAAAATCCAAGTCAGTCAATCTTGACGCGTACTATTCTAATCCCTTTGGTTGTAAAAAAAAAAAATCCATACCGCAGTAAATATTTTTTTTCCCCAGAAGACGAAGACCTGATGAACCCCGACGTATAGGATACGTATCTCCAATGCGCCCGTTGTAGGTGCAGAAAAGGATTTTCTCTACCCACAGTGACACTATCGATATCAGATGGATGCGCAGCAAACGTGGCACTACCTTTTTTAGTTATAAAACTTTCTACCATTACTCATATTCAAAACGGAGGAGGAAGTACTAGTTTTACTCCAATTTTCCAGAGAGAGCTAGTCCTATATAGCACGCCTCTCATTCACATATTAAGTTACCAAAAATTAAACTACACAGGTAGCATATTTTACCTGGATTTTACAACATCGATGTTTGTTTGCCTTTTCTTTTTAAGGTATCATCCTAAGTTACTTAGATGAAAATCTAGTCATGTTTCCAATGACAGTGGCGGACAAATATTTCGGAGTAGATATGTCTAGCGTTTTATGCTATTATCTTGGTTTTTAAGTTACTAGAAAAATACACGTGCGTTACAACGGGTGAATTCTACTTTAATCTTATTATTGTTATATGGTATAACTAGGGTGAAATTCACCGTTGGAATTCGTTTGGATTTTTTTTTTTAGAAAATTATAAGTTACAATTAGGAGTCCGACTTTTATCTCAAGTTAGTATGTGAGTTTTTTAAAAAGAGATTTATTATACGACTCCTTTTGTATTTTTAAAAGCAATCGAACTTAAAATCCATTTCAAACACGGATTTGTATTTTCAAAATCGAACAAACTTAAAAACCGACTTAAATATGGATGACGTACCAAAATACCGGTAAAAACATCTTCAATTTTTATAATAGTAGAGATTATCTTGCTTTTATTTAAGTGAGTTGCTGTAAAAATAGCATCATGATATTTCTTGGCTGTTTGCAGAGACCGAATATAATTTCATTTCTAACAAAATTATTTTTATTACCTACTCCTTATGTCCCGTAAAAAACCAAACTAACACTAGATGTGACACATCCTAGTACTATAAATCTGGATATACCTTCATCCAGATTCGTTGTACTAGAATATGTTACATCTCGTTCTAGATTTGTTTTCTGTGGGATGGAGGGGGTATAGTGGTGGCGGTAGTGAATTTGCCACCCCCACCTACTCTCATGGTAATTTTTTAATTTAGCACTTAAACTAATTCTTAGTATCAAAGCCAATCAAATTTTAATGGATAGTCACAAATAAAGTCAAATTAAGATGAATATTTCTTATAGCAAAATGATTGATTGATAGGTAACATATTTCATGGAGAATACACATTTTATTTATTTTAAGTAATATTATAAGATATATTTTTTTACTTGTAGTAAAACATGCACATTTAACTAGTCTAAAAAAATACTACTACTATTCTTTATCTGTTGCCCATCAAGAAGACGCACCAAGTCTCCGGTTTAGACCCCCCAAGTCTTCCCCCCCGCGCAACAGCACTCCGGTTTTAGGGGCTGTTTGGTTTACAGGGACTTATTCTAAGTCCCTGTCACATCGGATGTTTAGATACTAATTTGGAGTATTAAACATACACTAATTACAAAACCCATTTTATAAGCTTGGACTAATTCGCGAGACGAATCTTTTGAGTCTAATTACGACATGATTTTGACAATGTGATGCTACAGTAAACTTTTGATAATTATGGATTAATTAGGCTTAAAAAATTCGTCTCGCGGATTAGCTCTCATTTATGAAATTAGTTTTTTTATTAGTCCATATTTAATACTCTAAATTAGCGTCCAAACATCTGATGTGACATGGGCTAAAAAGTTTTAGCCCCATCTAAACACCCCCTA
>CM020178.1:28978379-29007598 GCA_009805545.1 Oryza longistaminata | reverse complement strand
CGATGGACTGCAGATGGGAACTTCTGGGCGAAATTAAAACCTGATAACTTTGCTACCGGTCATAGCATCGAGCTAGGGTTTTTTTTGACGCTTGCAGAATCAACGGGCCACACCCAAGGTAGAGAACTGGATTTTGGAAGAGGTGGGACCCAGAAGATTTTTTTTCTAGAAATGACTTACCATAGGCCACAAAGCCAGCGGTTGTTTTCGGTGAAATGGTTCGAAGATTTTGAAAGGTCCGCACAAAACTGGGTTTTTCCCCAACCCGAGGGTGGGTTTTTTAAGTATAGGAATGGCACATAGGACGTTAGGGTGGGATAGATTAGACGATGTCGGTGTCAAGCGCATCGACTAACCGCCACCGTTTAAGGTAAGGCTGGCGGGCCGCCAACAGCGTGGAACTGCAAAAGATGGAGAATTTATGGGCGATTATTAAAAGCTTGATAACAATTGCTACCGGTCCAGGAATCAAGCTAGGTTTTTTTTTTGACGGCTACAGAACCAACGGGCCTCACCCCCCCTGGAGAGACTAGATTTCAATAGGTGGGACCTCAGGGATTTTTTCTAGAAATGACTAACCATAGGCCCACGAAAGGCAGCGGTGGTTTCGGTCGAATGGTCGAAGATCTGCGGGTCCACAACTGGTTTCCAAGCGAGGTGGTTAGCTGGCGTAGGGATTTCACATGGACGTTTGGGTGGATAGATTAGACGATGTCGGTGTCAAATGCGCGTCGACTAAGCCGCGCCGTTAAGGTAGGCTGGCGGGCGAAGACCTGTGGAACTGCAGATGGGAAGAATTCTGGGCAAATTAAAACCCATGATAACTTTGCCTTCCCGGTCATGGGAATCGAGCTAAGGTTTTTTTTTTTGAACCTGGCTGCAGAATGCACTGGCGTCACCCTGGAGCAGACCTGGATTTCGAGAGTGGACCCCTAGAGATTTTTCTAGAAATGACTTACCATAGGCCCAAAGCAGGCGGTTGTTTTTTTGGCAAAAACGTCGAATATCTGAGGGTTCCCACAACAGGTTTATCAAGGGGAGGTGGTTAGTGTGAGGAATGGCACATAGGATGCTAGGGTGGATAGCTTAGATGATGTCGGTGTCAAGCGCGTCGTTCTACCCGCGCCGTTAAGGTAGGCTGGCGGGCCGCCACAGTGGGGAACGTAGATGGAGAATTATGGGCGATATTGAAACCTTGGATAACTTTTTTCTTACCCGGTCATGGAATCGAGCGCTAGGTTTTATTGATGCTACAGAATCACGGGCCTCACCCTAGGAGGAGACTGGATTCGAGAGGTGGACCCCCTGAGATTTTTTCCTAGAATGACTTACATAGGCCAACGAAGCAGCGGTTGTTTTCGGCGGCGAAACGTGGAATATCTGAGTGGTCTCACCAACAGTTCTCAAGGAGGTGGTTTGTGTAGGAATGGCACAATAGGATGTTAGGGTGGATGAGCTTAGACGATGTCGGTGTCAAGCGCGCGACCTAACCTGCGTTAAGGTAGGCTGGGCGGGCGGCCACAACGTGGGAAATGTAGATGGAGAATTATGGGCTATATTAAAAACGCTTGATTAACCATTGCATCCGGTCAGAATCGAGGCTGGTTTTTTTTTTTGAACGGCTGCGAATCACGGCCTCACCCTGGAGAGACTGGATTTGCGAGAGGTGGACCCCGCAGAGATTTTTCTAGAAATGACTTACATAGGCGCACAGCAGCAGGGGTTGTTTCGGCGAAACGTCGAAATATGCTGAGGGTCCACAACTGGTTTTCCAACGCGGGTGGGTTAGTATAGGAATGGCACATAGGACGTTAGAGTGGATAGATTAGACGATGTCGGTTGGTCAGCATGCGTCGACTAACCACGCACGTTAAGGTAAGGCTGGTGGGCGACTGTGGACTGTAGGATGGAGAATTCTGGGCCGAAATTAAAAAACTTGATAACTTTGCCTTCGGTCATGGGAAATCGAGCGTAGGTTGTTTTTTTTGACGGGCTTGCAGAATCACGGGAAACTCACCCTGGTAGAGACCTGGATTTCGAGAGGTGGGACACCCAGAGATTTTTTCTAGAAATGAATTAGCATAGGCCTCCCGAAGCAGCGGTTGTTTCGGCGATTTGGGTCCGAAGATGCTGAGGGTCGCACAACTGGTTTCCCAACGAGTTGGTTTAGTATACGGAATGGCACATAGGACTTAGGGTGGAATAGCTTAGATGATGTCCGGTTGTCAAGCGCATGGACTACCGCGCCGTTAAGGTAGGCTTGGCGGGCGAGACTGGTGGACTGGCAGATGGATGAATTCTGGGCGAATAAAACCTTGATAACTTTTGCCTTCCGTCATGGAATCGAGCTAGGTTTTTTTTTAGGGCGCAGAATCACGGGGCCTCAACCCTGGAAGAGACTGGATTTCGAGAGGTGGATTTCCCCCAGAGATTTTTTTGCCTAGAAATGAACTTAACATTAGGCCACGAAGCCAAGCGGTTGTTTTTGACGAATGTGAAGATGCTGAGGGTGCGAGCACCCACAACTGGTTTCCAACTGAGGTGGTTAGTAAATAGCAATGGCACTAGGACGTTAGGGTGCGATAGATAGACGATGTCGGTGTCAGCGCTGTCGCTAACCGCGCTGTAAGGTAGGGCTGGTGGGCGAGGACTGGTGGACTTTGCAGGATGAGAATTATGGGCGGTATTAAAACTTTGATAACATTGCCTACGCGTCATGGAAATCGGCTAGGTTTTTTTTTGACGGCTTGGGCAGAATCATCACGGGCCTCACCCACTGGAGAGACTGGGTTTTGAGAGGTGGACCCGCAGAGATTTTTTCTAGAAATGCTTTACCATAGGCGCACGAAGCAGCGTTGTTTCGGCGAATGGGTCGAAAGATCTGAGGGTCCACAAACTTGGTTTCCACGATGTGGTTAGTATAGGAATGGCACAATACGGACGTTAGGGTGGATTAGATTAGAACGATGTCGGTGTCAAAGCGCGTCGATAACCGGGCGGTTAAGGTAGGCTGGCGGGCGAGACTGTGGACTGCAGTTGGAAGAAATTCGGGACGAAATTAAAACCTCGATAACATTGCCTACCGGTAAGGAATCGAGCTAGGTTTTTTTGACGGCTGCAGAATCACGGGCTCACCTTGGAGAGACTGGATTTCGAGAGTGATCCCCAGAGATTTTTCTAGAATGACTTACCATAGGCCACGAAGCAGCGGTTTGTTCTCGGCCGAAACGTCGAATATCTGAGGGTCCACAACTGGTTTTTCCGACGAGGTGGTTAGTATAGGAATGGCACACCATAGGACGTTAGGGTGGATAGATTTGGCGATGTCGGTGTCAAGCGCGTTGACTAACGCGCGCCGTTAGGTAGGCTGGCGGGCGCCACAGCGTGGATTGCAGATGGATGAAATATGGGCGATATTAAAAACCTCTGATAACACTGGCTACCGTGTCAAGGCAATCGAGCTCTTAGGTTTTTTTTTTGACTGGCTAGCAGAATCACGGGCCTCACCCTGGAGAGACTGGATTTCGACAGGTGGACCCCAGAGTTTTTTCTGAAATGACTTACAATAGGCCACGAGCGCAGCGGTTGTTTTTTGGCGAATGGTCGAAGATCTGAGGGTCCACACTGGTTTGCCAACGAGGTGGTTTAGTATAGGAATGGCACATAGGACGTTGGGTGGATAGAATTAGAATGATGTCAGTGTAAGCGCGTCGACTAAGCGCGCCATTAAGGTAGGCTGGCGGGCGGCCACTGCGTGGAAATGCAGATTGGAGAATTATGGGGCCGATATTTAAACCTTGATAACACTGCTTAACTGCGTCAAGGAATCGAGCTAGGTTTTTTTTGACGGCTGCAGAATGCCACGGGCCTCACGCCTGGAAGACTGGATTTCGACGGTGGACCCCGCAAAGATTTTTTCTAGAAAATGACTTACCATAGGCCACGAAGCAGCCGGTTGTTTTGAACGCATGGTCGAAGATCTGAGGGCACAACTGGTTTCCCAACGAGGTGGTTAAGTAAATAGGAAATGGCACATAGGAACGGTTAGGGTGGATAGATTAGACGATGTCGGTGTCAAGCGCGTCGACTAACCGCGCCGTTAGAGGTAGGGCTGGCGGGCGCCACAAGCGTGGAATGGCAGAGTGGAGAATTTGGGCGATAATTAAAAACCTTGATAACATTGCCTACCGGTCATGGAATCGAGCTAGGTTTTTTTTATTTACGGCTTCCGAATCACAGGCCTCACCCTGGAGTGGACTGGATTTTCGAGAGGTGGGACCCACAAGAGATTTTCTAGAATACTTACGCAACTAGGCCACGAAGCAGCCGGTTGTTTTCGGGCAAATGGCGAACGATCTGAGGGTCCACAACTGGTTTCCAACAGGTGGCTAGTGTAGGAATGGCACATAGGACGTTAGGGTGGAAATAGCTTAGACGATGTCGGTGTCAAGCCGCGTCGACCTAACCGCCGCGTTAAGGTCGGCCTGGCGGCGAGACCCCTGTGTATCTGCAGATGGAGAATTTTGGGCGATATTAAAAACGGCTGATAACATTGCTAGCCGGTCAAGGAGTCGAGCAGGTTTTTTTTGACGGTTGCAGAATCACGGGCCTCCCCTGGAGAAGATGGATTTCGACAGGTGGACCCAGAGATTTTTCTTAGAAATGAAATTACCATAGGCCACGAAGCAGCGGTGTTTTGGCGAATGGTCGAAGATCTGAAGGGTCCACAACTGTTTCCAACGTGGTGGTTAGTATCGGAATGGCACATAGGAACGTTAGGGTGGATAGATTAGACGATGTCCGGTGTCAGCGCGTCGACCTGGCCGCGGGCTGTTAAGGTAGGCTGGCGGCGAGACTGTGGGACTACAGATGGAGAATTCTTAGCGAAATTAAAACCTTGATACTTTGCCTTCGGTCATGGAATCGTAGCTAGGTTTTTTTGACGCTGCAATACGGGCCTCACGCCTGGAGGACACTGGACCTTCGAGAGGTGGACACCCAGAATTTGTTCTATGAAATGACTTACCATAGGCACGGAAGGCAGCGGTTGTTTTCGGCGGAACGTCGAATATCTGAGGGTCCACACAGGTTTCTCGAGGAGGTTGGTTAGTGTAGGAATGACACATAGGATTGTTAGGGTTGGATAGCTTTGAACGATGTTCGTTGTCAGCGCGTGCGACTAAACCGCGCCGTTAAGGTAGGCTGGCGGGCGCCACAGCGTGGAATGACAGATGGAGAATTAATGGGCGATATTAAAACTTGATAACATTGCCCTACCGGTCCATGGAATCGAGCTAGGTTTTGTTGATTGGCTGCAGAATCACGGGCGTCCCCTCAGGAGAGACTGGATTTCGAGAGGTGGACCCAGAGATTTTCTAAAGAAATGAACTTACCATAGGCCACGAAGTGCGGTTGTTTCGGCGAACGTCGAATATCTGAGGGTCCACAACAGGTTTTCTCAAGGAGGTGGTTAGTGTAGGAATGACAGCATAGGATTGTTAGGGTGATAGCTTAGACGTTGTCGTTTGTTCAAGCGCGTCGACCTAACCTAGCGCGTTAAGGTAGGCTGGCGGCGCTCATCACGCGCGATGGCAGATGGAGAATCTATGGGCGATATGAAAACTTGGATCACATTGCCTACACGGTCATGGAATCGAGCTAGGTTTTTTGGTTTTTTGATGGTGCAGAATCACGGGCTCCCCTGGAAGACTGGATTTCGAGAGTGGAACGCCCAGAGATTTTTCTAGAAATGACTTACCATCAGGCCACGAAGCAGCGGTTGTTTTTCCGAGAATGGTCGAAGATCTGAGGGTCCACAATGGTTCCGAAACGAGGTGGTAGTAAATGGGAATGGCAAACATAGGACGTTAGGGTGGATAGATTATGACGATGTTCGGTGTCAAGCGCATCGACTAACCGCGCCGTTAAGGTAGGTTGGTGTGATATCCTCGGCTAGGGCCTGAATAGGATTAATAGAATATCATATCCAAGTTGACTTCTTTTTCCCGGAACCGGGTCTCGAAAGAACTCTGAGGTTACGCGTGCGTGCCCTGGAGGCAATTTCGGGATGGGGTGACCATCGGAAATTCTTCCGGGTGCGCACGAATGAGGGACAAAGTGTGCAGGAAAGACTTGTGTTGGTTGTGAGGATAGTCTATGTCCTATGGATAAGCTGCCTGATCTAAGTAAGGCCCGGCCTCGGGAAGTGTGGGGCGTCACAGCTGCTGGCCGAGACTGTGGAACTGGCAGATGGGGAAATTCCTTGGACGAAATTAAAACCTTGATGCTTTCCTTCCGGTCATGGAATCCGAGCTAGGTTTTTTTTGACGGCTCCAGAATCAGCGGGCCTCACCCGTGGAGAGACTGAATTTCGAGAGGTGGACCCCCAGAGATTTTTCTAAAATGACTTACATAGGCCACGAGGGGGGGGGGCAGGGGTTAAGCAGGCGGTTGTTTCGGCGAATGGTCGAAGATCTGAGGGGTCCACAACTGGTTTCCAACGAGGTGGTTAGTATTAGGAATGGGCAACATAGGACGTTAGGTGTGTGATAGATTAGAGCTGATTGTCGGTGTCAGCGGCATCGAGCTACGCGCCGTTTAAGGTATGGTTCTGGTGTGATATCCCGGCCCAGGGGCTGAATAGGATTATAGAATACTCAAATATCAACATTTGCAACTTTCTTTTCCGGAAACCGGTTCCGAAAGGACTCTGGGTTAAGCGTGCGTGGCGCCTGGGAGCAATTTCGGGATGGGTGACCGATCGGGAATTCCTTCCGCGGGTGCGCACGAATGAGGGACAAAGTGGTGCAGGAAAGACTTGTGTTGGTCTGTGAGATAGTCTATATCCTAGGATAGCTGCTGATCTAAGGTATGGCCCGGCCTCGAAGTGTGGGGCGTCACGCTGGCTGGCGAGACTGTGGACTTGCAGAGGAGAAATTGCTGGGCGAAATTAAAACCTTGATAGCTTTGCTTCCCCGGTCATGGAATCGAGCTAGGTTTTTTTTTGACGGCTGCAGAATCACGAGCCTCACCCTGGACGAGACTGGATTTCGAGAGGTGGACCCCCAGAGATTTTTCTAGAATGACTTACCATAAGGCCACGAAGCAGCGGTTGTTTGCGGGCGAATGGTCGAATGATCTGAGGGTGCACAACTGGTTTCCAACGAGGTGGCTAGTATATGGAATGGCAACATAGGAACGTTAGGGTGGATAGAATTAGACCGATGTCGGTGTCAAGCGCATCGACTAACCGCGGCCGTTAAGGTAGGGCTGTGTGATATCCCGGCCCAGGGCTGATAGGAATTATAGAAATACTCATATCAACAAGTTGGCAACTTCTTTTCCGGACACGCGGTCCTCGAAAGGACTCTGAGGTTTAAGCGTGCGTGCCCTGGAGCAATTTCGGGATGGGTGACGATCGGGAAGAAATTCTTCCCCGGGTGCGCACAAATGAGGACAACGTGTGCAGGAAGACTGTGTTGTCTGTGGAGGAATAGTCTATGGTCCTAAGGAATGCTGCCTGACTAGAAGTAGGCCCGCCTCAAGTGTGGGGCGTCACAGCTGGTCTGGCGAGACTGTGGACTGCAGATGGAGAATTCTGGGCGAAATTAAAAACCTTGATAGCTTTCCTTCCGGTCATGGATATCGGCTAGGTTTTTTTTTTTGACGGCTGCAAGAAATCACGAGCCTCACCCTGGAAGGACTGGATTTCGGAGGTGGACCCCCAGAGATTTTTCCTAGAAATGAACCTTACCCATAGGCCACGAAAGCACAGCGGTTGGTTTTCGGCCGAATGGTCGTATGGGAGTCTGAGGGGCACAACCTGGTTTCCAAACGAGGTGGCTAGTATGGAATGGCACTAGGAGCGTTAGGGTTGGATAGATTAGAACGATGTCGGTGTCAAGGCGCATCGACTAAACCGGCGCCGTTCAGGTAAGGCTAGTGTGATATCCCGGCCCAGGGCTGAAATAGGATTACATAGAATACCTCATATCAACAAGTTGCGAACTTCTTTTCCCGGAAACCGTCTCGAAAGGACTCTGAGGGTTAAGCGTTGCCGTGCCCTGGTAGCAATTTCGGATGGGTGACCGATGCGGAAAATTCTTCCCGGGTGCGCACGAATGAGGACAAAGTGTGCCAGGAAAAGACTTGTGGTTGGTCTTGTGAGGAAGTTATGTGCCTAGGATGCTGCTGATTCTAAGTAGGCCCGCCTCGAGTGTGGGCGTCACAGCCTGGCTGGCGAGACTGTGGACTGGCAGATGGAGGAATTCTGGGCGAAATTAAACCTTGATAAGCTTTGCCTTCGGCGTCCATGGAATCAGCTACGGTTTTTTTTTGGACCGGGCTGGCAGAATCAGAGCCTCAAACCCTGGAGAGACGGATTTCGAGAGGTGGACCCCAAAGATTTTTCTAGAAATGACTTACCATATGGCCACGAAGCAGCGGTTTGTTTCGGCGAATGGTCGAAGATCTGAGGGTTGCACACTGGTTTCCACGAGGTGCTAGTATAGGAATGGCCACATGAGGGCGTTAGGGTGATAGATTAGACGATGTCGGTGTCAGCCGCGCTTGACTAACCGGCGCCGTTAAGGTAGGCTGCGGGCGAGACTGTGGACTGTAGATGGAGGAATTCTAGGCGAATTAAGACCTTGATAACTTTGCCTTCCGGTCATAGGATCGAGCTAGGTTTTTTTTTTGACCGGCTGCAGAATCCGAGCCTCAACCCTGGAGAGACTGATTTTCGGAGAGGTTGGCCCCCCACAGATTTTTCTAGGAAATGATTACCATAGGCCACGAGCAGCGGTTGTTTTCGGCGAATGGTCGAAGATCTGAGGGTCCACAAACTGGTTTCGCAACGAGGTGGTTAGTTATAAGGAATGGCACATAGGACGTTAGGGTGGATAGAATTAAGACGATGTTCGTGTCAAGCGCGTGACTAACCGCGTCGTTAAGGTAGGCTGGCGGTGAGACTGTGGACTGTTAGATGGAGAATTCTAGGCGAAATTACCTTTGATAACTTTGCCTTCCCGGTCATGGAATCGAGCTAGGTTTTTTTTGACGGCTGCAGAATCATCGGGCCTCACCCTAAGAGACTGGATTTCAAGTGGTGTAGCGCCCTGAGATTTTTCTAGAAATGACTTACCATAAGGCCACGAGCAGCGTTGTTTTCGGCGAACGGTCGAAGATCTTGAGGGGTCCACAATCTGGTTTCGGCAACGAGGTGGTTAGTGGTTGGAATGGCACATAGGACGTTAGGGTGGATAGATTTAGAATCACGGGCCTCAGCCTGGAGAGACTGGATTTCGAGGTGTGGACCCCCAGAGATTGTTCTAATGAAATGACTTACCATAGGGCCACGAAGTCAGGGCGGTTGTTTCGGCGAAACGTGCGGAACTATCTGAGGGTCCACAACAGGTTCTCAAGGAGGTGGTTAGTGTAGGAATGGCCGTAGGATGTTAGGGTGGGATAGCTTAGACGATGTCGGGTCAAGGCGCGTCGACTAACCAGCGCCGTTAAGGTAGGCTGGGGGGCGAGACATGTGGACTGCAGATGGAGAATTCTGATCAAAATTAACTTGATAACTTTGCCTTCCGGGTCATGGAAACGAGCTCTGGTTTTTTTTTTTTTTGATGGCTGCGAATCACGGGCCTCACCCTGGAAGACTGGATTTCGAGGAGGTGGACCCCCCAGAGATTTTTCTAGAATGACTTAGCATAGGCGCACAAGCAACGGATTGTTTCGGCGAATGGTCGAAGATCTGAGGGTTCCACAACAGGTTTCCACGGGTGGTTAGTATAAGGAATGGCACAATAGGACGTTAGGGTGGATAGCTTTAGACGATGTCGGTGTCAAGCAACGTCGACTAACCGGCGCCGTTAAGGTATGGCTTGGCGGCGAGACTGGACTGCCGATGGAGAATTCTGGGGCGTAAATTAAACCTCTTGATAACTTGTTCTTCGGTCATAGAATCGAGCTAGGTTTTTTTTTGCGGCTGCAGAATCACGGGCCTCACGCGGTGGAGAGACTGGATTTCGAGAGGTGGACCCCAATAGATTTTTTAGAAATGACTTCCGCATAGGCCACGAAGCAGGCGGTTGTTTCGGCGAAAGGTCGAAGATCTTGAGGGGCCACAACTGGTTTCGCAACGAGGTGGTTAGTGGTAGGAATGGCCATTAGGAACGTTAGGGTGGATAGCTTTAGACGATGTCGGGTGTCAAGCGCGTTGACGTAACCGTGCCGTTAAGGTAGGCTGGCGGCGAGATTGTGGACTGCAGATGGAGAATTCTGGCGCAATTAAAACCTTGATAACTTGTGCCTTCCGTCATGGAATCGAGCTAGGGTTTTTTTTGACGGCTTGCAGAACAAAGGGGCCTCACCCTGAGAGGACTGGAGTTTTCGAGAGGTGGACCCCATGAGATTTTTTCTAGAAATGACTTTACCATAGGCCACTAAGACAGCGGTTGTTTCGCGAATGGTCGACACGATCTGAGGGTCCACAACTGGTTTTCCAACGAGGTGGTTAGCATAGGAATGGCAGCATAGGAACGTTAGGGTGGTATAGATTCGACGATGTCGATGTCCAAGCGCGTCGACTTAACCGTTGCCGTTAAGGTGGCTGGCGGCGAGACTGTGGAGCTGCAGATGAGAATTCTGGCGCAAATTAAAACCTTGATAACTTTGCCTTCCGTCATGGAATCGAGCTAGGTTTTTTTTGACAGCTGCAGAATCAGGGGGCCTCACCCTGGAGAGAGACTGTTGATTCGAGAGGTGGACCCCCAGAGATTTTCTAGTAAAATGACTTACACATAGGCACCGAAGCCAGCGGTTGTTTCGGGCGTTTAATGGTCGAGATCTGAGGGTCCACTAACTGGTTTCCAACGAGGTGGTTAGTATAGGGAATGGCAACATAGGACGGTTAGGTGGATAGGCTTGACGATGTCGTGTCCAAAGCACGTCGACTAACCGGGCCGTTAAGGTAGCTGGCGGGCGGGATGACTGGACTGCAGATGGAGATTCTGGGGCGAAATTAAAACCTTGATAACTTGTATTTCCGGTCGATAGAATCGAGCTAGGTTTTTTTTGCGGCTGGCAGAATCACGGGCCTCACCGTGGAGCAGACTGGATTTCGAGAGGGTGGACCGCGCAAAGATTTTTCTAGAAATGACTTACCATAGGCCAACGAGCAGGGGCGGTTGTTTCGGCGAAAGGTCGAAGATCTGAGGGTCACACTGGTTTCCAACGAGGTGGTTAGTGTAGGAATGGCACATAGGACGTTAGGGTGGCTAGCTTAGACAGATGTCGGTGTCAGCGCGTTGGGACTAACCGTGCCGTTAAGGTAGGCTGGCGGGCGAGAACCTGTGGACTGCAGATGGAGATTCTAGGCGCAAATTTAAAACCTTGATAACTTTTGCCTTCGCGGTTCATGGAATCGATGCTAGGTTTTTTTTGACGGGCTGCAGAATCAGGGGCCTCACCCTGGAGAAGACTGGGATTTCGAGAGTGGACCCCCAGAGATCTTTCTAGAAATCGACTTTTACATAGGCCACGAAGCACGCGGTTGTTTCGGCGATGGTCGAGATCTGAGGGTCCACAACTGGTTTCCAACGAGGTGGTTAGTATAGGAATGGCACATAGGTACGTTAGCAGTGGATAAAATTAGACGTGTGGTGTCAACCGCGTCGACTAAACCGCGCGTTAAGGTAGGCTGGCGGGCGAGACTGTGGACTGCAGAATGGAGAATTCTAGGCGAATTTAAAACCTGATAACTTTGCCTTCCGGTCATTGGAAATCGAGCTAGGTTTTTTTTTAAACGGCCTTGCAGAATCACGGGCCTCACCCTGGGAGACTGGATATCGAGAGGTGGACCCCCAGAGATTTTTCTAGAAATGACTTTAGCATAGGCCACGAAGCAACGGTTGTTTCGGCGAAGTGGTCGAAGATCTGAGGGTCCACAACTGGTTTCACGAGGTGGTTAGTATATTGGAAGTGGCACATAGGACGTTGGGTTGGATAGCTTAGATTGATCGTCGGTGTCAAGCCACGTCGACTAACGCGCGCGTTAAAGGTAGGCTGGCGGGCGAGACTGGACTGCGATGGAGAATTCTGGGCGAAAATTAAAACTTGATAACTTTGGTCTTTCCGGTCATAGAATCGAGCTTAGGTTTTTTTTTTGCGCTGAGAATCACGGCCTCACGGTGGTAGAGACTTGGATTTCGAGAGGTGGAGGCCCGCCAAAGATTTTTCTAGAAATTAGAACTTACCATAGGCCACGAAGCAGCGGTTTGTTTCGGCGAAAGTCGAAGAATCTGAGGGTCGCACAACTGGTTCCAAGAGGTGGTTAGCATAGGAATGGCACATAGACGTTAGGGTGGATAGTTAGACGATGTCGATTGGTCAAGGCGCGTTTTTCGACTAACCGTTGCCGTTAAGGTAGGCTGGCGGGCGAGACTGTGGACTGGCAGATGGAGAATTCTGGGCGCAATTAAACTTGATAACTATTTGCCTTCCGGTCATGGAATGAGGCTAGGTTTTTTTTTGACGGCTGGCAGAATCACGGGCGCTTCACCCTGGAAGCGACGGATTTCGGAGGTGGCCCCAAGAATATTTTTTCTAGAAATGGAACTTACTGCATAGGCCACGAGCAGCGGTTTGTTTCGGTGAGTGGTCGAAGATCCTGAGGATCCACAACTGGTTTCCACGAGGTTGTTTAGTATAGGAATGGCACAAAGACGTTAGGGTGGATAGCTTAGACGATGTCGGTGTCAAGCGCGTCGACTAACGCGTGCCGTTAAGGTAGGCTGGCGGGCGAGACTGTGGACTGGCAGATGGAGAATTCTGGCGAAATTGAAACCTTGAAATAAACTTTGCCTTCCGGTCATGTATCGACCTAGTTTTTTTTGACGACTACTAAGAACACGGGCCTCACCCTAAGGAGACTGGATTCGAGGGGTTGGACCCACCAGAGATTTTTCTAGACAATGACTTACCATAGGCCCACGAAGCAGCGGGTTGTTTTCGGCGAGTGGGTCGAAAGATCAAAGGGTCGCACAACTGTTTCCAACGAGGTGGTTAGTATAGGAATGGCACATAGGACGTTTGGGTGGATAGATTAGACGATGTCGGTGTCAAGCGCGTCGACTAACCGCGCCGTTAATGTAGGCTGGCGGGCGGGCTGTGGACTGCAGATGGATGAATTCCTTCTGGGCGAAATTAAAACTTCATTAACTTTGCTTCGCGGTCTTGGAATCAAGCTAGGTTTTTTTTTTGACGAGGCTGCAGAATTCACGGGCCTCACCCTGGAGAGACCGGGATTTAGAGAGGTGACCGCCACAGAGGATTTTTTTCTAGAAATGACTTACCATATGGCCACGAAGCAGCGGTTGGTTTTTCGGCGAATGGTCGAAGATCTGAGGGTCCACAACCCCCGGGAAAAAATTTTCCAACGAGGTGGTTAGTATAGGAAATGGCACATAGGACGTTAGGTGGATGCTAGACGAATGTCGTGTCAAGCATACGTCGACTAACCGCGCGCGTTAAGGTGGCTGGCCGGGCGGAGACTGTGACTGGCAGATGGAGAATGCTGGGCGAAATTAAAACCTTGATAACTTGCTTCCGGGTCATGGGAATCGAGCTAGGTTTTTTTTTGACGGCTACAGAATCACAGGCCTCATCCTAGAGAGACTGGGATTTCGATAGGTGGACCCCAGAGATTTTTCTAGAAATACTTAACGCATAGGCCACGAAGCAGCGGTTTGTTTCCGGACGAGTGGCTCGCAGATCTGAGGGTCACAACTGGTTTCGCAATGAGGGTGGTTAGTATAGGAATGGCACATAGACGGTTAGGGTGGAATAGCTTAGAAACCGATGTCGGTGTCCAAGCGCGTTGACTAACCGCGCCGTTAAGGTAAGGCTGGCGGTGAGACTGTGGGACCTGCAGATGGAGAATTCTGGGCGAAATTACACCTTGATAACTTTGCCTTTCCGGTCATGGAATCGAGGCTAGTTTTTTTTTACGGTAACCAGAATCACGGGGCCTTTCAACCCTGGAGAGACTGGATTTCGAGAGGTGGACGCCCAGAGATTTTTTCAAGTTTTAAATGACTTACCCTAGGCCACGAAAGCAGCGGTTGTTTTCGGCGAAACGTCGAATATCTGAGGTCACAACAGGTTCGCAAGGAGGTGGTTGTGTAGAATGGCACTAGGAACGTTAGGGTGGAGGCAGCTTAGACGATGTCGGTGTCCAAGCGCGTCGAATAACCGCCGTCGTTCAGGTAGGCTGGCGAGCGCCACAGCGGTGAATGCAGATGGAGAATTATGGGCGATATTAAAAACCTTGGTAACATTGCCTACCGGTCATGGAATTCGGAGCTAGGTTTTTTTTGACGGCTGCAGATCACAGGCCACACCCTGAGAGACTGGATTTCGAGAGGTGGATCCCGCCCAGGATTTTTCTAGAAATGACTACCAATAGGCCACGAAGCAGCTGTTGTTTCCGGCGAATGGTCGAAGATCTGAAGGGTCCCACACTGGTTTCCGACGAGTGGTTAGTATAGGAATGGCACATAGGACGTTAGGGTGGATTAGATTAGACAATGTCCGGTGTCAGCGGCGTCGACTACCGCGCCGTTAAGGTAAGGCTGGCGGGGCGAGACTGTGACTGCAGATGGAGAATTCTGGCGAATTAAAACATTGATAACTTGCCTTCCGTCATGGAATCGAGCTAGGTTTTTTTTGATGGCTGCAGAATCACGGGCTTCACCCTGGAGAGACTAGACTTTGAGAGGTGGACCCCCAGAGATTTTTCTTAGAAATGACTTACCATAGGCCCGCGAAGCAGCGATTGTTTGGCGAAGGTCGATGATCTGAGGGTCACAATCTGGTCTCCCAACGAGGTGGTTAGTATAGGGAAATGGCGACATAGGACGTTAGGGTGGATAAGATTAGACGATGTCGGTGTCAAGCGTCGTCGACTAAGCCGCGCCGTTAAAGGTAGGCTGGCGGCGAGACCTGTGGACTGCAGATGAGAATTCCTGGGCGATAATTAAAAACCTTGATAACTTTGCTTCCGGTCATGGAATCGAGCTAAGGTTTTTTTGACGGGCTGCAGAATCCGGCACACCGTGGGAGAGACCTGGATTTGGAGAGGTGGACACCCAGAGGTTTTTTCCTAAAATGATTACCTAGGCCAGCGAAGCAGGGGTTGTTTCGGCGAAACGTGAATATACTGAGGGTCCACAGCTGGGTTTCCACGTGGTGGTTAGTATAGAATGGCACATAGGACGTTAGGGTGGATAGATTAGGCGGATGTCGTGTCAGCGCGTCCCACGTACCGCGCTGTTTAAGGTAGGGCTGCAGGCGAGACTGTGGACTGTAGATGGAGAATTTCTGGGCGAATTAAAACCTTGAATGAACTTCGCCTCCGGTATGGAATCGAGCTAGGTTTTTTTTACGGCAAGCAAAATCACGGGCCTCACCCTGGAGAGACTGGATTTCGAGAGGTGGACCCCCAGAGATTTTTCTAGAAATGTCTTACATAGGCACGAAGCAGTGGTTGTTTTCGGGCGAAAACGTCGAATATCTGACGGGTCCACACAGGTTCTCAAGAGGTGGTTAGTGTAGGAATGGCAACATAGGACGTTATGGTGGATAGCTTAGACGATGTCCGGTGTTAAGCGCGTCGACTAACCCGCGCCCCCGGGGTTTAGGTAAAAGGGCCCCCTGGGCGGGGGGGCCCCCCCCCCCCCGCCACACGCGTGGAATTCAAGATGGAGAATTATGGGCAATATTAAACTTGATAATCATTGCCTACCGGTCATAGGAAATCGAGCTAGGTTTTTTTTTGACGGCTGCGAATCACGGGCCTCACCCTAAGAGAGACTGGATTTCGAGAGTGGAACCCCTCCAGAGATTTTTCTAGAAATGACTTACCATAAGGCCATCGAAGCAGCGGTTGTTTCCGGCGATGGTCGAAGATCCTGAGGGTCCACAACTGTTTCCAACGCGGTGGTTAGTATAGAAATGGCCATAGGACGTTAGGGGGGGGGGGTTGGTATAGATTAGACGATGTTGTGTCAAGGCGCGTCGACTAACCGTGCCTAGGGAGGCCTGGCGGCGAGAATCTGTGGACTGCAGGATGGCCAGAATTCTGGGCGAATTAAACTTGAATAACTTTGCCTTCCGGTCAATGGAATCAAGCTAGGTTTTTTTTGACGGCTGTAGAAATCACGGGCCTCACCCTGGAGAGAATGGATTTCGAGAGGTGGACGCTCAAAGATTTTTTCTAGAAATGCTTAACCATAGGCCACGAAGCAGCGGTTGTTTCGGCGAATGGTCGAAGATCTGAGGGTCACAAGCTGGATTTCCACGAGGTGGGTTAGTATAGTGAATGTCACATAGGACGTTAGGGTTGGATAGATTAGACGATGTCGGTGTCAAGCGGGCGTTCCACTAGGCGCACGCCGGTTAAGGTTAGGCTGGCGGGCGAGACAGTGGACCTGCGATGGAGAATTGCGGGCGAAATTAAAACCTTGATAACTTTACCTTCCGGTCATGGAATCGAGCTAGGTTTTTTTTGACGGCTGTAAGGAAACACGGGCCTCACCCTGGAGAGATTGGATTTCGAGAGGTGGACGCCAGAGATTTTTCTAGAAATTGACTTTCCATAGGCCACGAAGCAGCGGTTAGTTTCACGAAACGTCGAATATCTAAGGGTCACAATGGTTTCCAACAAGGTGGTTATTTTTTTTTAGTATAGGAATGGCAGCATAGGATGATAGGTGGATAAATTAAGACGATGTCGTGTCAAGTGCATCGACTACCGCGGTCGGTTAAGGTAGGCTGGTGTGATCATCCCGGCCCAAGGGCTGAATAGGATTAATAGAATATCATATCACAAGTGGGCAACTTCTTTTTCCGCTGAAGCCGGTCTCGAAAACACTCTTGAGGTTAAGCGTGCTTGCCCTGGAGGCAATTTTGGGAGGGATGGGTGACCGATCGGGAAGTTCTTCCCGGGTGCGCACGAGTGAGGACAAAGTGTGCAGGAAAGACTTGTGTTGGTCTGTGAGGATAGTCTATGTCCTAGGATAGCTGCCAGATCTAGAGAGGGCCCGGCCTAGAGAAGTGTGGGGCGTCACAGATGGTATCAGAGCCGACCCTTGCAGCTATACGTATATATGAATATGTACGCGGGCATACGGTGCATACGGGATGATCCACGATGTGGTCGTATGGCATGACGTATGTGCGCCGAAAATTGTCTGTATATACGTGGTGCTAATAGGGGACGTTCCTGGCCTGGGTTGACCGACGAGGACGTCGGTATCTTAAGGGGGGGAGAATGTGATATCCCGGCCCAGGGCTGAATAGGATTAATAGAATACTCATATCAACAAGTTGCAACTTCTTTTCCGGAAGCCGGTCTCGAAAGAACTCTGAGGTTAAGCGTGCTTGCCCTGGAGCAATTTCGGGATGGGTGACCGATCGGGAAATTCTTCCCGGGTGCGCACGAGTGAGGACAAAGTGTGCAGAAAAGACTTGTGTTGGTCTGTGAGGATAGTCTATGTCCTAGGATAGCTGCCAGTTCTAGAGAGGGCTCGGCCTAGAAGTGTGGGGCGTCACAGATGGTATCAGAGCCGACCCTTGCAGCTATACGTATATATGAATATGTACGCGGGCATACGGTGCATACGGGATGATCCACGATGTGGTCGTATGGCATGACGTATGTGCGCCGAAAATTGTCTGTATATACGTGGTGCTAATAGGGGACGTTCCTGGCCTGGGTTGACCGACGAGGACGTCGGTATCTTAAGGGGGGGAGAATGTGATATCCCGGCCCAGGGCTGAATAGGATTAATAGAATACTCATATCAACAAGTTGCAACTTCTTTTCCGGAAGCCGGTCTCGAAAGAACTCTGAGGTTAAGCGTGCTTGCCCTGGAGCAATTTCGGGATGGGTGACCGATCGGAAAATTCTTCCCGGGTGCGCACGAGTGAGGACAAAGTGTGCAGGAAAGACTTGTGTTGGTCTGTGAGGATAGTCTATGTCCTAGGATAGCTGCCAGATCTAGAGAGGGCCCGGCCTATAAGAGTGGGGGGGCGTCACACCTGTTCAGTAAATGGGTTATGAAATTGGAAAGTGGAGCACCTGATGTATGCCTGGAGGTACTGAGAAGGAAATATTTGAGGAATTGAAATTTTTTCACAAGAAATGGGAATGGTGGCTCTCAATTTTGGATGGGTTTGCTGAAATGCAAATGGTGGCTTTCCAGGCCGGTCACAAAGGAAGTGCACAGTGGGAGAGATGTGAGTTTTTGGAAGGATGTTTGGTGTGATAATGTACCTCTGAAAGTTAGATTTCCTGATCTCTTTGAAATTAATCATGATCAAAATGCTACCGTCAAGGATACGGTGGTAGGCAGCGAATGGAGCTTGGAGTTTAGAAGAAATTTAGAAGAACAAAGGGTTAGAGAGGTTAGGGAGCTTGTAGAGTTAATTGGGGAAGCTCAGCTGGGAACTGAGAATGACAAGGTCTGTTGGCCTCATACTGAAAAAGGGGTGTTCACCACAAAATCAATGTATAGAATTTTAACTTTTGGGGGTATTAGGGATACTGAAATGGGGGAAGTTTGGAAAGGTAGAATTCCTCTAAAGATAAAACATTTTTTTATCTAGTTGGGAGAGGGAGACTCCCCTGTGCTGAGCAATTGGTGAAAAGGAATTGGAAGGGAGGAAATGAGTTCTGTAAACTCTGTTCACAAACTGAAAGTACTAACCATGTTATCTTTCGTTGCTCTTTAGCTATTTTTTCCTGATGTGTGCTTAAGGAGGCTATAAACCTGAATTTCTTACCAGGATCATTGTGGGATTGTTTTGGGCTAGTGAGGGGTGACAAGTAATCTAGGGTTTGGTTGTTGATGATGGCTAGCTTCTGTTGGGCTATCTGGCTAACTAGAAATGATCGGGTTTTTAACAATATCTTGGTGAAATCACCCTTGCAGGTGGCCTACAAAGCTCTGTCTTTCTCTCAGAAGTGGAGCGTGCTGTTAAGAGAGGAAGAAAGAGCAATCTTGGGAGGGTGGCATGAAGCTGGGCTAGGGAAGCTGGTTCAACTGAAACCACAACATCTACCATGGTCTATCTAAGTTGTTTTTTGTTGTATCTAGTTTGTCCCCAGTCCAAAAGGGTTCTATTTGGGTGTTGTTCCTGCAGTGTGCTGTATCTGGAAAGCTGGATGTACCCAGCAGTAATGTAATGTGTTGTGTTTCTTTTCGTTTTGTGTAAGACTCTGTTCCTGTAATCCTTTCGGCTTTCTCTCCCAAAAGCCGGATCAATGCAAGTTGATATGTTCCAAAAAAAATTGTCTAAACCATCATCTTTTGCAACCCTTGTTCATTTACGCGACGCCAATCGTCTCATTTCTATTCATTCGCTCCCTGGCCGAATACCTCAAAGGGGGTGCCACTTCTCCCCGCTAGAGGAGCTTCGGCTCCAACATTGGCATTACTACAAACCAACAATGCGGTTTATTGGTTGCTGCAGCGAAACAAATAGGTTGTGCGGCACAAAATACCACAGCATGAACTCCCGAACATCCACAAACGACAAAATTTAAGCTTCAATTCAGACAAATCTTAAAAACCAATGCTATCACTATCGACCAGGCCTGGCATGCTAACACTATCCTCTCTCTAAAAAAAATAACCTAGCTAGGTAGGGATTTAACATCACGTAAGATATTACAGCTTCGTTGTTATAGCTAGTGTTAAATCCTCATTTAGAATAGCTTTTTTAAAGATATAGGGAGAAGTCGATTATAAACTGAGCATACATGGTCACACTAAGGCCCCTCAATATTACACTTGAACCTACGGTATATGGAGGAAATAAGTTGGTCCGAGTAAATTTCAAACTCTGGATTTTGGCGCTTTCAGTTATATCCACATCCAAATATATACGCTTGCAGAAATTTCTATGACGTGCCTGGCGATAATTAATCATGATCAAAATGCTACCGTCAAGGATACGGTGGTAGGCAGCGAATGGAGCTTGGAGTTTAGAAGAAATTTAGAAGAACAAAGGGTTAGAGAGGTTAGGGAGCTTGTAGAGTTAATTGGGGAAGCTCAGCTGGGAACTGAGAATGACAAGGTCTGTTGGCCTCATACTGAAAAAGGGGTGTTCACCACAAAATCAATGTATAGAATTTTAACTTTTGGGGGTATTAGGGATACTGAAATGGGGGAAGTTTGGAAAGGTAGAATTCCTCTAAAGATAAAACATTTTTTTATCTAGTTGGGAGAGGGAGACTCCCCTGTGCTGAGCAATTGGTGAAAAGGAATTGGAAGGGAGGAAATGAGTTCTGTAAACTCTGTTCACAAACTGAAAGTACTAACCATGTTATCTTTCGTTGCTCTTTAGCTATTTTTTCCTGATGTGTGCTTAAGGAGGCTATAAACCTGAATTTCTTACCAGGATCATTGTGGGATTGTTTTGGGCTAGTGAGGGGTGACAAGTAATCTAGGGTTTGGTTGTTGATGATGGCTAGCTTCTGTTGGGCTATCTGGCTAACTAGAAATGATCGGGTTTTTAACAATATCTTGGTGAAATCACCCTTGCAGGTGGCCTACAAAGCTCTGTCTTTCTCTCAGAAGTGGAGCGTGCTGTTAAGAGAGGAAGAAAGAGCAATCTTGGGAGGGTGGCATGAAGCTGGGCTAGGGAAGCTGGTTCAACTGAAACCACAACATCTACCATGGTCTATCTAAGTTGTTTTTTGTTGTATCTAGTTTGTCCCCAGTCCAAAAGGGTTCTATTTGGGTGTTGTTCCTGCAGTGTATTGTATCTGGAAAGCTGGATGTACCCAGCAGAAATGTAATGTGTTGTGTTTCTTTTCGTTTTGTGTAAGACTCTGTTCCTGTAATCCTTTCGGCTTTCTCTCCCAAAAGCCGGATCAATGCAAGTTGATATGTTCCAAAAAAAATTGTCTAAACCATCATCTTTTGCAACCCTTGTTTATTTGCGTGACGCCAATCACCTCATTTCTATTCATTTGCTCCCTGGCCGAATACCTCAAAAGGGGGTGCCACTTCTCCCTGCTAGAGGAGCTTCGGCTCCAACAGTGGCGTTACTACAAACCAACAATGCGGTTTATCGGTTGCTGCAGCGAAACAAATAGGTTGTGCAGCACAAAATACCACGGCATGAACTCCCGAACATCCACAAACGACAAAATTTAAGCTTCAATTCAGACAAATCTTAAAAACCAATGCTATCACTATCGACCAAGCCTGGCATGCTAACACTATCCTCTCTCTAAAAAAAAATAGCCTAGCTAGGTAGGGATTTAACATCACGTAGGATATTACAGCTTTGTTGTTATAGCTAGTGTTAAATCCTCATTTAGATTAGTTTTTTTCAAGATATAGTGAGAAGTCGATTATAAACTGAGCATACATGGTCACACTAAGGCCCCTCAATATTACACTTGAACCTACGGTATATAGAGGAAATAAGTTGGTCCGAGTAAATTTCAAACTCTGGATTTTGGCGCTTTCAGTAATATCCACATCCAAATATATACGCTTGCAGAAATTTCTATGACGTGCCTGGCGATACCAGTATATACGTACAGTATCTGTGGACGGAACAATATGCTCTCCTGTTCGATCCCGTTCAAAATATCCACCTCGATTCCCAGGAAAGTTCAAAATCCAAGTCAGTCAATCTTGACGCGTACTATTCTAATCCCTTTGGTTGTAAAAAAAAAAATCCAGTAAATATTTTTTTCCCCAGGAGACGAAGACCTGATGAACCCCGACGTATAGGATACGTATCTCCAATGCGCCCCTTGGTAGGTGCAGAAAAGGATTTTCTCTACCCACAGTGACACTATCGATGTCAGATGGATGCGCAGCAAACATGGCACTACCTCCGTTCTCACGTTCACATAAATATTAACGTGTCTTATAGATGTTAAGACACATTAACATCTATATAAATATAATAATATAAGAAAATTTTATAATATAAAACGGAGGGAGTACTAGTTTACTCCAATTTTTCCCAGAGAGCTAGTCCTACATAGTACGCCTCTCATTCACATATTAAGTTGCCAAAAATTAAACTACACAGGTAGCGTATTTTACCTGGATTTTACAACATCGATGTTTGTTTGCGTTTTCTTTTTAAGGTATCATCTTAAGTTACTTAGATGAAAATCTAGTCATGTTTCCAATGACAGTGGCGGACAATTATTTTGGAGTAGATATGTCTAGCGTTTTATGTTATTATCTTGGTTTTTAAGTTACTAAAAAAAATACCCGTGCGTTGCAACGGGTGAACGCTACTTTAATCTTATTATTATTATACGGTATAGCTAAGGTGAAATTCACCGTTGGAATTCATTTGGATACTTTTTTAGAAAATTATAGGTTACAATTAGGAGTCCGACTTTTATCTCAAGTTAGTATGTGAGTTTTTTAAAAAGAGATTTATTGTACGACTCCATTTGTATTTTCAAAAGTAATAGAACTTAAAATCCGTTTCAAACACGGATTTGTATTTCCAAAATCGAACAAACTTAAAAACCGACTTAAATATGGATGACGTACCAAAATACCGACAAAAACATCTTCAATTTTTATAATAGTAGAGATTATCTTGCTTTTATTTAAGTGAGTTGCTGTAAAAATAACATCATGATATTTCTTGGCTGTTTGCAAAGACCGAATATAATTTCATTTCTAACAAAATTATTTTTATTATCTACTCCTTCTGTCCCTAAAAAACCAAACTAATACTAGATGTGACATATTCTAGTAATGTTACATCTCGTTCTAGATTTGTTTTATGTGGGATGGAGGGGTATAGTGGTGGTGGCAGTGAATCTGCCACCCCCACCTATTCTCATGGTAATTTTTTAATTTAGCACTTAAACTTCTTAGTATCAAAGTCAATCAAATTTTAATGGATAGTCACAAATAAAGTCAAATTAAGATGAATATTTCTTATAGCAAAATGATACTAGATTGATAGGTAACATATTTCATGGAGAATACATATTTTATTTATTTTAAGTAATATTATAAGATATATTTTTTTACTTGTAGTAAAACATGCACATTTAACTAGTCTAAAAAAATACTACTACTATTCTTTATCTGTTGCCCATCAAGAAGACGCACCAAGTCTCCGGTTTAGACCCCCCAAGTCTTCCCCCCCGCGCAACAGCACTCCGGTTTTAGAATTCGCGAGACGAATCTTTTGAGTCTAATTACGACATGATTTTGACAATGTGATGCTACAGTAAACTTTTGATAATTATGGATTAATTAGGCTTAAAAAATTCGTCTCGCGGATTAGCTCTCATTTATGAAATTAGTTTTTTTATTAGTCCATATTTAATACTCTAAATTAGCGTCCAAACATCTGATGTGACATGGGCTAAAAAGTTTTAGCCCCATCTAAACACCCCCTAGTAATGCATACGCCGCAGTTTTAAATTGCCTCATTAACTTTGTAGTGGTACCTTGCTTCCCCCACTGGCACACTACCTAGCTGGATCGGGGTATACATCCAACAGTGGCATATATCTGGTGTGTGTTGTGTTGTTTTCAGTTTACACAGGAGTATTAAAATCCCAACGAGACGAGAGGAGAGATAGCACAGCTATACACACACTCATCACTAGCAGCCGCGCGCGTGAGAGAGATACTATGGAGAGGGGAGGCCGCGCATGCGCCACGCAAGTTGCAACGTGCAAGTCGCCGCTGCAATTACTCTACTGTTTCGTAGCGAGCCCACTTGCGCGCGTCGCGGTCGCGGCGGCCATATCGCTCGCTCGCGCCCCGGTTGCTGCTTGGCTTTGGCATTGGCATGATGCATTAGGTGGCTCTCTCTCAAAGTACGCCCGCGTCGCAACAAATCTGGCCAAATTTCTCGCGCTGTTGTTTTCGCGGCGCGGCCCGGGCCGCGGGGGTACCAGCGGGCGAACGGGGGCGTGTCCGGCCAAAAAAGCACAGCGCACACCCACATCGGAAATTCTAAGGCAACTTGCAGGGGTTTGGCACGCGCCGACTTATCAACCACCACTACTCAGTACTCACCATCGCGAACGTTATCTCTTCGACGCGGATCGACCGGTTTGTTTAAGATAGAACCGACCGATCGACGTGCAAGGGTGCAACACTGGAGGGGGCAACCAAAATCGTTTTTTTCATGCGGCTCAGCGACCCGTCTGGACCCACGAGTCTACGAAAATCATTTTTTTTCTACGCAGAGCCCAATCCCATATGAAAAACAAGATTTTTATATGCGGTCACCTATACCAACTACATACAAAAATAATTCGGGTGAAAAAAATAAAATAAAAATCCTAAAAAGAAATTTAGCAGAAACCAAGATTTCCTTTCTACCGAAACCCTAGCTCTCATCGTCGTTGCAGCGGCCACCGCCACAACCCACGATGCCACTCCTAAGGGTGAGGGCAGCCAGATCCGCGCACAGCCGCCGCTCCTGAGAGCTAGGGAGTCAGATCCACTCACTCCCAAGGCTGCCTCCACCTCCGCTAAGGCCATCGTCACCGCTCTCGAGGACAGGGGCAGTTGAATCCGCACGTTAGCACCACCCGCACCCGACGCCGCCTTCGTCGCTCACCGGCAGCGCCTGCCCGCGAGGTCGTCACCTCCGCCTCAGCCGTCAGAGGTGGAGAAGAGATGGGGTAGAGGGAAGGGGAAGAGATGAGGTGGAGTGGGAGAGGAAGGCGAAGAGAAGCGGTTTTGGAGAAGAGAGCAAAAAAAAAAAAAAAAGGGTGTTAATATTATTGCTCAGCGAACTACTCTCATCGAGCCTTACAGAACTGCGGTAAGATATTTGATCATTTGGTTGTTCTTCTCCATTCACAGGTTCAATTCAATCATTAATATCCTGGCACTCCAGCCGCTCAAATATCAATATACTATATATCATAAAAGCTAGACTGTGGTATTTATTATGTTAAGACTGCATAAGAGACAACATGAAATACTGTTCTTGCAGTTCACAACAACTATGAAAAGAAACTAAGTGTTGCTCTTACCAAAAAGTGAAGAAGATAGGGAATGTGAGACTCATAAGGTTGGAATACTCTATTAAGAACAGCACCATCCTGAAACCAAGCATCTCAAAATCAGGAACCACAGGAAATAGTTTAAAATACTCCCATTCGAGAAGAGTAAAGTGTATTTACAAGGAAGATCACAAGATAAACTGAACAATTTCAAATTACTATAACATATGATAGTCTGTACAGAGAACAGACTCGATCCTAGATGGCATAACTGTCTAGAGGCCAAGTTTCATGTTGCTAGGAGAATGAATCCACAGCTTCACATCATGAAAATAAAGCAACATACACATGCAACACTGAGACACAATGCACATTTTTCAAGTGAAATGGCATGCAACAGAAGGCGTTTGAAATCAAATCTTTCACGTAAAAATACTAGTTTCCTACAGCAGACAAGTGTAGTCATTATTAATGTAAAGCTGAAAGGAAACATACGCAATGAACAAAAGCAAATAATAATATTGAAATATCTATTACAACTCTCTCTTTCAATAAATACTCCTTCCAGTGTCAGAACTAGCCATAAAATTCTGCAAAGTTTGACCATTAATATGTCAACAACTAGATAGATTGGCTACACCGTTTAGTAGTTTGAAAAGCGTGCTAACGGAAAACGAGGAGAATCTAATCCTACTAGCCTGAAAAGAACGCAGCCTAAAATGGTATCATTTTTCTTCTTTTCTAATGTAGGCCATCGATAATCTCCAAAAGAATATATTTTGCTGCTGTTATTCTTCATCTTATATCTAGTGCCAAGGAACAATGAAAACATGTATTTAAAAAATGTCAATAAATAAAGGAGTAAATTTCACTTTACGCTATGTTATTGACCAAAGTTGCACAATTGAGTAGGTTGACTCGTTTTTTCCATCGACGCTAGGAACCTTGCAATTCGTTGGGAAGGAGCTCCATCCCCATTGCACTTTGTTGAGTCCGCGTTGTTGTCGTTTGTGGTTATATCCATAACAGCAGAGTTAGCAATCAAATCTAACGTGCTTCTCTCTGTAGCTATATTATGCACTGCTACTGAAGATGCATGTAGGAATCGTGCACGGACGTACAACAATGGCTGGAGCTATATATATCGAGGACGCTCAGATAATGGCGATGGCGCTCTTACCAAGTGCGTGAACCAAGAAGAACTGCATCATGATGAACATTTTAGTTTTATTTACAAGTGGAAAAATAAAATCTCCAGTGCTGGCAACGCACGTTTATATTACCATTATGGATACAATTTTGAGATGATATCATCAAAGTCGGAGCTAAGGAAAGTAAGACATTTTCCAACCGAATGAGAGCCTCATTAGTTGCTCATATTTCATAATAAACCAAAATATCTTTATTTGCAGCAAACTAAAAGACAATACTAAAAATAAATTACGTTGAAAATATCTTAAAATCAACTTTAAAATGAAGTTCGAAATTCAAATCTTGACTTTTGCTTTGGCGTATTAGGCTAACTGATGGGGCTCTGAGTGAAGGAGAAAGAGTGGAACTTGAAATAATGGATCAGAACCCTTTAATGTTATATTAGCATTGATTGAAACACAAATTTTAGGGGCCCTAGTTTTTGGAGGCCTATGCCATCTCTTTACCTTGCACTTATCTAGATGTGGGCCTATTTATATTTTTAAAAATCTAACTATATGAAGGTTTTTTGCATAATATAATCTTTATATATATGGGGACAAAGTATATTTGAAACCAAAGATAGCACTAGGGCATCATCTTTTTCATGATTTATTACTACATAAACCATTGCTACCTTGGTCACCATACGCATAACTGATTTCAATTAATTGTATATATGTGTTCATGGTTTTTACTTTCCAAAAGTTTTTCCACGCTAAATTTGTGCCTCAGTTCTTTTGGCATCATGTAATAAAGCTATACTTTTCTTTCTGTCAGATGGTACAAAACATGTCCCAGTATACTTTTACATATGGTGTTTCCACTTTCCAGTTCCTTGTTTCTATCATTCTCACTAGGACCGAAGAATTCCCCTGTTGACGCAATATCCCACCTGATTCCTCCAAAATTTCCAGAAAGACGCATACTAGTCCATGCATGGCACAACAGAACACTCCACAATGCACAGGTCATCACACGCAATATATATCCACCCGAACAGAATAAACCCTGGATATTTAAGCAACACTAATGCAGCCATTGCTTTGATCAAAGCAACTGCCAAATCAAACCCAATAAAAAGAAGAAGAAAAAAGAACACAGAAAGGGGCCAAGTGTGACATGGCAAGCCGCCCCCAAGGGCACATTTTCCAGGCCAAGCCAGCTCACATCACCAGAGCAACAAGAACAATCTATCCTCCATCTTTATCCAGCCACCAGCTCTCGATGAAGCCATCCCGCGGTACCCATGGGCTGAGCTGACTGCCCCCACAAACCAACACTTGCCACTCCCTCCCTCATCTCCCCTGTGCCGTGACGTCGTTCTATCCAAAGTCCAACACAACAGCAGGGCATTTTTTATACGGTTCCAGCCACCGAAAAGAGGAAAAGATAAAAAAAAACACACACACACCAGAACAAAAGTAGTATAGCAAACCATCTGCTTCCTCCTCCTTCCCTCCACGCGGACGCGGACATGGTATAGCCGTATAGGGGGCGCAGTATGGTAGCCCCCATACACAAACACATTCCGGCATCTATCGCAAGCCAAACCACCCACCCACCGCTCCTATATATCCCTCCTCCCCCTTCGCCTCCCTCCTCTCCTACCTATCCTACGCTTGCCGCCTATAGCATCGCCAACAGAAGGAAGCAAGAGATAGTTCGAGTTTGAGTTGAGTTGCATCCGTCCGTACTGGGGGAGAGGAGAGTAGGAGTGTGCTAGTGTGTGAGGTCTACTGAAATGGACAGCTCCAGCTGCCTGGTGGATGATACCAACAGCGGCGGCTCGTCCACGGACAAGCTGAGGGCGTTGGCCGCCGCGGCGGCGGAGACGGCGCCGCTGGAGCGCATGGGGAGCGGGGCGAGCGCGGTGGTGGACGCGGTTATGATGCATGGGAGCAAAAAAGACACTAGCTAGAGAAGATCGAGCTAATAGTGCTAACTCTACACTAGTGCCAGCTCTATGCATTGTTTTTGAACGCCGCCGCTTGTGGAGGCGTCGTCGCCGCCAAGTCCCTGGCTCTCTTGCACCCGGCCATCTGTTCGGCCGGCGCCGGCGCCGGCGCCGTGAGCAGGTCCACGCCGAAGAGCCTGACGGCCTTCACCGGCGACGCCGCTGCTGATCAGCGGGCGACGCGAGGGCGGCGCCGGTCGACCGTACTAACTTGCAGTCGATGAAAGGCTTGCCGTCGTCGCCGGCACTGGCGGCGGAGCGGTAGAAGCCGACGACGTCGCCGGCGTGGAGGCCCTTCTCCTTGACGAAGCGGCTCCAGCCCTTGGTTAGCACGTAGCTCTGGCTGCTGTTCCAGTACGAGTACCGGAACCGCCACACCTTGCCGGCGGCGTCCTCGAAGTTGAGAGGACGCCCTTGCTCTCGCCGCCGGCGGACGGAGCTGTAGCGGGAAGTGCTTCTCGGCGTGCTGCTTCGGTATGACGAGCCTGTTCAGCTTGCCCACGTCGCTCGGGGTGACCGTCTTGTCGAACAGGTGGTCGCGCGCCGCGGCGGGCGAAGGGGGAGCGGGGCGACGAGAGGTGGCCGTTGGAGAGGGAGGCGGGTGGTGGTCGCGGCCGACGGCGTGGAGGCGGCGAAGGCGTGCTTGCTCTGCGCGAGCTCGTCGAAGTAGGTGTGCTTGCGGAGCATGTCGACGACCTCGGCCTTGGAGCGCGTGGCGAGGAAGCGGAGCTCGGCGCGGCGTCCGAGTCGGCCTCGGCGAGCGGGCGGAAGTTGGTGACGCGCGTCGCGGCCGCGGAAGCGCTGCGCGGCGACGTCGTAGGCGCGCGCGGCGTCGTCCTCCCCGGCGAACGTGCCGAGCCACACCCGCTTGTGCCGCTCGTAGATCTGCGCGCCCCACCTCCCGTTGGGCTGCGGCACGACGCCCTTGAACTTGGACGACGGCAGCTTCCCTCCCGCACCGCCGCGCCGCCGCCGCCGCACACACGTCCCCCGGACCCGGAGTCCGCCTCCGCGCCAGGCCTCGTCCGCCGA
>CM020178.1:28880267-28968179 GCA_009805545.1 Oryza longistaminata | reverse complement strand
CACAAGAATTAAAACCCCTGGGGAAAATATTTTTAAGCAACCTAATGCAGGCCATTGCTTTGATCAAAGCAACTGCCAAATCAAACCCAATAAAAAGAAGAAGAAAAAGAAGAACACAGAAAGGGCCAAGTGTGACATGGCAAGCTGCCCCCAAGGGCACATTTTCCAGGCCAAGCCAGCTCACATCACCAGAGCGCAACAAGACAATCTATCCTCCATCTTTATCCAGCCACCAGCTCTCGATGAAGCCATCCCGCGGTACCCATGGGCTGAGCTGACTGCCCCCACAAACCAACTTGCCACTCCCTCCCTCATCTCCCCTGTGCCGTGACGTCGTTCTATCCAAAGTCCAACACAACAGCAGGGCATTTTTTATACGGTTCCAGCCACCGAAAAGAGGAAAAGATAAAAACACACACACACACACACCGGAACAAAAGTAGTATAGCAAACCATCTGCTTCCTCCTCCTTCCCTCCACGCGGACGCGGACATGGTATAGCCGTATAGGGGCGCAGTATGGTAGCCCCATTGCCCCATACACAAACACATTCCGGCATCTATCGCAGCCAAACCACCCACCCACCGCTCCTATATATCCCTCCTCCCCCTTCGCCTCCCTCCTCCCTACCCATCCTACGCTTGCCGCCTATAGCATCGCCAACAGAGGAAGCAAGAGATAGTTCGAGTTTGAGTTGAGTTGCATCCGTTCCGTACTGGGGGAGAGGAGAGTAGGAGTGTGCTAGTGTGTGAGGTCTACTGAAATGGACAGCTCCAGCTGCCTGGTGGATGATACCAACAGCGCGGGCTCGTCCACGGACAAGCTGAGGGCGTTGGCCGCCGCGGCGGCGGAGACGGCGCCGCTGGAGCGCATGGGGAGCGGGCGAGCGCGGTGGTGGACGCGGCCGAGCCTGGCGCGGAGGCGGACTCCGGGTCCGGGGGACGTGTGTGCGGCGGCGGTGCCGGCGGTGCGGGAGGGAAGCTGCCGTCGTCCAAGTTCAAGGGCGTCGTGCCGCAGCCCAACGGGAGGTGGGGCGCGCAGATCTACGAGCGGCACCAGCGGGTGTGGCTCGGCACGTTCGCCGGGGAGGACGACGCCGCGCGCGCCCTACGACGTCGCCGCGCAGCGCTTACAGCGCTTCCGCGGCCGCGACGCCGTCACCAACTTCCACCCGCTCGCCGAGGCCGACTCGGACGCCGCCGCCGAGCTCCGCTTCCTCGCCACGCGCTCCAAGGCCGAGGTCGTCGACATGCTCCGCAAGCACACCTACTTCGACGAGCTCGCGCAGAGCAAGCACGCCTTCGCCGCCTCCACGCCGTCGGCCGCGACCACCACCGCCTCCCTCTCCAACGGCCACCTCTCGTCGCCCCGCTCCCCCTTCGCGCCCGCCGCGGCGCGCGACCACCTGTTCGACAAGACGGTCACCCCGAGCGACGTGGGCAAGCTGAACAGGCTCGTCATACCGAAGCAGCACGCCGAGAAGCACTTCCCGCTACAGCTCCCGTCCGCCGGCGGCGAGAGCAAGGGCGTCCTCCTTAACTTCGAGGACGCCGCCGGCAAGGTGTGGCGGTTCCGGTACTCGTACTGGAACAGCAGCCAGAGCTACGTGCTAACCAAGGGCTGGAGCCGCTTCGTCAAGGAGAAGGGCCTCCACGCCGGCGACGTCGTCGGCTTCTACCGCTCCGCCGCCAGTGCCGGCGACGACGGCAAGCTCTTCATCGACTGCAAGTTAGTACGGTCGACCGGCGCCGCCCTCGCGTCGCCCGCTGATCAGCCAGCGCCGTCGCCGGTGAAGGCCGTCAGGCTCTTCGGCGTGGACCTGCTCACGGCGCCGGCGCCGGCCGAACAGATGGCCGGGTGCAAGAGAGCCAGGGACTTGGCGGCGACGACGCCTCCACAAGCGGCGGCGTTCAAGAAGCAATGCATAGAGCTGGCACTAGTGTAGAGTTAGCACTATTAGCTCGATCTTCTCTAGCTAGTGTCTTTTTTGCTCCCATGCATCATAATTCAGGTGGTAGCTAGTTTAGTCCCTTGTTGATCCTATCTACTAATCTCACTTGGTTTTTTTTGTTAATTTATTCGCCCATGTTCTTGCTTGCTTTGCTGTAAATCTTTTCATCCCAAGTGTACACTAATGAAGCATAGCCCTAGAAGGCTAGACCAACTGACACACAAGAAGAAGAAGAAACATTTGAAATTATCCATCATCATATCTGTCAAATGTCAATTAACCACAACCACTGGAGATATTTCCCCATCTGCAGCTTCTTTTTCTCCTTTAGCTTCTCTGATGCGTTTGTGCAGTCCGCGAGACGTGACGTGTTGTGTGTCGAGACCGATGATCTCTCTCTCTGCCTGCACCTTTGCCCCCAGGTGCATGCATGTCCCGGGGGGTGCCCTATGTTTGTTGTTTGATTGGAAAGGGAAAGCTCGTGGTGGCCTGGAGCTATCTGATGGGCGCGCCCATGGCGGCATGCATGCACAAATTGCACACACTGACACACGTAGCTGTAGACATGATATGCTAAACTTATCAGCAACAGGTGGGAAGCCGGAAACAGTGACTTTTGCAGGGATATGCTCGCCAATAGAGAAGATAAAAAAGAAAATTTAAAAGAAAAGGGGAGAGAGAGAGAGATCTGGAAATGAACAAAAGCAACGCGTTGCAAGTACTACTGCTCTGTTCCCACGGCATCTAAGCTTATCGCGCATGCTTTTGCTGGTCCTGGCGCCGCATTGCAACAAATCGCAAGCTGGGGGGAAGGAATGGTATGGTATGGTGGGTGGTGGTCTCTAGCTATCCAGATGAGCCCGGTTAGGTGCCTGTTCGTGCCTTGATTAGTTTAATCAGCTGCATGCAAGGCGTGATCTTTTGGCATGTGCAACACATTGACGTCGAGAGGTGATCAGAGTGCCAGTATATCATGCTTGATACTGTAGGAGTAACTAGCCATGGTAGTGAGTACACTAGCATTAGCAGGCTAGCAGCTACCTCCAGCTCAGCCTGAGGTAGGATTGTTGGCAATGGTACCGGCCATATCTGAATCTTGCTGTGATCGATCTCCAATTGATACGGCCATTGGAATCAAGCTGCTGCGCTGATGCGGCATATGCACACACCATCATGTCACGAGGAGACTGACGAGAACCCATCATGTCACGACATTAAACCGCACCGTTTAATGTTGTCTTGACGACGACCCGGCCGGCCTGGGCGAAAACGAAAAACCCAGCGGAATCAACGTTGTTTCGACGACCGGCCCTCCCGGCCAGGCGAAAACGGCGTCCAGGCAGCCGGTGGAATCTTTGATTGGAACACGGCGCTCGGGTTTCTGGAAGAATAATTGGTGGGACTTGGGAGACTTGTAGTAGTAGGAGTAGTATCGGATCGGGTACTATGGATGTGTTTAGATCCAAACTTTGGATTTAAAGTTTATAAAATTCCATCACATCAATCTGTTATACACATAACTTTTCAGTCACATCATCTCCAATTTTAACTAAAATCTAAACTTTGGATGGAACTAAACGCAGCCTATAGCTTGGAGCAGGAGGCCGGCAATGATACGCCTCTCCTCTACTGTTGCACTGATCGGTCCGTGCAAAATCTACGGGAGATGAGATGGAGGTGCTGCTACGAGAGCTTGCAATATCAGCGACTACGACGTACGGATGCGAGGTGATCCACTGGTGATTGATGGGTCAGGCCCTAGTCACCAACAGGTAGACTCCAACGTCGCCACGTACGGAGAGAGAGAGAGAGAGAGAGGGACAGAGACATCCACTCGCGTGCGCGCTTTGTGTGTTTTTGCTTGGTTGATTACTGCAAGATTGTTTGGTTGATTCTGGTTGTTGGATTGTGCGTGCGTGCGTGCAGCCGGTTCTTGCGGGTACGGCTCCCTCGCCGCGTCCTTCAACGGCGGCCACCTCGCCGCCGCGAGCCCGGCGCTGTTCAGGGGCGGCGTCGGCTGCGGCGCCTGCTTCCAGGTATTAACAGAGCCACGAACAAACTCTCCAATGCAGTGATCGCGTGCTGTTCCTGCAATCTAATTGAGGCGAATTTGGGTTCGATTAACCGGGGGAAGTGGCATTATTACTACTGCAGGTGCGGTGCAAGGACGGCAAGCTGTGCAGCACGGCGGGCGCCAAGGTGGTCGTGACGGACGAGGCGCGGTCGACGAACCGCACCGACCTCGTGCTGAGCGCCGCCGCGTACGCCGCCATGGCCCGCCCCGGCATGGCCGCGCAGCTCAGAACACGCCGCGCCGTTGACGTCGAGTACAAGAGGATTTTTATTGCTATTAGATGATAAAACATGAATAGTACTTTATGTGTGACTAAATGTTTTTAATTTTTTCACAAATTTTTCAAATAAGACGGACGGTCAAACGTTGAACGTGAATAGTACAAAACTGTACTTATTTTGGGACGGAAGTAGTATGTTGGTATCGCTCAAAGAAACAAAGGTTTAGTTACGGCTAAATAACGGTTATACCCCTTCGCACCTAGAGCCTCACCGGTTGGTCTAATAAATCAAAGCAAAAGTCAAAATTTGAATTGTCGAACTTGATTTTAGAGTTGATTTTGAGATATTTTCAACATAATTTCTTTTTACCATTGGCTTTTAAATCAACAAATATACAAAAGTTTTACTTACAAATTGTTTTTATTCCCTAATAAGTGGCTTGTTAGGGAATATGGGCAACCGATGAGGCTTCTAATTTTCTACAGTAATGTTGCTTCGCGTTTCTACTATCGCTAACTAGGATGGTAGTATAAATATATCTGAATTCTTCGATCTAATGAAATTAACGGTTCAGATTGTTTTCTACTACTAGTAGAGAGCATCGGAGTGAGACTCACAAAGTAATGGTGAAACATATTAAAAAATTATATTACAAAATCTCTTATATTTGTGGATAAAGTTTATTAACACTAAAATCATTTACATTTATGTTTAAGGACGGGAAATAGTAAGTGGGAGCGAGGAGAGACCAGTGATGAGTGATGTCCCAATGGCCAATGGACAATATTGACGAGCGAGGTAACACGAACAACCGACACGACACCCACTCGAGCAAACTGTAGGCCTAGAGTATACTGTATATTTGTTCATGAGTAAATTGTTGATACTACTAATAGTGCGTTGTTAGAAAGAAAATTTAGAATCTTTTTTTTACTTATATTCCCTCCATCCCAATATATAAATAATTTTAAAATTCCAAAAAAATCATAAGAATTAAACGAATATATATAATTAATGAAGGATAATTAAAATGGATTACCAACCACAGCAACGGTTCAATCGTTCGTGGTCAAGTGTCAAATCATCGGTTTGGTCGGTATTTTTGCAAGTAGCCATGTGAGGTTGGCCGGTATTTCTTTTTCCGCTGCTTAAGAAGGCATAAGCATGCATATACGCTGCATAGCGTTAAAGTGTCCTTAAATCACGACGTGCATGTACACTCCATTTCTACACACTAGCAAAGGACATTATACCACTAGATCCCTATCACATCGAATATTTGGACACTAATTATAAATATTAAACATAGACTGCTAATAAAACCCATCTATAATCTTGGACTAATTCGTGAGACGAATCTATTGAGCCTAATTAATCCATGATTAGCTTATATGATGCTACAGTAAACATTCTCTAATTATAGATTAATTAGGCTTAAAAATTTGTCTCGCAAATTAGCTTTCATTTATGCAATTAGTTTTGTAAGTGATCTATATTTAATACTCTAAATTAGTGTCTAAATACAGAGACTAAAGTTAAGTCCCTTGATCCAAACACCAAGCAATGCCGATATCAACTTACACCAACACCATTCAATTAATCAATATTGCTGTGCACATCATTGATTTCCTGTAGTTAGAGCAAGGATAATAATAGAGCTCACTTCTTACTGTTAGCCAATCTTAAAGCCAACACATATAATAGATTAGCTATAAGGTTGGCTATAATTTTCTTCTCATCTCTCTATCTCTCACTTATACATTAATTATATTTGTTTTGGAGCTTGTGTTAAGCTAGCTCTTGCATGAGAGGCAACACCCTTAACTTTTTGTTACTTCTCTCCTCCACATAAGCTTATAGTAGGCTTATAGCTCACTATTATACTTGCTCTTAGCCATATTATACTCCTACTACTACACTTCTTACATCATGAAGTACCATCAGTTAGTTATGGGTATGCAGTACTGTACGTATCACAGCAGCGAGGCTGCTAAACTGCTCAGCCTTGCAATCCCATTTTCCCAGCCCCTCTCCCTCGTTTTCCGCGCGCACACTTTTCAAACTACTAAACGGTGCATTTTTTGCAAAAAGTTTTTATACAAAAGTTGTTTAAAAAAATCATATTGATCCATTTTTGAAAAAAAAATTAGCAAATACTTAATTAATCACGCGCTAATGGATCACTCCGTTTTCCGTGCGGGGAGTTTAGTTCCCAACTTCTCATATCCGAACACCTAAGAGCAAGTTTAATAGTATAGCCCACTAATAGCTCCAATTCATCTGTAGCCAGTCTAATAGCCAATTCATACAATAACCGCTTACTATACTGTTAGTATATGGTCCCACATGTCATACACATACTATGTCTTGGAGCCCGTGCTGCAGCTGGCTACAGATCTGTAGCCCGCTGCTCTTCTCTCTCATCTTTTATCTTATTAAAATATGTTTATAGCCAGCTAATAGTCTACTATTGTACCTGCTCTAAGCATTCATGTTAGATAGATGTACGCAGCTGATAAGAGCTTTTGTTGCATTCCAAGCCCTGAAACCCTCAACCAAAGCTGTCTTTTGAGATCGGCGTTCTGCCTCAATCCCCAAGCCTAGCCCCCACCCATACCTTCCTGGAAGTTTCCCACTTGGTCACAGGAAACGTGCAAACCATGCGTTAGACGAGCTAGCTTCTGGTTAAAGTCATTTGGCACAACAGCCACACAGATGCACAGTAGTATTGGGCAGAGAGAGAGAGAGAGCGCAAAGGACACAAGCACAGGAACAAAAACACCAGAGAGGCAGCCTGTCTGACTTGGGAGACCGATCGATCCATCGACAGGATCACCGGCACGCGGCTGCGTGTGGAAAGTGGTGACGAGAGCAATGCAAGAAGCAGCTGCTCCTTTCCGGTGGCCAGCGACCCAGCGCCGCAGCTGATCGTTTTCTCTTTTTTTTTTTTTCTTTTCTATCTTTCCCTGCGGCTCTCGCTGACGCCGTAGCTGCTGCCTCGCTGCGTGCTGGCCAATGCAGGGCCCGTAGTGGCCACATGCAGCAGGTCCAGCCCCTGCCGTGTTGTTTCTGCCCATCTAAATTCATTTTTTTAACTCTCTCTCCCGCGTTAGTATGGTCGATCGCCGAATCATGGAAAACAATCAAACATGCACCGGCAAGACAATCTTTTTGTAGCATGCAACCTTGCTTGAGAAACAGATTAACTACTGCTAAACACAGATAGGGGTTTTTTGCACAATCTCTAGCATGCATGTGGATGGTTGCTGACCGGCTGTTATGGCAAGTCAACCCAATGTTTTATGCTCGGATCTCGAAGCTTGCATAGTTGCATTGCCTACTATGGTTAGGTCGTTTCCCTGGGTCTTCCAAATGATGGCGTTTTGCATGCGAGCCCTTAAGCTTTTGGAAGATTCAGAAACAGTAGCGTCGTCTCATCTCTAGCAGGTCGCAGCACAGTAACAGCAAAGTCTCTACAATGTCACCTGCGAAAGGGACGGTGGGTGACAGCCAAACTCTTCCCGTGGTGTATGACTTGATCACGTGAAGACAAAAAACTAAGACCCGGCCGCTAGCTAGGGTTGATGCATCAGCAATTCAGCATGAATGTGCGAGTAGTACTAATAGTCTGCATTTCTGCTGCATTTCGTGCTTACGTACGTATACATACGCATGTTTATTGCGTAGATAAATGCAGGTCCTAGTGGTGTACCGTGGGCTACAATCTGGCCACATCGATCGATGGCCAAGTGGCATGCGTATACTCTAGTAGACCTGGGTAGATTCTTCCAGCTGATTCACACAAAATTAATGGTTCAGTCAGGGTAATACTGGTCAAAGTCCACAAGTCTACGGTTTTTTTTCCTGAAATGACAGTGGGGATTTTATTTTTACCGTCTTGTTCGTTGTTTGCTATAGTAGCTAAATTATAATGTAATGGTGGTGTACTGGTGTGTTGGCCAAATTGCAGCAGCTTACAACATGCATAAAAGAATTGTAGAACGCGGCATCTACCCCTGAATTTCAGCTAAAATATATGCGTACTTGCTGCAGGTACAAATGTACACCCGCATATGGAGTACTTGTCTGGTGAGTTGTACATAAATACAAGGAGCAAATGAAAAAAAAACATGGGATTATGCTAAAGTCTTAGGACTAAATTACAAGATCACCTTGTAGCTACCAAGCCTACCACATACACTATCTTGTCACCAAAGTAGTATTGTGAAATGGACAAATTGGCATGCTCTTTCTCCCCCCCTTACCGAATCAAGAAGCAAGAGATATATTTTACTACCAACTAATTGATCAATCAGTATGCCCTGCTTGCTGCTGCTCCGGTTAGGCGATTCGTTAGTTAATTAATCCTCTGCGTGGCTCTTGGGGGATCAAAAGAGGATGGCGCCACATGTGCTCAACCTTCACTTTAATCGCAAATTGGGGGCCGGATAAGCACGTCTTTGGTATACGTAATCCATGGACGCCTGCGACGCCATTGGCGGCCATTGGACACCGGTCAAACTTCACAGGCGATATTTCGATGTCGATCTCGCCATGCCATCCTGATCCTGCTGCTGCTGCTGCTGCCTAATTAATCAACGTGCAGGTAGCTATAAGCTATTGTAGCGCATCAAAAGCGAACTTGCCCAAGTGGTTACATTGTTTAGGTTAGCTCACCATCACTGGATAGTTTCTTATCTTTCTTTATGTGTGTCTAGCTGCACTCCCAGTTCAGTACGTCCGGTCTGAAAGCTACACATCTCTCTCTCTCTCTCCACGAGCTCTTTCTTTGACTTGGTAGATAGCAAAAGAGATCAAACCGGATTAACTAGCTATTTGTAGTTAACTTTTCCCCTTAATTTAGTCGTCGTTGAGTTGTAAGGCACTATACAACTTGCACTGCGTTTTCTGTACTGTACACATGCATGTTGGAGTATACATATATCACATTATTACAGGCTTGCACGTATGACGGCACGACAACAACGAAGCGTAAATCACCAGTCGTTTTCTCACTTGATGCGCATACAAGTTTGAGATTCACATATCACCGGAAAATTTTTGAGTAACCAAATGATGCTCGCATCTCAAAAGCAGTCAGAATGGTGTGGTATTATACTACAATATGGTATGAGAAAACGGAAAGCTACGTAGATATGCACACATAGGTACTAGTACTTTTCTTCAGTTAAACAACTACTCCAGTACTTACACTTTACTTTGAGTGCTTGGTGTTCAGAGCTGACGGCCGAACCTGCTGGCCCATCCATTCACATCTTCAAGGATCAACCGTCATCTTCAGTTAATCAAACAATATAATGTGTACGTCGTCCTAATTTGACAATGGATTATCAGTAGTACTATAGTACATATACAACGTACTTAAGTGAAGTACAACACATGGTGATGGTGAGGATTTTCCAAAAGAAAAGGGACATAAAGTACAGATAAGGATTGTATGAATTGCCAAAGGATCTAGCTAGTTTTGGCGTACAAAAGAGAAAAGTGACAAAAACAATCGCAAAGAAGAAATGAAAACTGATAAAAACCTTTAAAGTCAGCTAGCTACCTTTATATGCTGCTGCAGATGGAAAATGTGCTCCAAAAACGGCGATCATCTGCTAGCTAGTCTCTGTTTAGCACCAACAATTAAACCGCTTAATTTTTAGTACTGATTAGCCCTATATTACCAGATTGTCAATACTGCAAAGCTAGCTAGTAGTTGTTTGTATGGTTGTATCATAACCAAATCAAATTGGCATAACTTTTTTTAGATCGGAATAATTAAAAGTTGTCTACTACCATCTGAACATGTACCTGGTCAGTCTTTCCACTCAATCAAACTGTCAAAGTAGTTTCACCAAATAGTTGGGCTCGTACAGGTTGATACTATTAATTAGGTCAAGTAAACCTTGCATATCTACCCGTGAAGTTAATAGTACATCTACAATGCACCACGCTGATTAAACCACAAACCGACAAGCCCGTGAGTACTATGCTATCCAGCGTTTTCATCCGTCCCGGCCGGTGGTTAGCATTTGACCGTCAAAAGCTATAAACTTCAGAAAACCATACGCATGCGTAGACATCTATCTACTGTTTGCAGCAAATGCATCTACAAAGACTCAAGAAGTCGATCACGAGTAGTTAATCTAATCGATGGCTTAATTCCAGGACTTCACGCCACGATTGGGTCAGCCGTGCACAGTACAGATCGGCACAACACAACTTGTCTTAGGACTTAGGCTTAATTACTTTGGACGCCGGATTAGCGTCCGAGTCAATGCCGTTTGTCATCATGTAGCCCATCCGGCTGATCGATCGATTGAATAATCACTCTCTCTGAAAGTCATGTGCATGTTGCTGCCAACTTCGCCTTCCGTGGTGGGCTCTGTGATTTGACAAAGCTTTGCATCAGACAGCTGGAGGACGAGATCAAAGAGTTCAAGCCACACAGATTGAGACTAGGGCTGTGTTTAATTCAAGCCAAAGTTTGGACTTTGGTTGAAATTGAAGATGATGTGACTGAAAAGTTGTGTGTGTATGACAGGTTGATGTGATGGAAAAAGTAGGAAGTTTGGATGAAAACTTTGGATCTAAACACATCCTAGATTGTGGACTGTCCCCTCTGCATTCCTTTTTTTTCTTCACCTAATTTTGCTTCTTTAATTTGGTCAGTGATCTTTTCTCTCTTCTCGTAAGCTCTTGGCAGTTGTGCAGCAGAGATGACCAAAGAACCCGATGCAAACATACTTAGTTCAGTGAGACTACCATCTCATCAGCTGTTTATGCACGACAGAATCCATACCAGAATCAACAATTTTCTTCATACCAGAATTAAACAATGTTCTCCCAGGTTTTTCGGCAAGGAGACGACCTAAGAAACCTGAGAATTGACACATACTACTCCTCAACATCCCTAAATTATTCGCAATATAGCATGGGGACAGGTATTTGGTTGTTGATATATTAATTCAGGTCCATATATCAACTGTAATCTGGTCAGACCACAGATGGATGCATCACTGAATTTTTTGATGGGGGCGGGTGCCACAGAAATTGATGAATTGTGCATCCAGTGGTCACAGACAATTCAAAAGTATGCTGAAGAAAAATCTCTCAATGTCAGAAAAGCCATAAGTCGTCCACCATTTAAATCTGATTAATTTGAAGCCCCGCGCTGGACCATCTATCTGTTGCGGCGGCTTCAATGGTTCCAGCATATTAAAAAAAAAAACAGCATGCTTGGGTGAGAAGTTTGAGCAAATTTGACCAGGTGTTCTGGAGAGCTAAGACAAATGTGATGTTCACAAGAAAGTTACATTTATGATATAATCTACCACCTTTTGTTGCCTAACGTGGTTGATTATGTGGAGAGGAAAAAAGGAGTAGGTTTCAGCTGTGGTGTAGTCAAAGTAATGGCAACATAATGGCGACCCTTATCTTGTTGGAAAGACATTGTCATTCGTGTCACAACAAAATTCTTCTCTCGGGGTCATCTAAACAGCTCATATCTGGTTCATCTCCACTAAAAGTTTTCTGATCATCTCTCGGTCTTAGATTAATCGAGAGCCACCCGTTGCCCGTTGGTATGTCAGGTTCAGCTCGCAGGTTTTTGTCTGTTCCAAGTTAACTAGGGGCAGGTTAGGCTCAATTTGGCCATGTTGCTCCGATGCCTGAATATGTTCATTGATTCAAACTTTACCACCTTATTCAAAGTATACAGCCTGTCCAAGGAGGCAGACAGAGCAACATGGTTTTTTCTTGGAACAAGGTGAGCAAACTCAGAGCAACGTGCCACTGCGATAGATTCAGATGGACGAAATGCAAGTGTCGGCGACCTCCATTACCTTGCAAATTCAGGGGGAAATGTTCCGATGATCATCACCTGATTCACATGGCAGGCGAACATATAGTACAGCAGAGAATCATATTATTCATATTCAAGGGTGAGGTCACAAGGGCACTTTTGGCTGACACCAATGATAAAAGATAATGAAGCATCATTTCAGTGTTCAGGCCATGTTGATCTCATGTTTCTTTGTGTCACATGAGTACTACTACTACTGCAGACGACGCATCTGCATCAGCACATATATGCTCCAAAACAAAATGCGTGTCATGATTACAGGGACCAGACAGATAATTTAGATATATGATGCCGATCGTCTACTCACATTTACACGTACTGGTATCACATGTTTTATGCTCTGTGACACGGAATTTGCACGACGCATAGCGACAGAGAGAATGTGTTCATGTTGGAACAATGAAAAATCTCTTGCAAAAGCTAGAAGCCTGATATGCTTGCAGCTTGACATAGCCTATCCACCCAAAATTCACTTTGTTCAGGAGTGGCAATTTGATCGGCAAACTATCAGAATGCTCAACAGATCGGCAGTTCAGTGCAGGCTTCGACGACAGAGGCTGCCCGTTCCTGGCTCAGTCCATCGGCGGCCGGCGATGGGATTCGCTGCTTCAGGCGGCGGGATGTTTTAGCAGGTTTGCAAAAATGGGCCGTGCCGGTCGCACTCAATCCCGTTCAGCCCGAATTAAAATGGGCCGCACGCAAGCCACTGTCCCGTTTCGGCCCAATAAACGTGGCCCGCATGTAAGCCACAATTATTTCGCGGAGGCCTAACGAAAAACGGGCTGCATGTTAAGCCGCAGCCCCGTTCCGGCCCATGTATGTCCGTGCCATCTCCGTTTTCCGGGTCAGGAGGGCATCAGGGTGGCTACTGCTGGTGAAGAGTAGCGCCGGCGGCCGGCTTGGGTGAGACATTACTGGCATCAAACTCCTCTTCCTCTAATCTCCTTCAATTGATTTACTCTCCACTTAGAAAAACGAGTGAAAATTAGCGACGGCCTATTCAGAGTTGAGACGTGTTCAGATCTTCATGAAAGTGAAACATTTCCAGTTTTTTATGATCATTGTAACTCAAAGCTGCTTGTTTTATGGATCCTCATGAAACATGTCCTAATGTCCTATGATCATTGTAACTCCAAGCAATAGCCCTTCTTATGGATCCTTATGTTAAGAACACAAGCTGATGTTTGTTTCACATCATCACATTAGCACAGTTATGAGTTATGCTCAATTTTAAAACAAGCAATTTGACCATATACTGTCAGCATACTTCCGGATACCCAAATGTAGGTGCATTATTTTAATCTGGTATAGATTTACATGAGAAATACTCCCTCCGTTTCACAATGTAAATCATTCTAGCATTTCTCACATTGATATTGATGTTAATGAATCTAGATTTACATGAGAAATACTCCATCCGTTTCACAATGTAAGTCATTCTAGTATGTGGGAAATACTAGAATGACTTACATTGTGAAACGGAGGAAGTAGCTAACATCATCATGTTGAAATGTACAAGTAACAAATTCTACACGGTATATATGTAACAAAGTGAACCAGAAAGAGGTCTCCGCATAAATCTCAAGTCTATCAAAAAGTGCGTCAGGTATGTCTGCTACCAACAGTAGCAGGTTTTTATCTCGTTATTGATATCTACGACCAGCTTCCATGAAATCTAATGCTTGGCCTTGGCCCGTGTTTCCCATTTCCAATCCATTAGGGCTTCTAAAGGACCCGTTCGGTAGAGAGTTAGGGCGATCCAAGGACGTGGGTTGCGCGTTGTTCTCCAGCTGATCAGGGTTAAGAATGTGCCGGGCGTATGCGTGAGGCCATAATCCTGTCATCGAAAATTTGAACAATGTAAAGCCGTCAGAAACATTAGGAGAGACAGATATCTGAAGCTCGAGAATATACAAAATTACAGTACAACTTCAGATATTTCGTACAGAACATGGTATTATCAATCACGCGATGCCCAGGAAATTGGCCATAAAAATTTCAGGTCAGCGTATTACAGTACGAAAGATATGTCAAAATACAGTATCAAATTGTACTACTCAAAATGACCCTTTGGGGGTGATTTTCATCTCTGCAATAATCATGAAGAAAAGTAGTATGAACTATGAAGCATACCGTTTTCATCAGATGGCATTGGAAAAAATTGGAGGTAGCAAAATGAAGAAACCACCAACCCTGCAAAGTTTTAACAGTGAAGTTAGAACCTTCCAAGAATTATATGCAGCACACTTGTCAGTACCTCCTTTACTTGTTGCGAGGTATAATCTGCAAAGGTAACACTATAAAATTAACCTACCCAAAATTCCACCGGTGAACACATCTTGCCAATGATGCCAATAGTCATCTACCCGAGAAACAGCAACCAAGGCTGCAAGGAGCAGAGGGAGAATAACAATGCAGAGTTTTGCAACATGGCCTCTTCTGTCAAAAACTTTTATTTTACCAGCCAGATACCATGACAAGAAACCAAGGCCAGCAAAAGACCCTGAAAAATCAAAAAATAAATTCGTCAGCGATCCACACTAACTCCACAAGAGCAGGCAGCACGTAAAAGCTCTTGCAGTCTAGAGTATGACCAATCCTATGTGTTTGATAATGCTAACTGAAACTCCACTGAGATGTCGTAGTAACAAGGTACAGAAGTACATATGAAATTATCAACTGACAGAATTCACTTACAAGAAGTATGGCCACTCGGAAAACTCTTGTGACCTTCTTTGATAACGCTCGCCTTACCATGACAAAGCACTCCTGTAGTGAAATTATCGTAAGCCTGAAATACAAGAAAACCCATAAGTTCCACATACATGACATATGCACCAAAGGACTCCGATAAAATCATGCTTAGAGAATCCAATTGAAAGCTAGAAATTTACAGGTACTCCGTCAGGAAAACAGCGCCAAAAGAAATCTGGACGCGGTCGACCAACCCCATCTTTAATGGCATCAGTTATAACCGCCGTGATAAGAACTGAAAATAGGAGACCTGCAAGGGCATTGCTAGGTTTCAGTAAAAAAATTACAAAATGTGTAGACTAGCATAACAAAGCAGAATAGAAAGAACATGGGCTCACCTAGTATGGCATGATGGAAATCATACACATTCCTCTTCTTGAAGTATATTCCAGTGATGATAATCATTGGTCCAATGATACCAATTATCTACGAAAGCATGAATTTTCAAGAAACTTTAGTTACTTGTACAGGCCAAAGGAAATCTGTTGTATAGAACTAGAAGGGTAAGATGTTTACCGGCACCGCCCAAAATGGGACTGTGTTGTCTTTCATGGGGTATCTGAGGTCTGTCATCATATCCGATCCAACAAATCGATGGAATGGTTCTATTATGTTCAGTATTCCATCTACTACGACTAGAAGAATCAGCACAATCCAGTCATACATGTGTAGGCGAGCAATTTTGGATCCATGAGATGTTATGTACGGAGTTGGAACTCCCAGATGGATGGATGCCGATGGTGCCGGCATATCGTACGTACTGACTTGAATTCCCAGATTAGGTTAAGCAATCCAATTCCCAAGATAAATCAGATGGATGTTTTGCCTGTTCATCAAACGAAGTACAGAAATCATACTCAGAACCTTGAATTCGTGCTATTTAACAATAGTTGTACTTGTCCCTAGAACTCTAAGAACTAGCCATGCATCCAGGATAGCCGAACCTTAGCATCAACACAGCAATACGATTTTCTTCTGAAACGGACATGAGAGATGGGACACCGAACCTTACACGAAGCGTTCACGACGGAAAGAACGGCCGCCTTGGCTTGCCGGCCGGACAAATCTCTCGTCGTCTCCCTTCTGCCTTCTCTTCCACTTCTCCTTTTCCCCGGACACCATGCGATACGATTCACAATTGAGATATCCTTCCGTGCGGGGGATGAAAAAGTAGCAGAAGCCAGAGGCGATTCGTTCTTGGCTGCTACTATAATTTAATTGGGACGTTTGAAGACGAGTGGGAGAGGGCACCGGCCGGCGGCGCGGCTGACTCTTGGAATTCAAGGATGTCCAACTGTCCAAGCATAGGAATTAGGAAGGATCGGCAGTCGCAGAGGGCGGTTGGAAATTGACCGGACGGTCGTTAGCTTCCTCCTCGAGGCGGGGGAATTTGGTGAATTGGTTATCTGGGGAAGGGGGAAGCGCGTGCTTCCAGATGGATTTAGTTGAGTTTGGTTGGGTTGTTGGCCGGGCCACAAGCCCACGAGGGAGAACAATTGCCAAGCCCCCCATCCCAGGTATGGTTTTGAGTTTGGTGCATATCCTGTAACAGGGGCACCAAAAAAAAATTGCAGCCAACTATTTCAAAATATAATCGGTTTCAGTATTGATTGTGAAAATTTTGACATTGATATTGATATATATATATATATACAAGGTGTCCTACAGATCATGCAATTTGAAAACGGGCATAATGGGTGCGTTTTTGTACTTTGAAAATCTGTTCGAATATCTGTAGTATTAGACATTTTAGGGGGGGAAGGGGGGATTCATTATTACTAGAGTTTAGAAAAAACGAGAACAATTATCAAAGTTAAACTCAATAAGTTTTCATAGAAAATAAACAAGTTTGCAACTAAAATTTGCATGGATATCAAGTATTTGATGCAAAAATGATATTGCTTTGTTTTCTTTTTTTAACTAGCAAAATGCCTGTGAGTTGCAACGGAGAGAACTACTAAAGACAATGCTCGCAAGTTACAACGGAAAAAGCTAATATAGATTTGTCATGATTTTTAACCTGTCTAAGTGATTGTTGATTCTGATGCAACCTTTTCACCTTCTCACTTTCTTTCGCAGTCAGATACATAAATCCTTTTTTTCCCCCTTGGAAGGCCTGGTCAGATACATTCTATTATTAGTTCACAGGAACAAATTCAACTTAATTAGAAAGTATAATAAGATTTTGAATCGAAAAGTCTAACCATAATAGGCTCCTTGAAATGCTATGAAACCCCCTTGTCTATGTACTCCGAGATTTTTGATGTACAGCACAATGACATGATAGGTGGGGAATCTGTGATTGAAACAAGACGGAATATCAGAATATGAAAAATTTAGCAAAACATACCTAGTTTTTCTTAAGGACTTACCTGGATGTTAACAAATCATAGGAGCTTATCGTGTGGTTTGACTTGTGGAGGCTTAATGTGCTGAACCTTCTCAAGGCAGGCTAACAAGTCCGCACCTTTTCGTAGGATCATGAGCAGAATAGTTCGGAGCAGCACAGTTCCTCCTGTCTCTGAATAGATTGAAATAGGAGGTTGATTATAGCATACTTGAGGAATCACTCCTCAGCTTGAAGAGGGATGTCGCTCAATCCATCATCGGCTTTTCTCCCCCACACAGAACTGTCGTCCCTGACCCTGACCACATATTTCTTTGATTCGCCCACACTAAAATGAAGAACATTAGATGAATGCGAAGGGGGAAGCAATGGCAGTTAAACACACATACCACTTCGAACCGCTATATAATTACAAGTGAAGGTCGTCCCGTGCAATCATTCCCAGGCTCCCGGCTGCCATCTCCACGATCGACCAATCAATCACAAATATATATATGAATGTGAGATCAGTAGGTTCCCCTTCTATAAGAGAAATCTGGCAGAGGATTGGTGGTAGTAGGATTAGGCTACGGCATCGGCTGGGTCAGAGAAACTCGCCGCAGGTGACGCGGGCTGCATCCTCCCCGGGCAGTAGCGGTGAGGGAATGGAATTGAACCGTCATAGCGGGTTGGAGCCCGTTGCGGGCAGCTTCCAGCGGCGAGCGTGGAAACCCCGATTCTCCCAGGCGGCAGCGGCAGCGGCGTGGCTCGTGACGGGCGGTGGCGCGTGGATTAACCTGTCTCCCGCTATGTCAGGCGATGCAGCCATGCAGCCATGCAGGCGATCGAATCGCCAGCCATGGAGCAAATCGTAATAGAACAGGATTGGTGCGAGTGGGACCACACACGATCTATGCGGACTCGTTCACTTTCTGTTTGACGGACGGCGCGATGCGATGCGAGACGAAGTCGGTCGGATGAAACTGAAATAAAATCGGATGAAACTGAAATAAAATCGGATGAAAAACCAGCACGACGATGGATGAAGTGCGCGATGAGTATAGAATCATATTCAATTTTTATAAAATAGCTAAAGATTTTACCACAATACAAAGTTTAGAAACTACATGTGAGTCAACTCTTTTCAGATTATGTACCGGATTAATGAAATGGAATATTTGCTTCACACTTCCAAAAAATACATTTTCTAAAAAATAATTCTATCAGGCCACTTGTTCAATCTATTTGTTTGGTCAAATTTTCGGCATGGTTCATTTGGAATGTCAATTTCCCTTTGTTGAAACAGCCAATTCAACAACAAGTTATGATGCGCTATAAATACATTCCACATAACCGAACTCAAAGGGACGGACGCGTTCAAACTTACAAGGGGCGGGAGGACTACAATATAAACAAAAGTTTTCTGAGGGATCTTGTTAGCAGTTTACCTTAATCCAATGTTTTGTATTCTATTGGATAGCTTTAGCAGTTTATTTTGCTGATTCACAAAATAAACTACCCATTTCGAGCAGTTTAGAGCGGCTCAATTACATGAATGGTCTCTACACAGTGAAGTAAAGAGCATATATAATGTGGAATGCAATCATGAAATAAATAGGCCACATCAAAATTACAAAACAAAAGTGTACGGAACATATATTGGTAATAAATGTAACACACGATGAGTGTATAAAAAGTGCATGTCCCATAAAAGAACACAACCAGTCCTTTAATTTTCCAACAAAATGTAATTCATCAAGACTAATAAAATCTTTTTACCTATTGACACTAAAATGAAGGAAGGATAATCTCATACTGTGTCATCCGTTAAGTTCACCCGTCAAAAATAAATTATGCATGGATGCATGGATTGATCAGACATTGAATAGCCCCTGTGGGTCGAGCTGCCGACACATCTCGATGTAAGCATAGTACAACACGTGGTTCTTAGTGCCAGTGACTCAGTGAGGTGATTCCTGGTATTCATACATAAGAACTTGAGCTAGTACAGAGAGCGGGGAAGGTGGAGGTTGTGGCACCTGTGATGATGAGGAAGAGAGAGCGGGGATGATGATGAAGTGAGGCTGCGTGGAGGAGACCACTAGCTGCGTCGGCAAATGAGACAATGTGGGGATGACCACCGGCGTCGGCGAGGGAAGCAGCGCGGGGTCCACGAATAGGGACAGTGAGAGAGGTGGCGTGGGGGCGCTGGAGTAGATGGATCCGAGGGCGAGGGGATCATCGACGTTGTTGCCTCCATGGCATCCCTTCTCTTGTTGTTTCGCTTGCTGCCTTAACCCCTGAAGAGCTAGGTTTTAAGGACATGTTAGAGGCAAGACAGGCAGATCGGATAATTGGCCGCGTCGACATGAACACAAATCAAGATATCATACCACATAAGTAGCAGGGGTGTGTTTGCATCCACCTATGGTCACGCCTTGTCTCGTGGAGAAAACTATAACAAACCACGAGAACATAGTAGTATAGACGTCATTCTGACCATATATGTTGCCTGCATTTAATTAAATCAATCTCTATTACCAAAACAATGCATCTTCAATTGATCTCACGGGATACGAGGGAAAAAGATCCAATTCTAGTGTAGTCTCGCTGCATATTTCGCTTAAGACGGTATGCATGGAGCTAGCGAGACCTTGGTTTTCCACATGTCAGTCACGCTCTGTTTGGTTTGTAACAACTAAAAAACAGTAAACTTATCAAATTATTGATAAAGGTGGGCAAAGGTTTTATTTGCTTTGCTACCAAAAAGCATTCTAGTGGATTATTTTCATTTCATCTAAACCAAAATATTTGTCAATGCCCTTCTTTCTTCTACACACCAAATGGACTACTTTGAATGCTGCCAAATTTTTGGAATGATTCATTTGGGTCATGACCAAACAAGCCCCAAAAGCCGCATTTAAATGTTGCCCAATTTTCAACACGGTTCATTTGGAATGTTGGTCTTTTTGTTGTAACAACTAATTTGCTATCAACCGTTAGTTATAATGTGTTATAAATACATTCCACATACCTGAACTCAAAAGCACGGACACGTTCAAATTTTGAGAGGCTGGAGGACTACAATGTAAAGTAAAATTTCCTGAGGGGTCTTGTTAGCAGTTTACTTTGATCCAATGTTTGGTGTTCACTGAACTACTATATTGGATGGTTTTAGCAGTGACATAACCCAATGAAAACCAAATCCTTTGATGTAGAACATCAGGCATATGTCCAGCGCTAGATAATCATCCTTTGCATTTCCAACAATAGCATTAGTCTAACTTTGTTTTTTCGTCTTTGGCCCAAAAGCAACTGCCTGCTTGGTTCATCCCATTTGCAGTCGTCCACATCATTGGGGATCTACAGTTGTTAGGGTATGTGGCACGCTAGTGGCTTCATGTCACTCTCCCTGAACGGCTGCCGCTGAAGTTGTCGCTCGACCTGCTCAAGCTCCTCTCTCGCTGGTGAAACGCATTCGCCGTTGATATTCCCCATGCACAGGGATACGTGGTGCAGCTGACAGCGATGGCAGGGGTGACACCTCAATGCTTGTTGTTGGTCCTATCATCGATGTTGGCTTCAAATTGGGCAACCCAGCCACACTCTTCATCTTCATCTCTGCTGCTACTGCAGGTCAACAACATACTGATGACATCATTCGATGCCTTGCATCTGCTTCTTTCTCGATAGTCGTAACGCTTTACTGAACCTAGGCAACAAGGAGCCAGGTTGTCCAAACCTTGCAAAGGACTACGACGCGCCGGACAATTCTTTATTTCTACCATTTTAGAGCGTTAATCTAGGGAAGAGCACGGAGGGTTAGACCAAAAGTGTTTTTACCACTTTCAATTTGTTTCGAGTTTTTTTAGAGCGCCAATCTAATCAAGAGTACAAGCGTTCGGAAAAAATCTAATAAAGAGTACAAAGGTGTAGACTGAAAGTGTTTGTACCATTTTCAGTTCATTCCTTTGTATTTTAAGCGTACCCCTCCATTCAGCCCATGAAATTGCCAGGACCAAACAAGGCAACAACTCTGTTGGTCCTATCATCGATGTTGGCTTCAAATTGGGCAACCCAGCCACACTCTTCATCTTCATCTCTGCTGCTACTGCAGGTCAACAACATACTAATGACATCATTCGATGCCTTGCGTCTACTTCTTTCTCGATAGTCGTAACGCTTTACTGAACCTAGGCAACAAGGAGCCAGGTTGTCCAAACCTTGCAAAGGACTACGACGCGCCGGACAATTCATGCTTCATCTATGCTCGCTTCCCTACTTCTTCGCAGGCGAAAGGACAAGGATTGCTTCCACGCATCACTTGACACGCTCAAGACATTTTTGCTGGCAGCACCACCATTTGACGAGGCTAACAGCTGAGGCCGACGAACACCAGCAAGAGCGACAGGAAGCCTAAAACGGTATCGCATACCCCGACGCGTGGTGGCTCTAGTGTTCAAAGCTCCTAGATGTTGTGGACATCTACGAATGAGATGAATCAAACAATCTATGTCTTCTGGGCCTAAGACGAAGACGGAGTGTCCCTTTGGCGTAGAAGGATTTGGTTCCTTCCCAACGATAGACTAGATTTCTTCTATTTTTTGCTAATTTAGATATATCCATGCCATATCGGTCTTTTGAATAGTTATTAAAAACATACCGGTGATTGAACTGGTGCGTCTGACGGTTCACTAGTCGGACCAGCAGTCCATCGATCAGGACAAGGGTGCATACTAAGTTTTTATGTAGAAGATTTCATAAAATTGTGATGGTTGTAGGTTTGGTGTTGATTTGTGCACGAAGAGGGTTACATGTTGTAGCAAAACATGCTTGACTCACATTTCACGTTTGACCAAACAATTTGTAAGAATTTAGATCATCAGGACAATACTTATATTGGCTCCTCGTATATAGGGGTGGGCGTTCGGTCAGACCGACAAATTTGGTCTCGGTCTTCGATTTTTCGGTTAGTTTGGTCTTTGGAAACTCAGGACCGACAAATTCGTTCTCGGTCTCGGTCAAACCGAATTTTTTCACAGCCGCTGGAGAATAGAGACGGAGGCGACGCCAAGGCGGAAGGTGCGTGATGGTCAATGGATGCCCACGACAACAGCGTGATGGAGGCAGAGGACAGAGGCGGAGGTGGCGCCGGCGCTGGAGCGGAGGCGGCGCACAGGGCAGCGGCAGCCTACGGAAGGCGAACGAAGCGGCTGCGGGAGGCCATCCGGGAGCTCCACCGTCGCCGTCGCGCGTCACCAGCACGGGGGAGGAGGGGATGGGATGGAAGGGCCCGATGGATGGAGTGGAGGATGGTGGTGGTAGTGGGTTGGATAAGGTCGTGGGGTGGATAAGGTTTTGCTTTTGCTGAGGAGGTATTGGGCCTAATGGGCCAGTGCTATATTTCGGTTTTTTTGTCAATTCGATTAACCGAGCCCCAAAACCGAATTGACCAACTAAATTCGGTTAGTAGAAAGTGCTGACCGAATTTTTCGGTATCTGGTCATTTCAAGTTCGGTCTTTTTCTGCCCACCCTACTCGTATACATGTTCATAGCTTAAGTTTATACTTCTTGGTTTGTTAGCTTTGGTGCTAGTTGCTACCGTCGTGGACTCATAGCAGTAGTGTTGTTACCACTTCCAATTTATTTCTACCATTTTAGAGCGTAATCTAGGGAAGAGCACGGAGGTTAGACCAAAGTTGTTTTACCACTTTCAATTTGTTTCGAGTTTTTTTAGAGCGCCAATCTAATCAAGAGTACAAGCGTTCGGCAAAAAAAATCTAATAAAGAGTACAAAGGTGTAGACTGAAAGTGTTTTGTACCACTTTCAGTTCATTCCTTTGTATTTTAAGCGTACCCCTCCATTCAGCCCATGAAATTGCCAGGACCAAACAAGGCAACAACTCCATCAAGCCGAGTCCGTACGCAGCCCCGGTAGGCCAGCACGCCGCACGCGCGCGCTAGCTAGACAACAACAAGGCGAGGCGCCACGCACCAAGGCCCAAAGCGCGGCCTCGGCAAAAGAACGGTTGAGCTGACCCGACCGATCACGATTTTGCTAGAGGTTTGTCGCGTGATTTTTCGTCAGAATTTGACGTTTTTCTGGCGTCCGATTGTGAAGGATATGGTTCTGTACTTTAAGTAACAGAAGTGCTTAGCTAAGCTGCTGCTACCGTCGGCCTTGTTGTCGTAAGCTTTGTGCAGCTCGCTGGTGGCTGGCACAATTACATATCGTATATCGATTTCTCTTGATTTTTTTTTTCTTGACATTTAAACCTTTTTTTGCAGCCGTCACCGGCCGGCACGTCAGCCTTTGTGTCCAGCTAGCCCAAGCACGCGCGATGATGGAGATTGGAGAAGCACGGTGACAAGGTGGGCCTCTGACCGGCGAGCCAGCCACGGCACTACGGTCAATGCTATTCGGCGAGCGACATCGTTCCCTCTCACCCGACAAATGATAGATGCTCCACCGGATCAATACAACTCGGTCATCGCGTGGCGTCGCAGCGTCGCCTCTCGTCGGGGGAGCACAAACCCGCCACGCGCCACGGCGCCAGCGGAGGGGAGGAAAGAAAGAAGGCCGCGTCGCACCGCGGGCACGCACGTCACGCACGGGCGGCGGTGGGCCGGTGGCAGCTGCACTGCACGGGCTCGAGCCGTGCGCATATGCCCCGCCCCCCGGGCGGGCGCGCGCGCGGCTGCCTTGCGATCCATCACGGATCGGATGGCTGTCTGTCTGGCAGGGCAGCGCACGCGCGAGCCGGTCTGGGAGCGCCCCCACGCAGACGCGGACAAAACGAGGCCTCCCTCCTCCACCGCCGGCTTTTGCAGATGCGGACGTTGGCAAGTCTTTGGTGGAGGTGGAGGAGTACCCTTTTGTTGTGCTACCGGCCGCTCTGCATCACTCGCGTGGCGTCGACCTCTCGTCTTCCAGCGAAGTTCGGTCTCTATCCCGGGTTAAAAAAAAAAAAAGCACTCCTTTTGGTAGATTGGTAGTGAAATGTTCTCACCGGCAGTAAACCACACTTTTATTAGTGACAGATTCAAGGGTAGAGATACTGGTGTAAATGCCACGAGAAGCACCTGAGGAAGCCGGATGCTGCCAAATGTTGTTCGACGCATTAAAAATATCACCTCTCTCACGAAAGAATGAATAGACAAATGCGTGTCAATCCATATCAAAGCATGTGTAGCGTTTTGGACGCTCTCAAAATGTCGATCTTTACGTAAAAGGAGCAGGACAACGTACAATTATGCCCATCATTTCGGCAAGGAGACTAGAATCATGAACTCGTTTCATTGCACATACCTCCTCAACCATCTTTAATCATTGTATTTTTTTACACCTATATATTTCTTTTCTCAGGATGCCGAATGCTATGCTTGCCTGGTTGCATTGTCCTTTCGTAGATCATGTACAGCAGTACAGGCCCATACGTAAAAAAGTAGGCAGGCATGCACTGTTCACTATTTTCAGTGTAAGAGAAAGCATTTTCATATGCATGTCTCACTTCTGAGTTTGACTGGGCTTTTCGGCGTTGCTTTGCTTCCAACCTGTAAAGCCTCATTACCATTCAGTAAAAATTGAAGTTTGAACTGCTCGTGAGAGGTAGATACTGGTAGCAGTATCCGTTGCCACTTGCCAGTGTGTCAATGTTTCTTCTACTAGTAATGCCAGAGAGAATTTCGTCAGCCTCATCCTAACATGATTAATCAATGTAAAGGTATTCTACTAGCAGCGTCATCATCTGAATATCTGTCCGCACAATGATATGTCTTTTTAAAAAAGAAAAGAATGTACGCTGATGAAATCATCAGAAGTTAGAGTAGGCATGCTACAAAACACCAACTGAAAATTTGAAAATGCATATAGCATCACACCCATAAGATATTAAGATAGAGTACAGAAATGTTGCTTTCCCTCCAATCGCTTGCAGGATGAGATTCCCACGGGAGATATATATATCAATATATGCATGGCTAATTGGCCTCAGCGAAATGATCGAGCCCGTTTTAATGGATGCGCCGTCTCGCAACGTCCAACGTCTCGTGTTCTTTCGGTTGGTCATCCATCGAAAGGGAGAGATGCGAGATGGAAAGCTCACCGAGCTACCAATCTCTCTGTCTGCTGCTAATAATCTCAGCCCTCCTTATCCAAGGAGCTAGCTTTGGATGAGCCTGAATGCCTGATGGCTCCGGGTTTGTGCTTTAAATTTCTTTGTATAATTCCATACCATTAAGATAACGGCTGCATATTTTCTACAGTCGGTTTTATACCATCCTTGTGATCATCTTTCACCGCACCATAGTATTTTTAGCAGTTTGTTGGATCACCGAGTACCTACTGTCCTACGATGTGTAATGCATGTGTGAGTACTGAAGTTGCCCTTAAATGGTACTAGTAGTATTTGCTTACATACATCACCCTATTGGACAGATTAGCCAAAAGATATATAGGAGTATATATAGCTGGCCAGTTCTTGTGTAATTGTGTGGTCTATTCCTTGTGTAACTAAAAGTATGAAACAGCTTCCCCTGTTATGGAAACAATACCTTTTGTCTTTGACAAGTCATATTGAAAGCACGGCCAGAATACGGAAAACATCAGCCTCGACAAAGAAGGGTGAAAGCTCAATTTAGTCCATTTTACAGCGCAGTCTGAAGAAAGAAAGCCGATGCTGCTCAGCGTCACTAGTCGCTATCCTATAGCTTCCTGCTGGTCACCATCCACTGGACACTGCTGCCTTTTTCTTTCTAATCTTCCTCCATGAATTGAACCATACAGCGTGCTACCTTTGTTTAGGCAAAGGACACACAGCAAACCAAAGTATAATTAGCAGTAGGGAGTCAATTACACCACGCATCGGCGCGCCCGAACACGGTCTTCGACTCGCTGATCTGGAAGGTCTGGGCGCCTAGAAATGCAAGCTCCACGCTTGGCTTATCCTGCAAACAGGGTTTGGACCGCTCGACCGCCTTGCCACCAGGGGTTGGCAAAACAACGGGAGGTGTCCTCTTTGTCGGGAGAGGATGAAACGGCTCTACACCTCGTCGCTGAGTGCAGATATACGAAAAGGATTTGGAACCTCGTAGGCGACGTGGATAGGCTTCCAACAATTGGAACCTCGTCATTGGGGGGCGATTAATCGTCAAAGACTAGTGGGAGATGTTGGCTTCGGTGCTTGGTGTACCCAAGAAGGGACTCCGTTCCCTTATCCTTCTCATTGTTTGGGAAATTTGGAAGGAGCGAAACCGGCGGATATTTGAGCACAAGGAGGCCGCAACCTCGAACCTCCTCCGCGAAGATTAAAGAAGAGGCTGGCATGTGGGCCTTGGCTGGTGCTAAGAGCCTTAGAGAGATTATTCAAGCTTTGTATAGTGTACAGTTTTCCCGGTTCTTGCTTTCCTTTTGCCTTTAGGGGTTGTATTTTCCCTGCTATATTTAATGAATAAGCACAATCTTGTGCTGGTTCCGTTCAAAAAAAATTACACCACGCATCTGAAGACAAGGAAGTGAAGAATAAAGATGAGGTGAGCTGAAGCCCAAGTGCAGGAATGATACTTAACCCTCCATCCTGCCCTCCGTCGCTTGCTTGCTTGCTTGCTTGAGTGGTCGCACACAGGCCCACAGTGAGGATAATGCTGAGAAGAGGCATCTCCCCTTCTTTCTACTGCCTCGTCGCTTCTCTTTGGCTGCCAAAAGCGGCTGCGAACTGTATTCCCATCGTTTAGGTTTTTTAGGGGGTGTTGCCCCTCTCTCCCAAACACCCCCTTAGATGCGCGCCCATGGAGAAGAGCGCTCCGTTGGAAAGCTCGTCGTCAATAGTGGACTTTTGATTGAGCGATGCTGGTACAGCTGAATACTACTTTAACGTGACGACCTGCTGACTTCTCTCTGCTGCTTAACCTGCATGGGCAAAACCAAAAAACGACACCCATCCGTAAGACCGTACAAGTAAGTATATCAGTCCCACGGTCCCACTCCAATAAGAGAGGAAATGTAGGGTAAATTACTGTGTACTGATCTCTTTAGGTTAGCACTGCATTCTGTAGTAGAATCAACAGCAAACGCTGCCCAATGTCCATCACAGAAAAAAGAATCCAGAAAGATCGAGTAGAGAATCCACTACTACTATACAGTCCAAAATTTGAAGCCATCCATGGAGGGTCCATCAGCATTCGTCAGTGGAGAGAGTTTTTCTTTTTTTTCCCTTTAGGTTTGATTAAGAAACAAGATCAGTACAAATTCCCCAATCAAGGGGACCTCTGCTTGTCTTTGCATGCATCGGTGCATGAGTAAAAGAAGCGAGATGGAAACGAAAAAGGAAGCAGGGTATCTTGTAGTCTTGAAGCTTGTCCCCTTTGACTCGGGGATCTCCTCCCTGCGCACTCTGGCAGGATCCAAGGCAAACGACGGTGTGCGCCTGTGCGTGTGTGCACTCGATTGCTTGTACACACCTATGAACAGTTCACGTACACGCTGTTAACTAACGTGGATGAGTGATGGAGCGAAATGAATTTGTCATGGCCTTTTACGTGTTGGTGGATCCCCCAACTGATTAAAGGGTGTTTCGGTTCAAATTAGTACCCTACCAAAACGTTGGAAAGGTTGAAACATGGGCAAGTTTTAAGATTACCAATATTTGGTACATTGGTCATATTTGATTTGATACATTAGAAACCGAATTTTTTTGTAGAATCAAAAGTTTAACTTCTAACCAAAATCACCATATGTAATATTCAAACTACCAAAATATTGATAATGAGTATTTTGACATCAATCTAAAACGGTCTAAGTTATGAACTTGGTTATGTTTCTCGTGGTGAAACATGTTCATCCAAATTTAGATTCTAAACTTGACATGAGTACTTACATTTACAGCTAATTATTCTTTCAATAATAAATAAAATTTATTCGTCGATAGCGAGATATTACCTGTTCTTTTAAGTTACTGTGGTTTAGGACTCCACGTACCCCTCCTTGATATGCCAAAACTTGCAGTGGTACTACTACTGCTCAATAACTGCCCACTCCGTATCGGCCTATTGGTCACCAACCAAACACGGAAAATCCATGTGTACACATGATCCTCGTTTGTTGTCCCGGGGCATTGGCTATGCTTGCGGAGGCACATGTTATTGGGATCCATAAAAACCAAATGCGAAGTGTATTTGTCTCAAAATGTGAAAATGTAGGAGTATTTTCATAGTCTACTGGAGTACTATGAAATATGTTTGATTATACTATGAAAATACATTTTGACACAATTTATTTACTATGAAGATACTCCATATATGTAGAAAAATAATTTGATTATGATGAAGATTAAGCGATGGCACACATCTAAAAAAACCATTAACACGTGATTAATTGGGTTTTAATTATTACAAAGATGAAAAATGAATCTATCTTATATTTTAAAGCAACTCCCATATAAGTAAGTTTCACACGAAATATACTAATTAGTAATTTGAAAAGCATGCTAACGAAAACAGAGAAAAAAAATCTTCATCTTAATCAAGTTAGAAGAGGGCCCAAGTGATCGAAGCTTTTTTTCCCCCTTTTTGCACCCTATTACTCCCTCCGACTAGTATAACGAATCTGAATATACTCTATGTCCAGATTCATGGACATGTCCCATTCTAGTATTAGGCCTTATTTAGTTGGAAAAAAAAATTTAGGTTTGGTCGTCATATCGGATATACGGATACACATTTGAAATATTAAACGTAGTCTAATAACAAAACAAATTACAGATTCCGCCAGAAAACTGCGAGACGAATTTATTAAGCTTAATTAATATGTCATTAATAAATGTTTACCGTAGCACCATATTATTAAATCATGGCGTAATTGGGCTTAAATTTACACGTAATCTTTGTAATTGATTTTTTTTGTCTACATTTAATACTCCATATATTTATCTAAACATTCGATGTGATAGCGTGAAATTTTTTGTTTTAGGAACTAAACAGCGCATTAGTAAGAGTGTGTCATGAAGAATTTTATTTGACGTTTTTTTGGGAGGGGGCCTGGTAAATCAAGACAAGTCAAGAACATCCATCCCCTCGATCAAATCCAGTGACGCACCGAACCCGCGACAAGAATTCACTCACCAGTCACCACCTCTCATTTCCTCGTGCTGCTTCCACCCCTCCCTCGTCGCCTTGCCAGTTGCCAGTTTGCCACCCTTCCACTCGTTCGCGCTCTCTCTCTCTCTCTCTCTCCAACATCTCTAGTCTCCGCTGTCTCGCGCAGACTTCTTTCTCTCTACTCTTCTACTAGTACACTACGCAACAAAGCCAAACGCTGAAGCGCACACGCGCGGACGGGAGGCGCGGCGCTCCTCTCCCCTTCTCTCCTCCACGCACCCCCGGCTTCCGCGCTGCCATTACTGCCCCTCCACCTACCTCTCTGCGCGCCTGATGGCCGGCGACCGCCGCGGCGGCGGCGGCGGCGTCGTCTCGCCGACGGGGAGCGAACGGCGGGGGATCCGGCGCCTGCTGCTGCCCCGCGGCGAGGGGTCGTCGTCGTCCTCGCCGCCGCAGCCGCCCGCTGCTTGCAGGCGGAGGAGGGGAGGCGGAAGGGTTCGCGTCGGCGGCGCTGCGCGGGCTGGGTTGCCCGTCGGCCGCGGCCTCGCAGGCGTACGCGCCCGGGGCCGGGGCGGCCGCGGCGGCCGGCCGTGCGGTCGTCGGCGGACTGGCACGGGCGGAGGCGGAGGAGGGGGAAGGAGAAGAGGAAGGAGAGGGGAGGAGGAGGGGGCGGGGGAGGCGGCCACCTCGTGGGTGGAGGGATCGGCGCCGACGTGTGGTGCGCGCCTGGGATACCGTTCGCCGCGGAGGCGTCGTCCCGTGGACTGCGTGGTGGCGCGGCACCAGATGGTGGGAGAGGCGCGTGGCGGCGACGGGAGAGGCCGCACAGAGAGGTGCGTCGCTTGGCGTGCGTGGATGGATGGATGCCGTTGATCCTTCGCTTCTACTTGTTGATTTCGCCCTCATGTTCGATCTGTTCGTGCACTTGAACCGATTGGTTTTGCTTGTTCTTTGCTTTCCGGTGGGTGGTCGATCGATTCGGAGTTTTCGTCTCTCATTTACTTGTGTTTCTTTGTGCCTTTTCTTCCACTCCTTTTTGTCTGTTGGCGAAAAAAAATTTAAATTCAACATTCAATACCTGTTTTTTTTTTTCGTTCTTCTGTTGCTGTTTTCCTCCACAATCAATTCTGGCGGCTTTAAAAAAACCGTAGCATTTGCCACTGTTCTACACTTTGTATAGTCCTGACGAACCAATTAAAGCCAGTCTTTAATGTCGTGTTTGGTCAGTCTAATTAAGTTCTTGTTATCTAAACATGTGACATGTATCTCTTCTGGGCGTACTGAATTCCCCTGTACCGATGCGCGCTGTGCGCGAGCGGAATCTTTGCCATGTTTCTTCTGAAATTCTCTCTCCCCTCCTCACCAAGTTGATGATGATCTCCACGCTACGCCTTTTTTTTTTTTTTGCCTTTGCGCAGAGACCGTGCCTGTCCAGGAGGGTGACCGTGGCAGGAGCAGATATCGTCGTCGTTCATGGACTCGCCGCCGCCGCCGCACCTCGACGTCGCGCCCTTCTTCGGCGCCGACTCCTCCCCTCCGGCCGCCTCCGCCGGATGCGCGGTACCGCCACTCCCCCGTCGGCCTCGAGGAAGAGGTAAAAAACGTCACAGGCTCACAGTAGTAGCAGCAGTACTAGTACTGGCACAGTAGCGCACACTGCAACAAACGTTCGTTCGTTTCCTCGTTGCCCCCACACTGCGTTTTGCTTGCTTGCACACTTGTCCTGAGCCCGCATTGCATGCATCGGTAGATACATTTTCCAACGTAAGCCGGAGATGGACACGGCCCGAACAAGTGCGAATGCTGACAGCGGTTGGTGGTGCGACACGCTGCCTGCCTGCATAAGATTCCGTGCGTAGGGTAGTTTAGCGCGTGATCTGACATGCGTATTAAGCAGCTGTAACGCGTGATAGATTAATAGTAGTAGTATTAGAAGTGGAGTAGATTGATTGTCTGGGTGGTGCGCGAGTGAACCTGGGGGTGGCCGGCCGGCGGGTGGGCGTTGGAAGTGGTTGACTTGCTTCTTTCGTGCGCTAAACGTGACGTGAGATCGTGGCCTTCTTGGAGGTTAACTATCGGCAGCCTTAACAGGCGCGCACAATAATTGTATAAGCGGTTGCAGCTGCAGCCCATGGCACCTGCATTATGCGCGCTGGTTAGCGTAGTGGCCGTACACTCGTTTAGGATTAATGCGGCTGAGAAGGGAGGGAACGAGACAGTGGGATGTGGCCACAGCTTCGGAAAGAGACCTCTCAACCATGGTCATACACTTCCATGAATGCTTCGTTGTGTGTATACACCGTGCCAACTACAGGTATAATGCTGGATACTCTTGCTGAGCTGATCAGAAATGTGCCGGTAACGGTCAATTGTTGTCTCAACGGTGCTAGTATTTCAGGATGCGGGCAGGGAGTGCTGGAGCACACCTGGGAATGCCAAGCAATAGTTTGGTTTATTCTCTCTACTGTCATGCTGTTCTGTGGTGGATCGTACGGTTGGTAGGAATGGGCATGCTGGTATGGTGCGTGAATGATTGGTTGCCTCCGATGGCAGATCGAGAGTCCTAGCAGTTCACCATTTATGATTAGTGCTCGGCTGTGCTGCTTGACTGAACTATTCTTTTGGTGCTTAAGGGGGACACACGCTCCTTATCATGTTCCTGTTGCTTCAGTCATAATCAGATCTAGAGTTGTAGTCATTCCTTCTGGTCCTTCTGGATTTCATGTGGGCATGTGATTGGTGATGACTCCTTAAATAGCTCAACATCAAGATCCACAAGGATTGTCGGTCCCGGACTGCCATTGCCTATCAAGATATATATTAGAGGGATTTGCTTTAATGTGCTTTGGTGCCTAGTTCAGGGAAGTCCATTTCCTTACCTACAAACATTTTTTCTATCTGTTTTACTTCTGTGCTATACCTCTGTTTTCTGACTTAGGTTTTCCACTGTCATAAGTATTCATATTTGATTTTGTGTGCACATTCCAAACAGTCGTAAAGAAAGCTACTATATATTTATCTGGTGCTTCAATCTAACCTTTCTATGTAATCGTAAAGAATATAAGAGATACGTTGGCGCAGCTGTAGAAGCATATTTAGCTGCACACTTTGTACTCTACTTGGAAGAATAACCGGCCCGATGGTCAGTGATTGAGGGTTAACTTGTGCTAAGCGGTGCAGTTGTTAATCTGTGATCTCCCTGGCAGACATACATAATTAAGCATCTTATCAAAGGTAGCGAGTTCAAATACTTAATGAAACTGTTTTTGATATGGCAGATCATGATGTTTCAGACAAGAGTTCTGTTGGGAGGGATGAGCATGTATGATCGGTACCAGGATTGGCGCCTTGATGTTGAAACATGACATACGAGGTTTGTCTCTGCCTTGTAGTATCACTTTTCACCACCACCCACCACACCACCATCAATTGCTTCGTTTTACAGGAGTTGCTTGAGCTTGGAGATAAAATAGGTTATGTCAACACCGGATTGCGTGAGGATGAGATAGTTCGCAACTTAGGAAGGTCAAACACCCAGCTTTGACTCCTCGTTCCGGTATTCAACAGAAATGGAAAAGAAATGCAGTATTTGTCAAGTATGCCCCAACCTCTTCTCTTGAGTTATCTCTTCCCTCAGTCATTATACAGGGTATCCAGTGTCTGACATGTAAATCTTCCCTGTCAATGTGTTGCAGGAAGAGTTTGAAGCCAATGAAGAGATGGGGAGGCTGGATTGCGGCCACAGCTACCATGTTTACTGCATTAAGCAATGGCTTTCTCAGAAGAACGTTTGTCCAGTTTGCAAGACTGCCGTTACCAAGACTTGATGAAGTCCGGACTCTGGGCAACGCCGATTATATACCTGGGTCAAACTTTAAAAACATGTTTGTTGTGCTCTGTACAGCCCATTACATATGTTATTGTATAAACACATCATCCATTCTTTTGCATTTGCAGATAGAAATGCCATATTGTGGCATCCTTTATCAAATATATGTTGGTTCTGAATTCTGATACACTCTTTTATCGAGGGTGATTTGGAAAAGATTTTGCTGTAGTGTTAGTCATTAAGATGAATCATTTATTTTCTGGAGTTGCCTACAGTTTATGTGTTATCTCGGGTGTCAATATTGGCACAGTCCGGGACAGCATATTTACCAGCAAGTGTCTTGTGCAACCTCATTCGATCCTTCACGTGTTAAAGTTGCTTTAGCTTGAAACAATCAGATGAGCACGTCTGAATATTACCACTCTGCGAGTTTCTTTTAACAGGAATCGTGTATCCAGTTACGTTTCCAATGAAGCTGATTACGAAGCAATCATTTCGCTTATTCGTGGAAGCAAAAGCTGAAAAATAAACTTTGATGAAAAAATCTTAAAATCGGCTCCAAATTTAAGGTTGACAATTCAATTTTTGGCTGATAAGTATAAGCATAAGCGAAAAGATGAGCCTCTTACCCTAAAGCTGATTCGGCAAATAGTCAATACTGTAAAGCAGCTGTCTAGCAAGATAGTAGCTGCTGCCATTACAAATACTTGTATCTTCCTGGCAAAGACCTTTTTTTTTTATTTATCTGACATTACTAGTGAATAGTGATATGTGTTTCTGGCATTTCTGCAGGCGATGATCAGTGCCACCGTGCCAGTGTAAGCCTATTGTCTCTTTTGTGAAGGAGCAAAACATTTACATATATAGGTTATAAATTGATAACTGTTGTGGTAATAAACTACAAGCTTGGACCTTGGATATAGAAAAGGGAGAAAAACGAATACACTTTTGTACCTCACTATTCCATTACTATTTTGATGATTTCAGTTCCAATATAGGATGAAATCGTGCACTCGTGCAATAGCGTGTTGGAGCTCTAGCATCTAAATTCTAACATTTACGCCAATAACAAAACTTAGGAAGACACTTCATCATGCTTGGAGAGGAACTCTATTATACAAGGGTACACTTCATGGACAGCCTACATGATAAAACATACCACAGTAAACAAACAGCTTTATATCCTTTAAGTACTCATTAATGTAAACATACCTTTCGCCCTCCAACCAAGTCATAATGCGCATAATGAGGGCCTTCCGGCTTTCCAAAAACCTTATATGTCACCAAATGCTGAGGAATTAACTTCACCGTTTCTGCAAATACAAGAAAATGTTGTTGTGATATGTATTTATGAAGAAACTCAAAAATACATAATCAAACGATGAAGCAAAAGAGAGATCATAGTATATGCATTATCTAATAGCATGGCCTACTGTAGCTAGGGATATAACCCAGAGCCCCAGACCAGCATAGATGAGAAATTGAGAATTGCAGTTAAGCAGTACGATATGAGCTAATCTTGTGAGTTCATTATAAATGACTTTCACTTGGCATTACTTCAGACGATAACCTGAATAGGTATTCATTTTATAAAATTCCAAAAAAAAATCCTCATCACGAAATAACAGTGCAAATATGGAGCTTGTTACCATACCATAAACAGCTTCTGGGGGGCAAATCAGATCCTCATCTCCAGCAAGGGAAAGTATTGGTACTTTGATTTTGTGCAGATGCTGCTTGAAGAAAAAGGTACCAGCCCTGTTGCGCAGCCCACCATCACGGAATGCAGTTGTCAGTTGTAGTAGAACCTTTGCTGGCACCGTGCCTGAACAATCATGCATCAAGTCATCACAAGAATTTCAAGGGCTTCCTCATTGAAATTCATGTATCATAAAGATGACAGGCAGATAAAAATGAACCAGTGCAATCAATACTCCTACAGATGGTAACAGAAACTTCACAGTGGAACAGTGCCATATAAGCGTATCATGCAATAACATTCAGTCTATGTATATCTATCACATGCTTACAGTATAAGGTAAAGCTATATTTGTAAAATGCGCAACTTCTTAGGAATAGAAGTGTTCGCTTGACCATATCATCATACTACACTTGGATGGCAAGTTCCTCCATGAACAATATCGGGTTGTTATACCTTTTTATGAAACAACTTACAGATATGATAAAGCTTAAATATGAAAAGGCAAGATAGACCTTGACTTACAGAAGTTGTTCAAGACAAGCTTCGAAAGCAGATCAGGATCCATCATGTCCTTTGATGAAATTTGAGAGCGCAGCAATGACAGAATATAGGGTGCACGGGACGATATAGGGTAAGTGGTAGACAGTAATGTTCCTAGAGGGATAGCAGGAACACGTAACATCTCAGCTGGGTCTGCCTAATAAAAGTGAAGATTAGGTTCCTGTATATGTATATTAGTATAGTAAATTAAATTGCACAATGGTCAACTTACAAGAGGCAATAGCAACTTGAGTGATGAGTTAGATGTTGTGTAGTCAACTGATGAGGCCAAAGTAACAATTGCTGCCAGCTCTGGCTCAGCACCTTCACATCCTTTTGAGGCAGATAAACAGAACAAGAATCATGTATTGATAATAGAATGTAAATTTCTGATTCATAGCATAAGAAATATTCAAGACTATCCTAAAAAATGTGGAATATCAACATTGTTAAATAAATATGTTGTTTTCTTGCTATCTGAGACAGATCAAAAGAAGATTTCCAGTTATACATACCACACTTTGAAACCATTGCATATAATAATATTCCCCCCATGGAATGACCAATGGCAAGCAGTTTGCCATCCTTTGTTGGGCTTTGCTGTTTAATATAATTCATCTGCATTATAAAAAGAGAAAAGATTAACACTTTTTACCAGGGTTCCTAGGTATCATTCGAGTGATCTTTATAGAGGAAAGACTATATGTTAACAAACCGCGGCAGGTACATCCTCCTCCAAATAATGGTCAAAGTCCCAATCATAGCTAATAATCAGCTCCAATTGTTTCTGTAGATCTTCTATTGTTGCAGACAGGCGTTCTTGCCAACCAAATAGCCGAGGTGATATATTCTGTTGACCTTCCCCAAGAATATTCACAAGACGTTGACTTAAATGGCTTATTTGATCTGATATTGCTGATGTTTGTGGCAATTCCAGTAAGCCCAAAATTTTTTCTGAGACTTCCTCAAGACTACTAGTTAATGAGGCATCAGGAACAAGTTCTGATACTTGATTAAAAAAGCCATCAGCGATACTTCTCAGTCGACTATCTTTTACATAACCTGAGAATGTATCACCCAATCGTGCCAAAGTATTTGATAACTTTGTCACCAGCTGCGGTTCTTCTGATGTATTACTCTCTATTACATCCTTATCTTCTACTACTGGAACTTCAATTTTTTCTCCTACTACTGGAACTTCGAAATTTTGAGCCAGACAAGCGGAATCATCCTTGGCAGGCCCAGCACCATTTAATTTCTGTGTAGTAATCTTATCCAAAGCAGAACTTTGAGACATGTCAGATGTGGTGTCAGCTATAGCTAGTTCAGATCCACGCATGCTCAGGCCTGCACCACGCACTTCGACAATCCATGTATCAAACCCTTGCATGGACATATGACGTGCAAATGAAGCCTGACAGAATTAGTATAGTCAAAATCAAGGGAAAACATAAACAGAATTCTATAACCATGACCGGCAATAACAAGTTCGTTGTACAATTTTTGCTTATTGAGTGGTGATAAGCAATATAGAGTATCAAACAGACAGTGACCAAGGCATGAGTATACAAACTTCTAAAATGAAATACATTTACATTTTTTTAGAAAAAATAAACAGAGGTATCTTTAAAATAAGAGTAAGCAATGCCCCAAAACATGTGTTTTTTGAAACTTACTGCTATAAAAGCACAACTACTATATCTTTTATCTGAAACCTGAAGTAGGGCGCACCAGCATAACTTTTACTGGAAGATGTGTACAGTTTTACCAATGTATCTATGCATTTTTTTTCTTGCACAAACTCGCGTTCTGAATTGTGTGATATATCCGCGAGATTCTTACTCAACAAATTCTGCCCAGCTGTATTGTAGCTTTAATGCTATCTGTTATGCACCGAAACCCCAGTTTCTGTTCTCATGAAATTTCATAGCTGTCAAAAATGGAGAATTTTTTTCCCACCAAATTACATAAGAGATGCACTTCAACTTTTTAAATTTTCGTTATTCCCTAGTTCTGCTGATCCGCTTTGTGCCATGCTTGAATCAGCATTTGGAGCCTTATTGCATCCTAGACATTGCAAAGTAAGGAAGCATTTTCACACTGGTTGGTCCAGAAAGTTCTCTTTACTGCAGCGATTTGTTTTCCAACTTTTTTTTGTTCAGTGTATTTACAGCATGGAGTAAATTCTCTGTTGTTCCAAAACATAGTTACTTCTCTACATTAAGTGTACAGAACTAATAAAATTGCAACAACAATGCTAAGCTATTTCCAAATTTTAATCCCTAATTCCCACAAGACAATTGCTAATTTATACTCAGATTCAATCACTCATCCTAATTCTTATCTGGAACTAAGCGGTAATAGATTTGTAGCGATTAACTAAACCTCATATGTTTTTGTCAAAAAGGAATAGAAAAGTACTCTTTGCCGATCGATTATGCACACAAGTAGCATCATATAGATAAACTGACCCCAGGAGACAGGTCGAATCCGATCGCATTGGTGGCCACTCCCGAGAGCAGCATCAGCGGGTGATTCCTCTTGGGCGCCTGCACAAACCAATCTAGAACCAAATCAACAACCATAACCAGCCGCCCGCCACCCTCTCCGCGGGGAGGGGAATAAGCACGCACCTCGGGGGGCGGGCGGTACCGCCAGAGCGCGAGCCGCCCACTCTGTGCGGGCACGGGCACGTAGTGCAGCTCATCCGCCGTGCAGATCGCGGGCTTCGCCCCTGCTCGCACGCGGCGGCCGCGGGAGGCGAGGGCGCGGGATGGCGACGCCGAGGATGGTTGGGGCGGCGGCGGGGAGGCGGCGAGGCGCGGTAGGAGGCGAAGGCCCGGCGCGCGGCGGCGGGAGGGGGGAGGGGCGGACGGGGAAGAGGCGCGCGCGGTGGCGGCGGGGGAGGAGAGGTGCGCGAAGGCGGCGCCGGCGAGGAGGACGCGGAGGTTGGCCGCGTGGAGGAGCGGCATTGCGGTTGGAGTTGGAGCCCCTCGCGCTCTGGCCTCTGCTGCGTTCTCCGGCTTTGGTTGCGCCGCTTCAACATCGAAGGCCGGTGGTGACACTGACCGATGGGGCCAGTGTATGTGGCAGTCGCCATCTAACGGGAAAGGAATTTCGTGACACGTTCACCGCCTTAGAGCAGGTACAATAGCAGGCTAATAAGATAAAAATGAGAGAGATGAGGAGCGGGCTACAGATCTATAGTTAGCTACAGCACGGACTCTAAGACGCAGTGTGTGTATGACAGGTGGGACCATATATTAATAGTATAGTAAGCAACTATTGTATGAATTGGCTATAGATGAATTGGAGCTAGTAGTGGGCTATACTATTAAACTTCTTAGCAAGCAACACGTATGAATAGCTGGACAGATCGGGCCGGAAATCTGTGTTCGCGGGGAGCATCTTTGTGTGAGGTCGTTAAAACGGAATGGAATGCGGTAATAAGCCAACAAGATTTGCCTAATTTGCAGCTGTCGTCGACCTGTCGTGCTGCACGCATGGTCCGGAAAGAAGCACGCCCGGGCCAGCGCTAGAGTCCTTACTAAATTTTGCAGTTCTAAAAGCTTCCTCTCTTAAAAACTCTATCAGAATTTAACGAATACATCAAAGCAAAGTAAATAAAACCTATTACGCAACCCTCCTACTACACGAAGTAGTCCAAGAGGGTCCCGTAATTCTACAAAAGTGGAGACACAAGATATGAGGGTGTGGCATCCTTTCTCATTCATGCATTGCATTCTCAAGTGTACAATCATCCTCTCTACTCCTCTATTTATAGCCATTCCCTCTTCCACCTTCCATATTTAGTGATGGGCCCAATTAGTGGGTAACCGGACCGGGCCTTCATGGGCCGGCGGTTTCCTAACACTCCCCCTTGGGCTCTCACTGCGTGATGCCTATGCCTCATCAAAACTCCACAAAAATCCAGTGGGAAAAATTTGGAGAAAGAGTACATAGCATACGCTTGCAATGTCGCACGAATTGCCTCGTTAAAAACCTTGATAATAAACTGCTAGGAAAACTTATCCAAGGGAAAAAGAGTACAATCCACCCAATTCTCTGTTCAATCTTGCTAGATTGATTTTGGGTACTTGATTTTCCATATCAAGATTATAGAATGAGTCAGCGAAATTCTCCCCCTGAATTTTGCATTTATCTAAGTCTCATTATTCCGATTTCTCGGACACACCTATTCAAGAGAAGATGTCAATAATGAGTTAGTGGACAAATCTGCAAGACTTCCACATGATTTAGTTCGTAGCTTCTATGTAATTCATGCACATAGAAAAGCTTGGGGGTTCCTGTGCTTACTGAGTATACTTCTCACGTAACTCATTTGCATATGTGCGACATATGCTGCTTTAGTTTCATAAATGGTGGGGTTGAGATAGTTTCCAAATCGCGATTGCTATCGCGAGTAACCATCTCTCAAAACCATGCCGAGGCTCTAAATAGTTCAGTGATGCTCAGTTTGGTTTAGTTCAATTAGCCAAGTATTCGTATGCTGCTATGACACACTTGTGTTTAGGATTTCCATCCCATTTTAGCGGTAATCGACTATTCCAAAGCTATGTACCATGAACATTTCTAAGTGCAGTTGGACTGATGTACTAGACTTCCATCTGCCGTATACTTTTAGCTGCAAGCGTGAGCATGATTTGGGTTCGGCCAAATATTTCAAAATCAAACTCAAATTCAAAACGAACGAGTTTGTTTCTTCGATTCTTTTCTGGTTTGTTCTATTCTTTCTATGTTAGTTCGGGACCTAGTACTTCTTTATGTACTAGTATGCAAGTGTCTGATCCAAATTCCCGAATGCATTCATTGATTCTATCTTCAATGCTTATCAATATTCAGGTTGAGTTCTTCTTTTCAACTTCTAGTTCACTAATTCTATTCAACTCCAGGTTGACTGCCATTGAGTTTTGTTGTCTAAAGGAGACATTGCCCATAATCGATCTCATTGCCAACTTCTATTGGTTGCATGAGACTCTTTGCGAATATCCATGGATATACGAGGAGATGCATTTTCATATGCTTCTTTTCTTCTTCTTTGCTTAATACTTCTTGATGTGGGCATGTACCAGCGTTAGTGTGCACTCCAACAGCTGGTTTTCTTCCTTGATGGGAAGGTGCGGTACGCCTATTCTGAGGTTCCGTACCGTTTGCCAGATCTCAACTGGCTCCCCTTCTATTCGGTGGGGTACCTTTTGTGACTTTGAGTATGATAGTCCCTCTTGCCCTGTTTTCACCAGACGTCTCCGGTTACTTTAGGGGCATGAGGAGCCGGAGTTTCTTGTCCAATTCTTTTTGTTCGAGGCCTCTAGACAAGACGAGGGGTACCTTTACTTTATTCGGTATCACCCTCCTCCGGTGCATTTCGTTCATGCAACTTAGTCAAACTCTTCGAAATCACAAAAGTATTTACAAAGTGACTTGGCAGTTTTAATTCTTTATGCAAACTGCATTCACTAGTGCGGTGTAACATGCATTAGTCCTAGACTATCACATTTCCTGACATTTCCTATCTATGGGTTCATTCTCTCCCCCTAAATGACTGGAAATAATTCTTATTTGTCAAGGAATTTAGGCTTCATAACTATCTCCGTAAAAGGTTTCCGACCTTCGGAGAGAGCCTCTTGCAACGCATTATGATAGTGGGACATGCACATAAACCAAACAGATGCAATAGCACTAGTTGCAGGATGGATGTTCGTGCCGATGGTCTGAATTTGCTTCCAGAGTTCGCTGCTTTCAGGACTACATGTCCTTTTCTATTGCGGGTATTACAACAATGATATAGCAAAAATTGCAATTCATAGCTTATACTTAGTCCGTTTTATGCGGATATTTGGTACTTCGTGCGGCCAATTCACCAATCATCAAATGCAATGCTAGCATTGTCCTCGCGGACTTCTGAAGATGGTTTAGTGAGTTCTATTGGAGTTCACATGATCTTGCTGGATCAGTTTTGGCAAAGACACGGTGTCTAAGAGACACTAGATGTTTGCTACTTCGGAAGCGCATTTATCCATACAGTACCAAATGGGAGCCACATATATTCTTTGCAATCCAGTTCAGGGATGCTAGAACTATATGCAGTTTATGCATTGATCTCCTGTCGGTGCATACTGACACACAAATCTTCATGATTTAGGAAAATTATGCATATATGTGCTATGACCATACGAGTTGTAATATTTATTCTTATAATTCTAAGACCGAAAATGGCTGAAAATCCATTGCTAAAAGGGTGTAGCCCAAATTATCACACTTTTTAGAGAGCTCAACAGGGTTGACGGACAATAGATGTTTCTATAAAGTCCACAATTGTTCCATAGGTAATATAACTGTGGCATTCTAGACCGACAAATTCAGTTGTTGCTGCTAGCAATAGTCATTATATTTCCAGTTCTATGAGTCTGGAAATACCTCTTTCTCTTAAAGTGTTATTTTTGGTTATGCGGACCAGAATTCATTCTTTTTCTCTTATATTTGGGCGCTACACAAAATTCAAAGCATTATAACTATGTGCTAGAAAAGAGCAACAAAATAGTAAATGCCTTAAATATGCTATTTTATACTGGAAATAATTCTTTATTGCAGGGAAAAGGTGTGCTCTACTTGGGCAAATACCATTTCTTCGATGCAATGTTCAATTCAAAAATTGCAACACGTGATGACGAAGTATATTTATTCAACAAAGTATTCCGACACATCGGATTCAATTTACTTCATAGCGAGCTTCTTGCTCAACAGCTATGGCAAAGCTTTACTATTCTGACATAAATCTTAGGGCCGATCCTATCTAGCATAGGAGATTCTACGGAAATAACCATTCAAAAAGGATAGGAGTTCTCTCCCTCAATTCATGATGAGTGTGCTATTAGTATTGTCCTTTTCTTTTCATGTTCATAAATTGTTCACCATGACATGTGTTCTACTCCTCCTTGTCCTCTTCTTTCATTGAGGTAAATGCACCTAGCTAGCTACTCGTGCTGAATTCATTATCAACTGTGCTAGGTGGTTTGGGAAGACAATGTTCTTCTAGCGAACACTATCCCGAATTATACGCAATTCTATTATCAACTAGTTAGGCATACTTCTTGTATGTGCACTAATGATGCTTGCGTGCGACTTTCGTCGCGTTCGGGTAGAACATCAAGAGTTTCTGCGGTATTCGGTGCAAATTCGGTGCACCGTATTACCGTACTCTCTGGGTCAACTGCTCAGCGAATCTAGTCGAAAATACCCATTCTTGCTTATAGTTCTTGCTCTACGAGAGGTAGGGTATGTACCATAATTTTCTAAATGCTAACGCGCTTATTCTTCTAGCCTACTCATTCATGAGAGTAGCTTGGAGGCACTTGCGAGAGTTTGAAATGCTAGATCAAACTTGTCTGCCTTCCTCCCGTTGATGCTTTCGCCAAAGATGCTCATCGCAGCTCGAAATGACCCACTCCGTCCCAAGTTCTCATCCATGGTGATGGCGGCCTCCATTTTATCGCACCAAAGAAAAGGTGAATTGCACCAAGGCTGAATCTTTCGAACGAAAAATTCTTGGAAGTACTTATTTGTTTGGAGAACAGTTAAGACAAGGGAGAGCTTGTGTGTTGGTAAATGAGGACAAGTGTAGCAGCTCGCGGGTCTATCCTGCTTGGCATGACTAGAGGAGCTCACTACCACACAAGTACACAACATGTCGATCCCGTTATATTATCCACCTTGTTCTTGTCTGAACTTCGCAGTTGTTAGTTTTCACTAGCCAATAATTTGATGTTATTATTTTGAAACTGACTAGCCAATAACTTACAACGCTCAATTTACGCCAAATAAAAGCATCTCTTAGAGTTGGAGTTTAGCCAAATAGTTTCAGCTCATCCAAAATAGGAATGAAGCTAGATAAAGCGCTCTCACAAAATAAACTAGAGAGATAGAAATAGGTTTAGACTCCTCCACAACACTACTCTAAATCTAACTCCTGAAACTATTTTAGGAGTTAGAGTTCTACCAAACGAACCTTGACGTGGATTGTTGAATACTATTAGAGTACAAGTTCAGAAGAATAGAGAAGAAAAGGAGTACGACAAACGGTATCTTTCAGATATTTTCCGGCCAATGCCTTGCGAGTGGTTTGTATTTCGTTTCGTCGCTGAGGATGCTGTAGTTTGAAGTTCACGCATGTGTCTTTTGCAGAGATAGATTAGAGCAAAAATTGGATCACGTGCGTCAGTACATGAGATTCATCGATCAAAACTGTGAACTCGGAGTGACCATTGAATCATCGGTTCATTGCACATTCACACATGGGCTTCGTTAAAATATCATCGTATCATGTAACATTTCTTCTACTTTTGCGTATTGGAGTTAAATCTTAAAATCATAAACTTAGGCTATGCACGATCACCAAATTTCTCTTATGCGGAATTTGGTGGTGTACTGACCAGATGAAGAAGCCATATGGTTGCCTTAGATGCGTCAGTGTAGTGGTTGTGAGGCGACGGTGATGAAGATCACCGTGTAGCGACGGCGATGTGAATTCGCCCTTCGCTCCCCTTCAACACGCCTTAAAATCAGTAGTTTGAGGGTTAGGGGAATTGGCATAGCATACGTGAGTCGTCGCTCGTGCACGGGGTTAAGGTTCCTTTTTTATGCGTATTGAGGGGATCGGAGGCGATTCCTTCTCGAGGAAAATGACGCTTCCGATCATAACGCTAAGGAGAGAAACGTGCGAGAGAATGCGTGAGACTCGCTCCTCAATGTTAGGGATCGCGTGGGCTTTGGTGAGCTGAGCTTAACGCTCTTCTTTCTGGCTCGGTGGCCAGACATCAACCAACATTGCGTACTCGTTTTGCACATGTACTATCTTGGTGTTATGCATCTATTTATATCTGCCTTCTGGGTTCCAGACTTCCGGGCGTCCCCAACCTATAATGGAATAAATTCACTTTGAGTCCCTCAAATACTGCTCCAATCTGATTCATACCCCTCAACCACAATACCATATATCTTAGCCCTTAAACTATATTGGAACCAGTGTAATTTAACTCCCCGAGCGGTTTTCGCTGACGTGGCTCGTTGACTTGGTCAACCCCTACGATAATGTGGCAGCCCAGTCACAAAGTAGAAGTGGCCCCATATATAAGTGACTAGAGAGAGAAAAAACTATGACCCACTTGTCATACTCACCGACACTGTACCCCTTCTATCTCCCTTCCCTCTCCTGCTCTCCCCTGTCGACAATGCCGACTGGCGAACGAGGGAGCGGTGGCATGGGCCTGGTGTGGCAGGTGGCGGCGATAGCCACCAGCAAGTGCCGCAGAGGCGGAGAGGGGGCTAGGGAACTGGCGTGCCGCCAGCGCTAGGGGTTGGGGCATTGCCGTGGCAGCGGAGGAGGTGCACTGAGGAGAGGAGGGGTGGGTAAGGAGCGGATGAAGGCGGAGTAATGGTCGCGGCGAAGGAGGAGCTCGAGCTCGGTGACGTAGTAGAGAGAGAATGTTAGTGGGGCCCACATTTATGTTTTTTAATTTTTATATGCCACGTAAGCATCACGTCAATGCCACGCAGGACGAAAACTAGGTCAACACCACCACGTAGGTGCACGACAGCGAAACTGCTCTCCAAAACCACCGAGGGAGGCAAATTGCACCAGTTTTAATAGTTAGAGGATCAAGATACCCGGTATTGTGGTCGAGAAATACGAATCAGTTTCGGCCACTAGTCAAGGGACTCAAAGTGAACTTATTCAACCTGCAATCCCTGTCTCCGAACGCAGGCCCGTTGTCCCAGCTGCGCAATGCCTGCTGCCGTGCTGCGTCTCGAACTCTCGATCCCCTGTAACCTGTTTCTTGTCTTCCTACTCCTTTGGACTACTAGCCCGGCGCGACCAAAGCTGAATCAACCTATGGATGCAGTGGCCCAATGCCCACTGCCCACTCCGTCGATCTCGTCTTCTTCCTTTCCACGGCACACGGCAGCGCTGACGGAATCACTCACTGGCCACTCAACTTGCTACTCATACCCGATGATCAACTGAGCCAATATATACACTCGTTCTCTTCAGACTTCAGTGCAAGATCACGATTCACGAGTCCGCTTCTTGTCTGAACTTCGCAGTTGTTAGTTTTCACTAGCCAATAATTTGATGTTATTATTTTGAAACTGACTAGCCAATAACTTACAACGCTCAATTTACGCCAAATAAAAGCATCTCTTAGAGTTGGAGGTCAGCTAAATAGTTTCAGCTCATCCAAAATAGGAATGGAGCTGGATAAAGCGTTCTCACAAAATAAACTAAAGAGATAGAAATAGGTTTAGGCTCCTCCACAACTCTACTGTAAACCTAACTCCTGATTTAAGGAATCAGAGTTCTACCAAACGAACCTTGACGTGGATTGTTGAATACTATTAGAGTACAAGTTTAGAAGTACTGAGAAGAATAGAGAAGAAAAGGAGTACGACAAACGGTATCTTTCAGATATTTTCCGGCCACTGCCTTGCTAGTGGTTTGTATTTCGTTTCGTCGCTGAGGATGCTGTAGTTTGAAGTTCACACGTGTCTTTTGCAGAGATAGATTAGAGCAAAAATTGGATCACGTGCGTCAGTGCATGAGATTCATCGATCAAAACTGTGAACTCGGAGTGACCATTGAATCATCGGTTCATTGCACATTCACACAGGGGCTTCGTTAAAATATCATCGTATCATGTAACATTTCTTCTACTTTTGCGTATCGGAGTTAAATCTTAAAATCATGAACTTAGACTATGCACGATCACCTAATTTCTCAATTTGGTAGTGTAATGACCAGATGAAGAAGCCATATGGTTGCCTTAGATGCGTCGGTGTAGTGGTTGTGAGGCGACGGCGATGGGAATTCGCCCTTCGCTCCCCTTCAACACGCCTTAAAATTGGTAGTTTGAGGGTTTGGGGAATTGGCTTAGCGTACATGAGTCGTCGCTTGTGCACGGGGTTAAGGTTCCCTTTTTATGCATATTGAGGGGATCGGGAGCGATTCCTTCTCGAGGAAAATGACGCTTCCGACCATAGCTCTAAGGAGAGAAACGTGCGAGAGAGAATACATGAGACTCGCTCCTCAATGTTAGGGATCGCGTGGGCTTTGGTGGGCTGAGCCCAACGCTCTCCTTTCTGGCTCGGTGGCCAGACATCAACCAACATTGCGTACTCGTTTGAGTCCCTCAAATACTGCTCCAATCTAATTCATACCCATCAACCACAATACCATATATCTTAACCCTTAAACTATATTGGAACCAGTGTAATTTAACTCCCCGAGCGGTTTTCGCTGACGTGGCTCGTTGACTTGGTCAACCCCTACGATAATTTGGCAGCCCAGTCACAAAGTAGCAGAAGGCCCATATGTAAGTGACTAGAGAGAGAAAGCTATGACCCACTTGTCATACTCACTGACACTATACCCCTTCTATCTCCCTTCCCTCTCCTGCTCTCCCCAATCGACAATGCCGACTGGCGAACAAGGGAGCGGTGGCATGGGCCTGGGGTGGCAGGTGGCGATGATAGCCACCAGCAAGTGCCGGAGAGGCGGAGAGGGGGCTAGGGAACTAGCGTGCCGCCAGCGCTAGGGGTTGGGGCATTGCCGTGGCAGCGGAGGAGGTGCACTGAGGAGAGGAGGGGTGGGTAATTAAGGAGCGGATGAAGGCAGAGTAATCGTCGCGGCGAAGGAGGAGCTCGAGCTCGGTGACGTAGTAGAGAGAGAATGTTAGTGGGGCCCACATTTATGTTTTTTAATTTTTATATGCCACGTAAGCATCACGTCAATGCCACGCAGGACGAAAACTAGGTCAACACCACCACGTAGGTGCACGACAGCGAAACTGCTCTCCAAAACCACCGAGAGAGGCAAATTGCACCAGTTTTAATAGTTAGAGGATCAAGATACCCGGTATTGTGGTCGAGAAATACGAATCAGTTTCGGCCACTAGTCAAGGGACTCAAAGTGAACTTATTCAACCTGCAATCCCTGTCTCCGAACGCAGGCCCGTTGTCCCAGCTGCGCAATGCCTGCTGCCGTGCTGCGTCTCGAACTCTCGATCCCCTGTAACCTGTTTCTTGTCTTCCTACTCCTTTGGACTACTAGCCCGGCGCGACCAAAGCTGAATCAACCTATGGATGCAGTGGCCCAATGCCCACTGCCCACTCCGTCGATCTCGTCTTCTTCCTTTCCACGGCACACGGCAGCGCTGACGGAATCACTCACTGGCCACTCAACTTGCTACTCATACCCGATGATCAACTGAGCCAATATATACACTCGTTCTCTTCAGACTTCAGTGCAAGATCACGATTCACGAGTCCGCGATGGCAGGACGTGGTGGAGGAGGAGAGCTGCTGCTGCTGGGGACGTGGTCGAGCCCGTGGGTGATCCGGGTGAGAGTGGCGCTGGGGATGAAGGGGCTGAGCTACGAGTACACCGAGGAGGACCTCTCCAGCAAGAGCGACCTCCTGCTCAGGTCCAACCCGGTGCACGAGAAGGTCCCCGTACTCATCCACGGCGGCCGGCCGGTGTGCGAGTCGCTCGTCGTCCTGGAGTACATCGACGAGACCTGGGGAGCCACCGGGACGCCGCCGCTCCTCCCTGCCGATCCCTACGACCGCGCCGCCGCGCGTTTCTGGGCCAACTACGTCAACGACACGGTATAATGACTGGACATCAGAACGGCAGATAGGAATTCTGTTTGATTGCTTGATTTCCTTTGCAATTTTTTCTGCAGTTCTTCCCGTCGTGGAAAGTGCTGTTCAGGTCGACGGCGGCGGAGCAGAGAGCTGAGGCGTTCAAGAACGTCGTCCCTCGCGTGGAGGCGCTGGAGCGAGCGTTCGGGGAGTGCTCCAAGGGGAAGGCCTTCTTCGGCGGGGACGACGCGGGGCTCGTCGACGTCGCGCTCGGGAGCCATCTGGTGTGGATCAAGGTGGTGGACGAGGTGGCCGGCGCCAACCTGCTCGACGAGGCCAAGTTCCCGGGCTTGGCGGCGTGGGCGGAGCGGTTCTTGGCCGTCGACGCTGTCAGGCAGGTGATGCCCGACGCCGGCGAGGTTCTGAAGCAGTACAAGGGATTCCTGGCCAAATGGACTGCAGGCGCTGGTTCGAGCTGAACCTGAACACAACGGCAGAACGGCTTTGCCTCTGCTTTCGTCTTCGTGGACTGAAGTGTACGGCGGCGTCTGTACTTTGAGAAGTACGTTGACACGCGTGATGAATAACAGGTTTTTTTTTTCATAAAAGGAGGGAAATGTTGACACGTTGTTCAGTGAACTACTTTGGAAGCGGAAGTTATAAAAAAATTTGGAAAAATTTGTCGAGACAGATTAATATATGATATATCTTTTCGTAAATATGCAAGTTAAAATTCGAAACAAAAATATCAAAATTGACTGTGAATTACGTGTTCTTTTCATAGTCAAATTTGTTGTTTTTTTGCTTCTATTTGTATAAGTTGAACTTAAGCCATGGTGGTGCCCGCGAAAGATTGGTCACTGGCTAGCATCATTAATTTTCTCTCATATAATAGCATATAAGTTTTTTCTCATTATATTATTTAAATATATTAAAATGACAAACATAATTTAAATTTTGCAATAACTTTACGAAACTACTAATGTATAATATTCATATTGTATTTTATATCGTGTTAGTTATTAATTATTTTTAATATCAAATTTTAGTATTTTTTAAATTATATATATTCCTATATGGACTCTAGACTCGTCTTTTAATATTTTTTTTTAATCCGATTTCCTGTAAATTGTATTTCTATATAGACTCTAGGCTCTTCTTCCATATATTATTTATTATTCTGAATGTTTTATTATCTTTAATTGTATTGTTTTCTATATGGACTCTAAACTCATCTTTCAATATTCTTAATTAATTTCAAATTTCAGTTACTTCTAAATTATATTCCTATATTGACTTTATAACTCTTCTTTCCATGTTTTTATTAATTTCGAATTTTAGTTATTTGTAAATTGTATTTTTATACGGACTCTAAACACTACTTTAATTTTATTATGTTTATCTGAATTTTAGTTAGTTTTAAATTCCTATATAGACTCTATACTCAACTTCTAATATTCCTAATTTTTTAATTCCGAATTTCTATTTTTTTTCTTAATTGTATTTCTATATGGACTCTATACTCTACTTCTAATACCTTATTTTTAATTCCGGAATCTTTATTCCTAATTGTATTTCTATATGGACTCTATACTCTAATATTCCTTATTTTTTAATTCCGAATTTCAAACTATTTCTAAATTGTATTTCTATATGGACTCTGCCTTTTCTTTTTCTCCGATTAATGTGAGAATTTCTAGGCCATGAGAGCGAACGTGGAGGCTCCTTTTTCTATTCCTTTAATAATATAACTAGCATGGTGGCCCGCGCAGATTGCGCGGCTAGCATCATTATATTTTCTCTCCATATAATAGCACATATTGTTTTCTCATTATATTATTAAAATATATTACAATGACAACATAAATTTAAATTTTGTAATAACTTTACGAAACTACTAATGTGTAATATTCATATTGTATTTATATACGTGTTAGTTATTAATTATTTTAATATCAAATTTTAGTTATTGTAAATATATATATATTCCTATATGGACTCTAGACTTGTCTTTTAATATTTCTTTTTTTTTAATTCTGAATTTTTATTATTTCTAATTTTATTTCTATGTGGACTCTAAACTCATCTTTCAATATTCTTTAATTTTTAATTTCAAATTTTAGTTACTTCTAAATTGTATTCCTATATTGACTTTAAACTCTTCTTCCCATGTTTTTCTTAATTTTGAATTTTAGTTATTTATAAATTTGATTTTTATACGAACTCTAAACACTACTTTTTATTTTTATTATGTTTATTCTGAATTTTAGTTAGTTTTAAATTTCTATATGGACTCTATACTCTACTTCTAATATTCCTTATTTTTAATTCTGAATTTTAGTTATTTCCTAATTGTATTTCTGTATGGACTCTAGTCTCCTCTTCTAATATTCCTTATTTTTTAATTCCGAATTTCAGCTTTATCTAAATTGTATTTCTATATGGACTCTATACTCTACTTCTAATATCCTTATTTTTAATTTCAAATTTCAGTTATTTCCTAATTGTATTTTTATATGGACTCTATACTCTTCTTCTAATATTCCTTATTTTTTAATTCCGAATTCAGTTCTTTCCTAATTGTATTTTTATATGGACTCTAGTCTCCTCTTCTAATATTTCTTTTTTTTAATTCCGATTTTCAACATTTCTAAATTGTATTTCTATATGGACTTTAGTCTCCTCTTCTAATATTCCTTATTTTTTAATTCCGAATTTCAGCTATTTCTAAATTGTATTTCTTATGGACTCTAGTCTCCTCTTCTCATATTCCTTATTTTTTAATTCCGAATTTCAGCTATTTTTCTAAAATTGTATTTTATATGAACTCTGCTTTTTATTTTTCTCTCGATTAATGTGAGAATTTCTAGACCATGAGAGCGAACGTGGAGGTCTTTTTTTCTATTCCTTACAAAAATACTAATACGTAATATTCATATTATATTTTATATACGTTAGTTATTAATTATTTTGAATATCAAATTTTAGTTATTTGTAAATTATATTATTCCTACATGGACTCTAGACTCGTCTTTCAATATTTACTTTTTTTAAATTCCGAATTTTCTGTAAATTGGATTTCTATATGACTCTATGCTCTTCTTCCAATATTATTTATTTTTATTTCTGAAATTTTATTATTTCTAATTGTATTTATATGTGGACTCTAAACTCATCTTTCATATTCTTTAATTTTTAATTTTAAATTTCGGTACTTCTAAATTGTATTCCTACATTGACTTTAAACTATTCTTCCCATGTTTTTCTTAATTTTGAATTTTAATTATTTGTAAATTGTATTTTTTACGGACTCTAAACTCTACTTTTAATTTTATTATGTTTATTCCAAATTTTAGTTAGTTTTTAAATTCCTATATGGACTCTATACTCTACTTCTAATATTCCTTATTTCTTAATTCCGAATTTCTTATTTTTTCTTAATTGTATTTCTATAGACCACATACTCTACTTTAATATTCCTTATTTTTAATTCCGAATTTCAGTTATTTCCTAATTGTATTTCTATATGGACTCTAGTCTCCTTTTCTAATATTCCTTTTTTTAATTCCGAATGTCAGCTATTTCCTAATTGTATTTCTATATGGACTCTAGTCCCCTCTTCTAATATTCCTTTTTTTAATTATATTCCGAATTCAGCTATTTCTAAATTGTATTTCTATATGGACATCTTGCTTTTTCTTTTCTCCGATTTAATGTGAGAATTTCTAGACCATGAGAGCGAACGTGGAGGCTCCTCTTCTATTCCTTTAATTATATAATAGATAGAAGATTTGCATATGCATGTCTGTGAAGTGACATATCACATATTGATCTATCTACTAAATTTTTGAGCGACATAAAAAAACGATGGGATATCACTTTAAGGGATAAATAGAGTTTTCAAATACTTTAGTGTTTTAGATGAACCACTCAGTTGATTTGCTAAGCACACTTTTAAACGGTAAATATGTTCTTCAATTCCTTGTCACGAAATTCGTTTCGTTCATTAAGTTATGTTCTTTTGGAAAACTATTTTCATCCTTAAGGATACATCCTCTCGCTTGCATGTCCACTGAAAATCATCAAAAGTTTTTTTAAAAAAATTGGCATATATAAATTGATTATATCATGTCAAAGTTTTATAATTTTTTTTATGATTTTTGACGACATGTAAAAAACGAGCGGATGTCTTCTTTTAGAGATAAAAATCCACTTCCCGTTCCACTTAAACGTCCAAAGACATTTTTGGAGGATGACAAAAAGTCTCTCAATATATGAAATCGTGGACTGGAAGTAGGTACAGACACCACTACACGACATATTGTCTTACGTAGCTACAACTGGTACAACATTAAAAATAAACTTCTAACTAATCACCTGGTCAAGCTCAATCATTATTCATCCACTAATCAAGGCCGCACCCAACTCCATCATCTGCTGCCACGTTTGGTCGACGCATGTACAACATCGCAATCAACACTGACGGAATCAAGGTACATCAAGTGGCCTGTGGCCCCTTCCAAGCCAGCAACGGCACGGAGCAATCTCCCATCGCCGCGCACTCGCCGGCCGATTCCAACTCTGCTTACACAGCTTAACTAAAACCAGTCAAACACTCAAACCTCACACTAATCACCTGATAGATGAACTTAACAAATTCGCCATGTCCTTATAAAGACATACAGTTATACCCATCTTGTACACAAACTGTAAAACCGATCCAGACAGCAACAGCATCATACTCACACAGTTCGCGGCAGCAATGGCGGAAGAGGAGGAGGAGGAGGAGGAGGCGAGCTGCAGCTGCTGGGCACATGGTACAGCCCGTACGCTATGCGGCGAAAATCGCGCTGGGGCGAAGGGTTTGAGCTACGAGTACATCGAGCAGGACCTCTTCGGCAAGAGCGAGCTCCTCGCTCAAGACAACCCGGTGCACAAGAAGGTCCCCGTCCTCATCCATGGCGGCCGGCCGCGGTGTGCGAGTCGCGCGTGGTTCTCGAGTACGTCGACGAGGCCTGGCCCGGGGCCGCGCCGCCGCTCCTCCCGGCCGACCCCCACGGCCGCGCCACCGCTCGCTTCTGGGCGACCTACTTCGACAGCACGGTAATCAACCTTAGTTAGATAGCAAAGTTCATGTCGGTAATTGAGAAATCAATATTAGAGAATCGACATTTTTGTTTTGATACTGCATTAAGTTCTTCCCGCCGTGGAGGGCGCTGATTGAGGCGACGACGGCGGAGCAGAGAGCGGAGGCGTTCAGGAAAGCCGTACCTCAGGTGGAGGTGCTGGAGCGAGCGTTCGTGGAGTGCTCCAAGGGGAAGACGTTCTTCGGCGGCGACGCCGTCGGGCTCGTCGACGTCGTGGTCGGCGGCTTCGTGGTGTGGTTCAAGGTGGTGGACGAGGTGGCCGGCACCAGCCTCCTCGACGAGGCCAAGTTCCCGGGCCTGGCGGCGTGGGCGGAGCGGTTCTTGGCGGTGGACGCCGTCCGGGAGGCGATGCCCGACGCCGGGAAGCTCCTGGAGCACTATAAGGGATTTCTGGCTAAATTGGCATCGCCAGCTGGTTCTACCTAATGGCAATCTATCTGCCTTGCTCGCCTGCTTTGACGATGAAGAAGTTGTTAGGTACTGTGTCATGTGAAAATATTTTGTTAGTCTCTGTTGAGCGGTGTTCAGAATGCAAATGTGTACATCTTGAATAAAAGGAGAGCAAAATAGTGAGGCGACTTTTAGTGTGTGCAAATATAATTTTGCTCAATCAGCAGTGTGATCACAATGGTAGATATGAGAGGGCATACTCACCACAGAGGAGGTGCACGATTTTTTTTTTTTAAAAAAAAGACGAATCGACTCGAGTCGATTGCTTCAAGTAATTTTTTTTTGCGCAAATTGCTCTTCATCAATCACAAATTATTTATCAACATCGCAAATCATAGAAAGTGAATCACAAATTTTGGCACAAATGCATTACTACTCAAATCAGAATCCATCTACTATCCAAGTATTACCTATCCATTTCAGCATCAAAGGAAAAAACAACATCAACAAGGGAGATCAGAAAAACCAACAAATCATTACCGAATCCATAAAAAATCAACTTGCCAAGGGAATGGGGAGGGAGCCACCGATTTTGCTAGTGGTCACCTCCGTAGTCGTGGTCCATCCATGCCGCCACTCCCCATGGGTGAAGTCTGCCCGCTCGCTCACAGCTCACTGACATCGAGTGACCCACTCGTGCGTGGATCTAGCCATCCCGAAGTTCCTGGTGGCCGAATCTAGCGCCGAGCTCACAACAACCAGCAACCCATGGTGATGAGGAGGCCAAGGGAGCGAGGGAGGCGTGGGGACATCAAGGAGGCCACAATTGCTCGACAGGGAAAAGGAAGTGCGGCACTGCTAAGCTAGGGGGGGTGGGGGCGGCGCTGCCCCTGAGCTCGCGGCAGTTACGAGAGAGAATGAGGCGGAGAGGGAGATTCCGAGGCATAAAAAGTAGTGTCAGGCTTGGTTCGTTGGTTCAACTCCCTCGGATGTGTTAGTTTTTATTTTAAGGAAAAGGCAATGATATCACACGTATAAGGGCCGTTTTGGATTGAAGCCAAACAATTGGTAATGTCCACGCTCAATTTAGCTATATTCTAGAATTTTCTTCACTCTCATACTAAATTTTAGCTTTATATTGGTATTAAACCAAACATACACTAGCTAACTTTGCCCTACAAAAAAATTGGTAGTGCCAAAATTTGCCTAGATTTTAGCACTACCAATTAATTGGTAGGGTAGAGAATCAAATAGGCCCTAAATGTCTTCTTTTTTAAAAAAACTGGCATTTACAAGTGTTGTTGGTGCAGGTTTTAAATTTTAGACCCTATAAGGGATCGATAGGACGTGAACAACCCCATATGTGCTGATTTAAGATGAACCGATGGCACATATGAGGATATCATATTAGGATTTTTAAGTAGTGGATCAATTTAGTTACTATGCATTTGGTTCAAGGGTTGGGATGGGTCAGATTGGGTTGAACCTATTTTTTACATTGTTTGGGTTAGGGACATGTGGGATGGGATGATCCCTAACAGAGAATATTCCCCTAAGGTTGATCTGGTATCTCAAAAACTGATGGATCAATCCCACCCATTTTTCTCTCTCACAGACATGTGGGTCGTTCCTTAAAAAGTAGGATAATCTCATCCCTCATGCCAAATGAATAGATGAGACCGTCCCATTTAGAAACAAGGATGAGTCTAACCTATTCCATCTTCTATTCCATCTTGTCTCCAAACCAACATATGCTAGAATACAACGTTTATGGTAGAAAACTAAAAATTAATTGGGCCAGTTGGGCCATTGGCCATTCGTATCTAGACGTGGCCATTTCTTCAACTTGATTTGTTACGGACTATACTTTGATGCATGACTACCCCACCCAGATTTAAATCATGGTTCTCATAAATATTACATACAATATATGTGAGTAGCTCAGGATTCTAATTCTAGGCCAACCGAATTTTGTTGGCCATCGGACCATGGATCTTCGTAATGGACCTCCTTTCTCGTTAGCGAAGCCATTTTGCTTCTCTATCAATTATCAAAGTGTTAACACGGTAACACCTCGCTCAAGTTGCTAGTTGCTGATCGCTATCAGCTTTTCTCTGAAGCTAGTGCAAGTGTGCAACCCTGCTTTTGTTGCAGCTGGAAAAGAAAAGATAGGACCCCTGAACTAACCCTGTGACACACTGACACTGCCTAAAAGCAAAGCGCCGGGGGCCGGCCAAGTGGAGCGCCTAGTAGCGTGGCAGCCAGTCGTCACGCGGTCCTGCAAATAGTAACCGCACTTGTGCCGTTCTGAAAGGTGACTGCGTTTTGACCGGATATCTATAACCGATCGATCCACTGCAGGCAGGAAAATACCAAACTCCAAATTGTTCGGCATAAACAAGCCAAACCTAATTAAACAAGTGACATACACATACCCATGGTCGTATTAATAAACCAGATTCTTCAAAATGAGACTACTTTGAGAAAAGATATCCAGGTCTATTCTCACCTAAGTGAGCTTTCGGTTGCTCAATTAAAAAGAGACCGATATCCCATTCTATCTCTGACCAGTGTTGTAAAGATCAGTTTAAAAAAGTTTTTTAAGAAAAAAAAAACTTGCGTGGAGGCGTTTCTCGTTCAAACGCGGAGGAGTATTGGCAACCGAGGCGAGAAGCACTCCCCCCCTCCTCTCGTCTCCACCTCCCACGCTTCGTCCCAACTCCCAACCCAATCGAATCTCCCCGCGACGAAGGCAGAGGGAAGGGAGCGCGAGGTGGTAGTAGACTGGCAGAGAGGGCAGGGCAAAGGCATGGACGCAGCCGGCTCGCCGCGGAGGAAGAAGAGGGCGGCGGCTGCGGCGGCGAAGAAGCGGCGGGGGGGAGGGGACGAGCGGGGGCGCGGGCGCGACCTGTCCCCCGGCGCCACCCGTGGGCGCCGGTGGAGGGAAGGACGCGGCGCTCGCGGAGTGCGCGGCGGCGCTGCGCGTGCTGTGCGCGTGCCTGCCCCTGGCGGCGCTCTGCTGCGTGGCGCGCGCCCCTGTACGCGTCGCGCGGCGGTGTTGGCGGTGGCGGTGGGAGAGAGCGGAGGCCGCAGCGGCGCCTCGCGCCCGGGGGGTCGTCGTCGTTCTCCGACGCCGAGCTCGGTGACTTCCGGCCCGGACGGCCCAGGCGCGCAATGGCGGACCAGGAGTTCCGGCCACGGGGGACGTCTCCAACTCCAAGCGGCAGCCGCCGATCCCCGTCGCCGGCGCCACCGCATCCGCAGCAGCAGCAACCACCCCCTCATGATCGGAGAAGATAGTGCAAGTTAGTTAGCATTTTGTTTTCTCCATCATTTCGCACCAATTTTACCAGATCGTCCACCAAGTAGTAGGATCGATCTTTGGTTAGTGCCTAAGCTCATGATTAGGAGGGGAAAAAAAGAACAAATGATTTTTTGCCAAGAAAGAGGGCCACCCCCAATGTATCACACCAATCAAACAAGGCCAGGTTGCTGCTCAATGCGCATCCCATTGTCATCATTTTCCTCTGGTTCCAGATTGTTCGATCGTTGCACACGCGCGCGCGCGCGCACGCAAGCGGATCGTACGAGACGATAGCTCTGCATTATCGGCTGCTTCTCCCATCATAACTGATCCCCAATATTTCGCTAGATGTAACTGTTCCGTAAGAACAGTGGAATCACTGGTTTTTTTCTCTCTCTCTCTTGATTACAGGCTGGAAATTGGAAAACAGCGGGTTAAACTGCTTACCGTTCAGAGTAATCCGTTGCTAGTCAAACATACGTGCACTTTGGGCAGTTGCGAACATGGTGAGCTTTTAATTCGTTTTTAATCAAAGACCAATGAATAATTAAATCATGGGGAGCAGACAAGCCGAACAGTGAAATAGTTTCCTACCGCCGCCCCTACCTGACTGATCACGAGCATCGTCGGAAAAAAATCAGGGTGCCGAAAGATGCGATGCCCCCCTTCTTCAGGAATCAATATCAGGAGGAATATGTCTGGTAGTACGGTTCGAGTTTGCATGATTTGAGAGTTTTGAACGGTTGCAAAGGAGAATGTCCTTTGCAAAAAATGCTCGAACCTGGAATATGATGGCAACCGAACCGATGGTTGGCGCAGCGGTACTACTACTAACACATGGTGTTTGACTTGTCGTGAGCAACCGGGCAGCCGGCGCGACCCGACCTGAGTCACCTGACAGACAGGTAAGCGAGGTGAGATCAGGCTCAGCAGCGAACCAGCACCACGGATGTGAGATCACGTGAGGATGATCTGAGGCCGCTGCCCGCGGCGCGCCGGCCAAACCAGGCGACAGAGGATGGGCGAAGCAGCGAACGCTGCGAATCACGGCAGGGCGGGGACGCAGTCACGCAGCCGCACGCGGTAGCTGTCGGCTCGGTGACTCTACCGTGCGCGCGGGCGGCAACGAGGCGGCCGCGTGCCAACCCCCCACAATGCACTCGTTACACCTCCGCCCGTGCGTGCGAGATTCTTTTGTTCGTTACGGGTGGACGAGGGAGACCGGCCGCGGAAGGGCATGCCTTCTCCGCGCCGTTGGAAAAGCGGCACGGGCACGGGCGATGGCTCACGTCACGTGCGCGTGAGGGATCTTTTCGTTGCCGCGAGCCCGCGACCGGCGCAATGGAGGGCCGCGTCGCCCCGGGCATATGCTGGTTTTGTTGCGAACAAGCAACTACTACTACTACTACCAGGTATACCACTATAGTTATCAGGCTTGCCGCCACCGCCCGCCGCGACCAAGACTGCCACTTCCAGATGCTCGGCTCCATCCTATACCAGATTGCAGTGGAACCAGCACATGAGAATATGGTACGTGGGAGCTATATATACGGTGGTTGTACTGTAAAATCTTCAGCGATATCACGTGTAATCAAGAACAGAAAGACACACGAGCGGTAGGGAAGGCGATGCCCCCGAACCTGAAGAATGCGAGCGCGACGTCGGAGGCGGCGGCAGCGGCTTGCCGTCATCCCATGGCTGAGTGGCTCCACCGCTTGCTTCCCGGGAGGCAATGGGAAGTGGGAAAAAGGGAACTCTCCAGGAGACATCTCTCATTATCTACATATCACTCAAAGTAATGGTTATGAAAAAAAAGGATAGATTAATACTGTGGTAAATCAATAAAAAAATACAAGGTAAAATTTAACTTTTGCGTATTACAATAAAAAAACAAATTTTACTGTGAATATATGTTAACTAGTTGTAGTTCAATTTTTTTTTTCAATTTGTAGAAGTTGAATTTTAACTTGCATGTTTGTGAAGTGATATATCATATATTTATACATCTTCTCAAAATTTTCCATAACTATTTAAGCTACACGCAAACAACGAGGGGACGTCATTTCAAGAGAAAGCCATGATTTCTTAGCCTTCTTTCGTTGGTGGATTGCTACCGGTGATAGCAATAGCAACCAGGTTATTTTAAAGTTTGCCTCCTCGACGAGGCCAAGTTCCCGGGCCTGGCGGCGTGGGCGGAGCGGTTCTTGGCGGTGGACGCCGTCCGGGAGGCGATGCCCGACGCCGGGAAGCTCCTGGAGCACTATAAGGGATTTCTGGCTAAATTGGCATCGCCAGCTGGTTCTACCTAATGGCAATCTATCTGCCTTGCTCGCCTGCTTTGACGATGAAGAAGTTGTTAGGTACTGTGTCATGTGAAAATATTTTGTTAGTCTCTGTTGAGCGGTGTTCAGAATGCAAATGTGTACATCTTGAATAAAAGGAGAGCAAAATAGTGAGGCGACTTTTAGTGTGTGCAAATATAATTTTGCTCAATCAGCAGTGTGATCACAATGGTAGATATGAGAGGGCATACTCACCACAGAGGAGGTGCACGATTTTTTTTTTTTAAAAAAAAGACGAATCGACTCGAGTCGATTGCTTCAAGTAATTTTTTTTTGCGCAAATTGCTCTTCATCAATCACAAATTATTTATCAACATCGCAAATCATAGAAAGTGAATCACAAATTTTGGCACAAATGCATTACTACTCAAATCAGAATCCATCTACTATCCAAGTATTACCTATCCATTTCAGCATCAAAGGAAAAAACAACATCAACAAGGGAGATCAGAAAAACCAACAAATCATTACCGAATCCATAAGAATCACGGCAGGGCGGGGACGCAGTCACGCAGCCGCACGCGGTAGCTGTCGGCTCGGTGACTCTAAGAGCAAGGCTAATAATATTAGCCGATCTGTTTGCTATAAGATTTTTTTTTGTAGATTTCTTTCAGCCTACCCATATAATAGTTAGCTTTTTACAATTAATACATGGCCCACTTGTCTCTCTTACAGAGTTTCTTCGTTATTGTGTCTAAGTCGGCTGTAAATTTACAGCCAGCTTCTTCTCTCTCTCCTCTCTTCTCTTCTCCATCTCAACATTTAGCCGGCTTATAGCCTACTACTATACTTGCTCTAACCGTGTGTTTACACCTGGCTTCTCCTCTCTTGTCTCCTCCATCTCAGCATTTAGCCGGTTTATAGCCTACAACTATACTTGCGCGCGGGCGGCAACGACCACCACACACACACACACACACAATGCACTCGTTACACCTCCGCCCGGGCGTGCGTGCGTGCTTCGTGCGAGATTCTTTTGTTCGTTACGGGTGGACGAGGGAGACCGGCCGCGGAAGGGCATGCCTTCTCCGCGCCGTTGGAAAAGCGGCACGGGCACGGGCGATGGCTCACGTCACGTGCGCGTGAGGGATCTTTTCGTTGCCGCGAGCCCGCGACCGGCGCAATGGAGGGTCGCGTCGCCCCGGGCATATGCTGGTTTTGTCGCGAACAAGCAACTACTACTACCAGGTATACCACTATAGTTATCAGGCTTGCCGCCACCGCCCGCTGCGACCAAGACTGCCACTTCCAGATGCTCGGCTCCATCCTATACCAGATTGCAGTGGAACCAGCACATGAGAATATGGTACGTGGGAGCTATATATACGGTGGTTGTACTGTAAAATCTTCAGCGATATCACGTGTAATCAAGAACAGAAAGACACACGAGCGGTAGGGAAGGCGATGCCCCCGAACCTGAAGAATGCGAGCGCGACGTCGGAGGCGGCGGCAGCGGCTTCCCGTCATCCCATGGCTGAGTGGCTCCACCGCTTCCTCCACGGGAGGCAATGGGAAGTGGGCTTCGGCTCGAATGAGAGAAAGGGAACTCTCCAGGAGACATATCTCATTATCTACATATCACTCAAAGTAATGGTTATGAAAAAAAAGGATAGATTAATACGTGGTAAATCAATAAAAAATATACAAGGTAAAATTTAACTTTTACGTATTACAATGAAAAAAATAAATTTTACTGTGAATATACGTTAACTAGTTATAGTTCAATTTTTTTTAACTTGTAAAAGTTGAATTTTAACTTGTATGTTTGTGAAGTGATATATCACATATTAATACATCTTCTCAAAATTTTTCATAACTATTTGAGTTACACGCAAACAACGAGGGAACATCATTTCAAGAGAAAGCCATGATTTCTTAGCCTTCTTTCGTTGGTGGATTGCTACCGGTGATAGCAATAGCAACCAGGTTATTTTAAAGTTTTGTGGCCTACAGAATAAAACCAACAACATATTTACAAACTAAAAGTAATACGTGAATAAAACTTTTATATACGTATTCTTAGTAATCTAAAAGCAAATGCTGAAAAATAAACTTTGATAAAGAAACTTTAAAATCACCTTCAAATTTAAGGTTGAAAATTCAATTTTGGATGATAACGATAAGTGTAAGCGAAAAGATGAGGCGCTTCTTCTCCCTTCATCTCAAAATATAAGACGAATAACCTTTTCACAATGTCTCATAACATATGGTATGTATACGTATAATTAACTAGCACATCCCTCTACTATAAATTTGTTTTTTTTAATCCTTTAGTACCTTTGATACCATTAGGTGATTTTTTTTTTCCATCGCTCTTAATATTTCTAATACCATTGGGTGCTTGAGGTGACCAAAGCGAAGAAATGATAATAATTCTCTCATGGTATTTGTGTTTAGAGTGATCGACCTTTATATTTTGAGATGGAGAAAATATTTGGATTTGCCACAAGTTTACCTTCATATAATGTACTATCATACTATAAATCATGTAGAGAATCAACGTGACTTGCACAAATGCAACTTATCTCATCATCCGTTAACAAGTTCAATGAGATAAACGTGTCCGAATGATGAGTGGTCAATCTTACATAATCGACGAGACAGGATAGTGTACTCCGTTTCATTTCATAAATCATTTTGACTTTTTTCTAATAAAATTTCTTAAAGTTTGATTGAGTTTATAGATAAAGTAGCATTTCCAACACAAAACAAACACATTACCAATGTATATTCATTGAATCTAATTTAGTGTTCTCAATGTTACTAAATTTATCTATAAATTTAATAAAACTTAAAATGTTAAACTAAAAAAAGTCAAAATAACTTAAAGTAGCACATGATACGACCTACGCGCAAATCGCATGCAAATTTTGAAGTCACGGGGCAGGCCTATCTGATCGCGTGAGTGGGAAGCTGTAGCTGCAAATATAACACAATAACGGGCCAAACCTCCTGTGTGGCAAACTGTGTCGACCCGAAATAAATCAGAAACAAAACTTGACAACGCCACAGAAGGAATACAGGAGTGATGACACTCCAAATGGTCTATTGTACATGTGGTTAAAAGAACAGAAAAATCAAACGCATTAGATTGCACTATGACCTGGACCTACAACAATAAATAGGTCTGCTTCATCTTTAACCCTTACAGATAAAAACAGGACTTCTAAAATTGTACAATTGATGAAGTCAGAGGAAATATGGGACAGCAGTCCTCGGTCCTCGCATCTGGTTATTCTCCTCTGTCTCTGTGAAGAATTTGACCTCTCTTTCCTGATGTTTTAGACAAAGGATATAAAAGATCAGAATCAGCTGCGAGCCTTAGAGCTCATGAAACAAATCAGATACTTCACAGCAGTATTTGCAAAAGAAGACATGTTAACATATTCAGATCAACTAATGCAAGGGTCAGACCACAGATAAGATAACAATTTCACACTAGTAGCAAGAAATCTTCCAGTACTTGTAGATGAGCTAAGTTTCAATTGGAACTTCTATTCCCTGAGGAATGGTTTATTGAGGTGGCCACAGTTACACAACTAGAAACGAATATATTAGTTGCTCTTGAGTCCAACATAAGTCTCCCCCAATCAGTAGTCAAACCAAAGAGCTGTGTATCGTTAATTCATTGCTGAGTAGATTATAGATAGCATGGGGTGGCATTTGTTATTGTTGAGCACACAAAAGCAGCTGGGTGCCTAGCGCTGTTTCATCTCTGTATCGTGTGTGCACAAGTGCACTAGCAAATCCTAGTACTCCTATATGAAGTTAGATGCAATTACATAATGCTTCCACCACAGGTGCACAACATACCATTGTCTCACTGAAGCTTAGTATAGAAGCAACATTTCCACATCTGTAGCAATAATTAGGAGCGGACCACACCTGGAAAAAAGGTATTGCAGGGTATGTGAGCATCAATATAACAGTATTGAAAAAAGAAATACAAGCTTAGTACAATGCTATGATTATCTGGACTGACATGTGGATAGAAACTTACAGTTACAAGGCCTTTGTCCTGAAACATGTACTTTAAGCCTTCCTGAACCAGCTGGTGAGCTCGGCAAACTAGATCGAGATTGTTAATATGGTTGAACTGCAAAAGGTAGATGAAAAACATTTACAAGGAAACAATTAATAGATGATCCAGAATGTAGTGACTGTACACACTCTGAAAAATAGAGTAAGAAATCATCAAATGACTGTAGATGTACCTCAGCTGTCACTCGTGATCCAAAAAGCCAACCTGCTCCACGAGGGCTAACAGCCCATGTCTCTATTTCTTCAGGGTCACTCCACATTAGATCACAGAAAGGACCTTCATGAGGAATTTCACAATTGCGATCAATCGTCCGAATCTGGTCAATAGAATTAACAAGGATATTCAATCACATGATTAATTTCATTGTAATATTGCGTTGAGACGGTTTTTAATTCTTATCTGACAACAGTATGTCTTAAGAAAAAAGGAATCACAGAATCATGTCTTACTAAAAAATTGTGAACATGCAAAGCTATGAACCAACTAATTTCTAATAGTACAGAGTCAGATATAAAGTATATATTTTAATGACAAAAGAAAAGTATACCACAACTAAGTTAGCAAACAACCATTTATTTTTTCTTTAAAGGATGGGTCAGAGATATATGTGTCACTGAAAATAGCATACACTATTTCAACAAATTATCTAAAAAGGCAACACCCAGTTGTTTACCCATTCAAAAGTTTCAACGGATATCACCTGATCAACTGAGGATATTCATACTTAAAAGGCAGAATTATCTAGTTCTTTTCAACTTAGTGCCAGACCTACTAATTGTTGCATCGACAAGGTGTAGTACAGTAACTCAAAATAATAATGTTAGTACCACAATTAATTAGAGTTTGATAAACAACACTTAGACTTAATGATGCTTATGAAACTTCAAGAAAAGAAGTTCAGCAAACCTGATCAACAGTGCGCACATCAGGAGAAAGTCCACCATGAACACAAAGAACCTGGATTTTTAGCATATGGTTTGATGATTATTTGGCACAAAAATTATAAACCGAAAACTTACAAAATGTCCACACAAACTTACCGTGCCATTAATGATTGCTGAAAGAGTAAGGTAGTCAAAAACATCGGTGCAATACCGCCATGCATTCGCATTCCCATACTTCCTTTGGCACTCATCATAGAAACCATACACCTAAAATTAGAAAAATACTATGTGTTACTGCATCATAAGCACCAAATACATGTGTAGTGCAGATATATGAGCACAAAGTCTGTCAGGAGGATGAACTGTACAAATAAAGGAAACGTAAGGAACCATGTAAAAAACATATTCCAACTCATTAAACAAAATCTAAGGATGACAACACAGGTTGTTCATCATATGGTGCTGATTAGGAACCAAAGATACACTAGTATGCAACATGTGCGTGTATTTCATTCCAATGTGCATACACTGAAACGAACATGAAACCAAGGGAAAATCATAGATATAATAACTGGATTATTTGACATTGCTCAGGCAGAAAAGCAATACGATTTAATACATCTACAGAATCAGAACAGTATGTAATGGAGCTATGCATATTTATGTCCATCGCATGATATACTCATAGATAATTAATACAAAACCTACAAATGTTTGATATGAGCATACATGCATGTACAGGCCAACAAACAACTAAAACAGGACCTCTTGGATGCAACAGTTGAGATACAACATATAAATCATCAGAGCAGTTGAGATACAACACTTAAAAGTGCAACATAAGTATCTCAAATCTCAAGAAAAGAAATCAATTGGATAATAAATGAAAACATTGTCCGCACCAGGACATACCTGTGTCAACTGTCTGCTTTCATGATTTCCACGCAGAAGCGTTATGTGTGCAGGGTACCTAATCACAATCAGGAAACCCAATAGCAAGAATGAGCCACAGATAGCAACACTTGGGTACAAACTATAAATCAGAATCCTTGAGAAAATGAATGCAACCAAGAACAAATGAAACTAGCAAGGACTAGGGAGTCTTACAGGAATTGTTAGTGACTTAGCAGTGCAACCATTCTACTCAAATTAGCAGTCCAAGTTGTGAAACAACAACAGGAATACCAATTTCAAAATTCAGCCAACTATACTCAATTGCACGAGCCACAATTAGATCACACAGTGTGTGTCATCCTACAACTATCCAGCATTTCAGTTCAACTCCTGGGAGCTATTTGTATTATATAGAAGTATAGAACAACACATTGACCCCATACATTGCTCAAGGTTATCCAGGCAAAATAAGGGGAGAAGGCAGTAATGAAAAGACAACAGGATTTGGCATATAATCAAACGACAGGCAGGAGCATACAACAACATGATTCACATCTAAGGAAGGTAAACTACTGCTGCAACCATTCACATCGTTTTTCATGTAATGTCCCTGTAGAAAAAGGTAATATAACATCGAAGTACTGTAATACCAAACGGAACAGTGAAGCAGCTGCAGCTATGTGCCAGAAAGGTCAAAGCTTTCGAACAAACAAACAGAACATTCACGATCCCAAACAAAAAGGTAGACAAATACCTCGCTTTTAGTAGCAACAGAATGGTGAAGACCTCCAGACTGTTGAAGCCGCGGTCTACAAAATCACCCTGCACGTGAAGCACAGCTGAATTCAGGAACACAGCATCATCCAGAACCATCTCAACCAACCAGCTCACACACACACACACACACACACACACACACACACACACAGAAACACAAAATGCTCCAGAAGCCACACCATGAAAATATAATTCGTCTCGGGCACATGCCCCCCAGTCGCGAAGAGCTTCATCAGGTCATGGAACTGCCCATGGATGTCTCCGCACACGGTCACCGGGCTGTTCACTGGCTGCACGTTGGACTCCTCGATGAGGATCTCCTTCACCTGGAAGGATCAGCGGAAAATCAGCCGCGGTCACACGCGACCCCATATTACCAAGACAAAACTCAAGTTCAGTACGGACAGCAAAAGGCAACAGTTTCCCCCCCAACATCAACCCCCTACCAACGAACCCTAGCAACCGCAGCGCGCCGCCGCCGCCGCCGCGCGAGAGCACGGGTGCATGGCAAAAACCCTAATAACCGAACACCATCGGGGGGAGGAAAGCTACGTATTCGCAGAGGGACTGGAGCTCGTGCTCGGCGAGGTGCTGGCCCTCCTTCACCTTGGAGATCCACAGATCCAAATCCATCGGGAGGGCTCGCGGGGGGGCGGGGTGGTGGCGGCGCGCCCGGGGGTGGGGTGGGGGAGGCAAAGGGGATTTTAGGGCGCGGATTCGAGAAGGGGCGGGGGCTAGGGTAGCGAAGCCGCGGCGGATCCCCCCTCGGATTCCGGTGTTGGTTTCGCCGCCGTCTCGATCGCGGCGGGGGGAAGGGGAGGGGAGGAGGGACGAAGAGGGAAGGGAGGGAGGGGAAGAGAGAGGAGGAAATAGGAGTACTAAGGTTGTGATTTGCGCCGGGCTTTGGGCGCTGGAGCAGGAAGAAATCTCGAGTGCCTTGGCTTGGCTGGCTCGCTGCCTCACACACGGCCTCGCGACCACACGGGAGACGGGACGGCGTGTAGGGTGGACGTGCGGCTCTGATTGATGCAGAACCTGACTCTTTTGTCTTTTTACTTTGAGATGAGATTTTGAATTTTGATTCGGATGTATTTACGGCCTTTCAGGCTCGTTATGAAACCTCAAACGGAAACGGGTTATGTATTTTTGGGGTTCTGAAAAAGAAAACGAATTCTCGGTTAGGATTTATTTAGGTTTGGTATGAAATTCTCTACAAAGTCCAAGTAGTGCCTTCATTCACATGGAACAGAAAAATATAGCGTTCAAAGGGGTAACTGGACCTCGTGTTATCCCTATTTTTAATTACTCTAGTAGATTATTATGCAAATCTATTTTGAACTACTGCAGTAGATTATTATGCAAATTATTTGCTCGACATCTTTTAAAAAAGAATTTGTTTTTTAAAATACAATACAAATCAAGTCATCACAGACACATCACTGTCAATGGATATGTCACCTATCACTGAAATAATAATTAGCCACAAAACCCGAACGATCCGGTTCCACAGAAGAACCACAGAAGAAACCTAAACAGTTGAGCTAAGCTCCCTTTGCTTTAAAGAAATTTCTTCTATTGCTTTGCTTGGATCCCTTGTTATAAGCTATCTGTGAAATTTATTTATTAAAATATTTAATTTATATCTATAACCATGTATGATAAACCACTACAATAATCTGGTTAATAGTCTGTTTTAAACCGGTCATTCTGAACATATTTGTCCTAAGAAAAGAAATAGGAAACATTTAAAAAAAATAGCAACAAGAAATTGTTGAACGGACGACGATGCAGACATGCAGTAGTAACACCTGCATGTTATCTCATCAGCATAATTCTGATGTCACTGATATCTATATATAAATTGAAATTCCGTAAAAAAGGACACGCGTTCACGTCCGGAAAATAACTAGATGTCATATAAGCCTTACAGAAGTATTTGCATCAACAGTATTTACATCTTCAGGACTAAGGCAAATGCCAAGTTTTTTCTCATCAGCAAACACAAGCGCGTGCGAGGTGCGACCAAATAAGTGTTTCTTGCCGTTGGATGTTGATGCAAATTTCTCGGCAAGTAAACAAAAATGTTAGCCGATGCGATAATGGGAACCTCCCTACTCCACATTAATCATTGGAATTCCTTAACCATTCGGTTTTCAGCTTTTCAACCAGGTAACTCGTATTTAGTCTTTTTGCAGATGCGATAGGCAGAGGAAGGAAACAACGCCCGTTATCAAGATCATTGATAACGCTTCTTAAACAGGTAATGCCTCTTTGAAGGGTCCTTCGGTTTCTTGGAAGCTCCAGCCTTTCCCTTACCAGTGCTGGATGAAAAGAGCTCACAGGTTAGCATTGAGTAAATAGAATAATGCAATCAAATAATTGATGTAAAAACGAAATATAAGCGGAAAGAAGCAACACCTGTACTCCATGTAGATCATTCCCCCCGATCCAGAAAAGGCACTCATTGATCCAGCAGATCGCCGTGCTTTCATAAGAGCCTTGCCATCAGAATCCTCTTCCAAGTGCTCAATGCCAATCATGTCATCCCTTGCACTCAGCGACTGTTTTAAGTGGTGAAGTGAGTTTACAAGCAAGCTTGCACAATTAGAAATAAAGAAGCAGCAGCTTACAAACAACAGGTACAGAAAACACCTACTTGTGCCAAAAGTTCAAGCTGATCATTAAGTGTGTAATATTTCAGGTTAGGTAATTCTTCAGGTGGCGGCAAGCTGGTGATCACCTGGTAAATGAAATGTTTCAGTAGGAATCAAGCCACACAATCTTTTTTTTTTCAACATTTAGAAGCTCGCAAAGTAAAACCTTGAAGCTATATCCTTGGTCAATAAGAAATTGTTGCCTTTTAGTTGAGTAGTACATCTCCTGCATGAATAAAAAAAAAAGTCATGGTCATATACAGTTTTGACTTTTGACAAATCGCTATTGTTGGTGGATTTCACAAACAAGAAAATTGATATGCCAAAAGAGACACAGTGGTGAGACTCACCTGAGTGTCAGTCGATACAAGAGAGTAGAAGAAAGCATTGTATTCTTCTTTTCCACCAGCCATCCTGTCTTGATGCTTACCCTGATGTCACAGTAGTTATCAAGATCCAATTTTTCAATAGAAAGTATTATCTTAGAACATGGCTGCAGCAGTTTGAGATCTAATGCTTCCATCATCTGATTGGACACGTGATTCCTTAGTCATAACTAGCATATAACATACTGCAACTACTTTACACAAAACTGTTCTTTCAGATTCCAGAGCTGTACTTACAACACGATAATAAATTATTACATATATAACTTGTATACTAAAATCAAATTAAATTGTCACAGATTAAAACAAACTTCAAAAACATTTAAGTATATATGAGCATGCTTGGTATCTTCAGCCAGAATTATATATGAGCAATATTGGTTTGATCCATCATGCATTTTATTTTTCTCACTAATCCTTATTGTATAAAAAACATTAACATTTTATGATGAATTTTAGATACAAAGAGAAGTATCATGGCAACATCATTCTGTTCTATGAACTAATCATCAGGTTCAACCCATTTTACCTTTGCCCTGAGAATACGTCCCAACCGTTGAGCTTCTTGACGCCGTGAACCAGCATGAGATGAAATTTGTATGATCACATTTGCTTCTGGAATATCAATCGAGTTATCACCCACCTAAGTGACAGTAGATATGCAATTAAGATGATGATGGTTGATTTTACACATGTATTTTTTGAATCAGAATGTCAGTAAGTGCACCTTTGAAAGGAAAATTGTATTCACATCTGAGCTGTTCTTGAATTGATGCAGAATTCTCGTCCTCTCAACATGGCTGCATGTTTTCAAGCAGATATAAGCATATAACTAATGTAACACAAACATCTGTATAAAATGAGAATCACCTTGTGGAACCATAAATCATTGGTTTACGGAGCTTCATTGCGTAGCTAGTTAGTGCAAATAGATTATCGGCAAACACAATTATCTTGTCCCCACGTTGTTGCTCATGGAATCGAATTAGAAACTCACAAGCTCTGAATTTGTTTGGGTTCATCGCATAGAGTACCTGATAGGCCAGGGTTAGTGCAATCCTCGAAGATGACGAGATTTGAGAAACAAGCACATTGATCAATAAATTCATGTCTAGTATGTCCAAAGCACAAGAAAACCAACATTTTCTTGTAGGAGTATAAAGAACATTTTATGCGGAGTTAGTTTGTTACAAATCAAGTTAACCATCACATAAAACTAAAGAGTGAATTAGGTACTTCCTATGCTTCAGAATGTAAGATAGGTTTTCTCCTAAGTCAAACTTCTCCAAGTTTGATCAAGTTTATAGCTCGAAAAATGTAATAACATCCACAATGCCAAGTTAATTTCATTAAATCCACAATTGAATATAATTTTATAATATTATTTGTTTGGTGTTGAAAATATAGCTACGTCTTTAGTTTTTTTATGAACTTAGTCAAACTTACAAAAGTTTTGACTTTTAACAATAGCAAAACATCTTACATTCTAAATGGAAGGAATAGCACAAAAAGCTATACTAGAAATTGGAACATGTGGACTTTATATATTGCAAAAATGAAGAAATGAATCTAAATATGAAAAAAGGCATATTGAGGAACTTCAATAAAGATTCACCTGCTTCTTCTTTGAATTTTCTTTTTTCAAATACTCAGCAAAGAACTCTTTGGTCATGGGACACCAAACTTCTGCACACTGCACATTTGCAATAAATCCACCCTTCACTAAATCCAACCAGTTTGCTTCATACAGCTTTGGTCCAATAAGAAAATTTAAATCAGTGATGCGTTCATCCTCTCTCACAAGTGTAGCTGCAGTTACAGTAATCTGAGTTACTTAGAATACCTATATAAAAGTGAATGGTAAAATCATATGTAGGGATATAAATCGAAACTGACCAGTAAGACCAAGCTTGCAGTGAGATTTTGTAATGCTGATGACCTTTCTGAACATATGTGCAGGAACAACATGGACCTGCAATCACAAAAAAGAAGAAGAAAATGGACATGTGTGAAGACCTCAAATATCTAAGATTAAACACCACAAATATCAACTAATGGATATCCCACCTCGTCCATTAGGAGCAAGCCCCACTCCCTATTTCGAATTTCTTCAATTATCTTCTCTGAGTCTTCAGACCGTTTACCTCCAAATGCAACCATGTTATATGTAGTCACAACTACACCGGCCATTCCCCGGAATTTCTCCTTGTTATCTGATGTAAAACGGCTGATATGTTCATCTTTTATAGTTGACCAAAGCTTGAACTGAAATGCCCATTGATCAACTGATACAGCATTTGTGGCTAAACATAGACAACTCTTCTTGATACGACATGCAGCAGATACACCAACCAAGGACTTGCCAGCACCACAAGGTAACACAATAATGCCTGACCTTGCTCTGCCTGCAAAATCATAAAAGAAATATTCAATGAGGAAAGAAGCATACAATCAATCATAAAAGAAATATTCGAGGAAAGAAGCATATAATCTGTTAAGTCCTTGTAAGTTAATGGAAATGTGAAGTGAATAATAGCAAATGAAGGGAATAAATTGCTAATTAACGACACAAGCAAGGGACTGCCACTAGCAATTTTAGTTTTCACTCTTGGTAAACACAGTTACTCACCACATCCCTTTAGTTCCTACACTTACAAACAATACTGAAAACATTTTTAGTAGGATATTCTAATTTTCTTATTACTGTAAAACACTATGCGTTCGTTCTGTCATTAGATCTGGATGTGTATCAGTACAGGATTAGGTAAAACCGGCAAGGAAACAACATACTTAAAGGCTAAAGTCATTTGAAAATTAACGTTCCCAAACTTCATATTGGTTTGCAGTTATTTACCAGTTGTTCGAATTTACAAATTCAATATTCATGTGCAAATTGCATAATACAGTTACCATTCCCAAACATCTTGCTGAGGCTCTTTTCTTGATATGGCCTTGGGCGTGCCTGGGGCTTTAATTCCATCTCCAAATCTGGATTCACCTACAATTAAGATATCAGATTTTAATTCTGAATAATATAGCAACTGTACATACATGATCATGCCCGTAAACAGTTGCGAAATCACAAAATGGTAATACTGTAAGGTGCCTACTAACATAAGTAAATATATTTTGATTCTTAAGAATACCACAGTTTTCCAGTGGAAATAGGCTCAACAATGTCCTATCTAGTTGTGCTGTGTCGGATATACAAGTTTTACCAAACACGAAATGATAAAAAACAGAAAATGCTCTAAGCAAGCTTGATGAACTGTTTTTCTCTTACTCCTTTATATGGATTTAATTAAAAAAAAGGCTTTGCACACTAATGAGAGTTTTTTTTACGGTATACACTAATGAGAGTTGTCATGTAATGTACCAAAAATATTAATTGACTTTGACATGGAATTCATTTCTGAGGTATATATGCTCATTCTGCTGGGCTCCTAAAGATGTGTTCGCATGCTCCAGATTTCGAATCATTCTTTAATTTCAATATTGGACTACCCTTTTTTTAGAATAATATATTTAGCTGCACTATATACATCAGAAAACATGTATTAGTTGTTTTCAGCACCACCAAACTCAGCCTGAACATCTGTGATTCTGCAATCTAAAAGCTTACTTTTCATTATGCATATATATAAAGTTGGATCTTCTCTATTAATACATCGCTGTGCAATTTTAGAGATAACACTACAGTAAATAAACTCTTCTATTGCTTAGAAGTTTTTGTTTTGCTTATAGAATTATGTTTTGTGTAGCAAAAAAAAACTAGCCCCCATTGAATTGGTATGTACAATGTCTTGTATAGCAGAAGTGGTGGGAGAAATTCCATGGGTGCAAAGGTAAAATTGTTTTTGCAAAATTTGACGAAGCAAAGTTGGGTCAGCCCCCATTGTGGTTCTCTGGTTCAATACAGACCAATTGCATGGACACTATGATTATACGGACTAAAAATTATGCATGTCTCTTGACATGCAAAGAACTTACTGTGTCGTTTCTAAAATCGTACTCCTCCAGCATGGGGAAGTTCAGTGCATTTGGCAAGCAACGCTGCTTCACATTCTCAACCTGCATGACATGAATTAAACATCAGTCTCCATCATCGAAAATTTTTCATGAGATTCTACTTGAAGTAAATGCATGACCTGAGAAGGATCAATTTCAAAAGAATGTGTTTCCTTGTCTTCAGTTGCAGCAGCCAGTTCCATTCCATCTAATAAGTCCTCATGGCCACTAGCCATTTCACCAGCTGTTTTGCTAATAGTAAATGAAGATGCCCCAACAGAATCCTGGATAAATTAGAATGGACTTAGATAACAACATAGAACTCAGCTTGCATATATAGAAGTTACATGATGGTTTCATGCAGACAATGTAGTAACACCAGACTAGAGCTTGCATAAGATAATGGGTAGGAAGGCATGACTTTGCTATTAGTATATTGCCATAAGAATTCTATTTAAGTGCACAAAACAGATTAATAACCTCAGGAGATATCCGTGCTCTGCAAATGATATCATCTTTCAGAAGGGTCTTCAAAACCTGGAGATGAAATATCGCAGCTCACATAAATAGAAAATAATAGACAAAAAATAATATTTTTTAATCACAGAAGTATGGTATGACCTCAGGGAATGGAGACTCCACAAAATATCTATTCTTCTTCAGAACAAGCTTCACTTTGCCATAATTGGCAGTTGATGCATGGATAAAATCAATTATTTCACGAGGCAATTTAGTCTTTGAGAGCTTGCTCATGACACTGATTATAGTGCTAGTCTCAAGCCCAACCGAAACCGCAGCATATAATGAGTGGGGTGTTAGATTGTACTCGTGCATGGATTCTGGCCTGCACCACCAAAGGTCAAAATCAAATAGTTTAACGGAAAATCAGAAACCCTTTGACAAAGTAATACATTTCAGGCACTCAACCATGCACATATATTTCAAAAGAAGTTTAAATCAGATAGACGATCAATTTGACCATCTCTTCCATCAGAGTATAGGCATCATTTTGTTTTGGAGAAAGAATTCAGGTCAAACTCAGTCCCATCTTAACTTAGGAAAAAAAAGGACTAATAATCTCCTTAACCCACCATCCCATCCCTCAACCTAAAGAATCCTAGAAGGCTAGAATTTACTTCTACAGTAACAACGGACTGGTTATGCTCTCTTGAAGTCATGCTGGGGACATCAACTTGGTTGCAACTTATATATGTCAGTATACTTTCTAGGTTCTAGATAGCCACACGGGGCATATTACATCTATTCAAACAATCTAATGGCACAATGATATGCCTATCACATAGCTGTGCTAACCATTTTCAAGTAATACATGGTTAGTTCTATTACAAACCATTGGTTTTTCCCTCAAATTCCAAACAACTAGATCCAAATCCAACCTATTCTAAACAAATTTATCCAAGTGGTTCACAGAAAATCAAATTGAGTAATCACATGGCAGTACCAAAGTCCCTAAAAGATCAAGTAGTGAAACCCTCAGAAAATGATATGATCCCCACAGCTCTCAATGAAGATAATATCACTAAATTCAACTTCTGTTTCACTGCATGACAAAAACAAGCCTATTTCAACCTGGCCTTGGTGGAAACCATGCTAATTTTGTGGGGAAATCAACCACTAGATGGAACCCCATGAATGCTGCAGGAAATTTGCATGACAAAATGCTAAACATGAAAAGTGTGGGGGTTTGTTTTGTAGCTAAGAGGTTTGGCTTTGTGATTGAGCACAATCTGAACCTTAGATAAACCACAAAAAAGGAAAAAAACTAAAAACAATTGAGATTATGTGGCTTCACAAGATAAGATAGAATTAACAATAACTTAGTGGCTTCTAAGTGTGTAAGATATTGAGATTTGGGCTGAACTCCACTTGGTGGATGCAATTTCAGTCTCAGGAAAGTCCAAAACTACTATGCAATAAGGTACTAAGGTTAATGTTGAGGCTAAAGGTGACTGAAGTTGACCTGCAAACAGGCTCCGCAATAGCGATCAAGAAATCGTAGGCTTGTTTGTATAGGGGCGAAAACGTCTCCAGGAAGATGCGGCCATCGGCGCAGGCCCAGAGCGGCCTGTTCGCGTGATCCGGTTTCAGCTCCAGCTTGGTGAAGTCCCTCTTCTTCACCTCCCTATCGGCTGCACCGAATCAAAGTTCCAATCCCCACAAAAAAAAAAAATCCCCAATCAGTTCAATGTTCCGTGCAAACCCTCATACATTGGGGGAAGGGCGGTGAGTTTAGGGCGGATTCGAGCGCGCGGTGGTACCATCCCGGACGTCGTCATCGACGTCATCGGTGTAGTCCAGCTCGGCAGTCTCGTCAATCGACCTCGACGGCGCCGAGGACTTGTGCCGCTTCGGCGCGCGGGCGCGATCGCCTGCAGAGGGGAGAGGGGGGGAACGGTGTAAGGGAGATGCGGTACATAGGACAGAACGGGGGGGCGCCGGTGCCGGGGATGGTGCCGCTTAGGGTTTGCTGCCTCACCGTCGCCGCCGGCCATGGCCGGAAGCCCTGGAGCGAGGAGCGCGGCGGCGCGGTGGCGGCGGTAGCCGGAGAGGGGAGATGTTGGCGGCGCACGGGGCAGTTTCGTCTTCTCGTCGCCGCGACTCGCTCGGGCTGGGAAATGCTTTATCGATCGATCTGGGAATTCTGGAGTCCTCTATCTCTCTCTTAAATCTGACGAGTGGGCCCAGGGGCAAAATCGTCCGATGGGCAGACCGATCAAACGGTTCAGCCGGCCAGAGGCGTAAAGGGAACCGGACAAATTCCTCCGTCGTCTGGTAGCTTCTTCTCGCGGCTGCGCGATGGAGAGCTGGGTCCGCGCGGTGGTGGAGGCCATCCACTCATCTCGCGCCCAGGCCGTCATCTACCTCGCCGGCGGCGCCTCGCAGGTAACCCCCCTTCGCCTCGCCGCTGCCCCCCACTTGCGCGCCGCCGCGCCGTGATTCGCCGGCAGATTCGATCCGATATGGTAGTACTGTTTGGCGCCTAGACTAAAGCAAAGCGCGCATTCGCCGCAGGCGCTCGGGTGGCTGCTGTCCGTGCCCGGCGCGTCCGGCACCGTCCTCGAGGTCGTCGTGCCCTACTCCAGGGCATCCATGGCGCAGCTGCTCGGCAAGGTAATTCCTCGGCTCCCCCTCCGAGTAATCCCGAATTTGAACTTGTTTTGAACCCATCTTGTGAGCACGCGATGAGCGCGTGAGCCAATTCGGTGGATTGTTCAGAAGCTGGTATTGTCTGTGCAGACGTACTGTTGTACTGATAATGCTTCGTTGTTCAGATGCCCTTGCAGTTCACCAGCAAGCAGGCCGCAGAGGACATGGCATTGGCCGCGTTCAACCGCGCCCTCAAGCTTTCTGGACCAGGTATGTGGGCCGTTCTACACAAGAGTTTGCAGTTCCCACTCAGCACCATCTATCCGTTACGCGACTTGAAGTAAATCAATGTGGATATGCTCAGGTCTACAAGTAATGGGTGTTGGCTTCACTGGGTCACTGGCTAGCTCACGTCCAAAACATGGTGAGCATAGGTATAACTAGCTCTTTCGCCATGTGATCCTACTTCTTAGTACTAACATATTACATATAACATTACCTACCCTGAAATTGTCAGATTAAGTTAGTGAAACATGGCATGCACATCAAATAGCAACATAGCATGATATTAATCATACAGAAGCAGACATGCCATTTATATGAACTACTTGCTGACATAAAATTAGTAGTTTTACATTTGTTGTTAAAGTCGGACATATGGGCTTTAAGACATGTTATACCACACCATATTCTCTGCTTTTGCAGAGATGTATTTAATTCCCATTTCTTCAATGCACGGTATAATATTTGTTAGCGATTTTGAATAGGTTCTATGTGTCAACACGAACACAAAATTGCCTCAGGACATCACATGTTACATTGTCAAAGGTACTTGTATTCATATCCTTTGTTTTCAGTCTTAACATAGAATTTCTTTTAAGAAAATGCAAAAATGGTATGAGTTGGTCACATTATATGGTGTGCCTTATTACTAACACATTTTACCATATGCACATTTTTGGAAAGTGCAACAATAGAAATAAACATAACAACCTCATTACTTAGCTATGATGTATCACATTAACATGGTCTTTCTACCCAGGGTTTACGGAGCAGAGAGGAAGAAGATAAAGTTTCAAGCTACTTTCTGCTCAAGGTTTGTTATGTATAACTAGGTGTACTCACACCGTCACACATATTTATGTCATCACTGGCAACATTCACTTGAGTTGGACTTCATGATAACCTAGTACAATTGATCAAACCTTTCACTTGGTCATGATTCAGCTATACAATCAACCAATCCCGTCAGGATAGGCCAACCTTCTTGCTAATTGGTATTCTTCCAGTTAGTTCTCCGTTGTAAGAATATACTGTGTTGCAGGCAATTGCAGACGGCTGCAAAGTTCCTGCAACCATTCAGTCAGATGTTCAAGAACCTGAACTTCCAAAAGAAAGCGTGGAACAATTTGATGAAGACCAAGAACTCCAGCAAGTTATTGATGGGCAAGTCTGCATGAAAGTGTATCACTTTTCTGGTATACTTTGTCACCCGATGTTGCTATGCGTGCACACTTGAATATTTCATTTTCACTCTTAAATCATACTACATCCATCCCAAAATATAGCAGACAAGTAGTATCTCTTAATACTAGTGTGCAGCCGTCCTGGGTTTCTCTCTCTCTTAAATCTATTTCTTTTTTCCTTGCAGCTTCAATGGATAAAAACTTCAACAGGAAAATAATTCTACCTGGTTCATTCAATCCCCTGCATGATGGACACCTTAGGCTGTTAGAAGTTGCATCAAGGTGTGATTTTATCATGTGAAAACACTGAAGAGAATAGATCATAGCATTTTCACAACTGGATTTTTTTCATGTTAAAAATTAGCGAGGAAGCAAGAATAGAAATGAACAAAGAAGTAATTTAATGAAAAGGCACTCTGTTAAACTGGAAATTACAAGTCACATAAAGATACATACTGTATGTCTGTATCAAGGACTAGATTGCCCCTCTCCATTTTCACGCTTCAATTATTTTAAAACTATAAGTGTGACGTTGGTTCCACGAGCTGCATGTGCATAAAAAGTGCACAACATGACATATAAAGCTTTTAGTCTGCTTGTTCTGACCTCAAGAGAGTAAGAACTGATATTTCCTCCCACAAATCTGCTTCTTGTAGCATGTGTGATGATGGTCTTCCATGCTTTGAGATATCAGCAATCAATGCCGACAAACCTCCACTATCTATCGCAGAAATCAAGCGCCGGGTTGAGCAATTTAGAAAAGTAGGTATGACCCACTGCCATGAATGAAAGTCTCAATGTGATATGATACACCAATTAGATTGGCAACAGCGAACGGATGGGGTGTCTTTATAGATTCGCAATTCATGTTTCTGATTCAGTTTGTTTTTATAATCAATTGTATGAAATAATAATTGAAAAGCGACAACTTGAACAACTCCTTTTCTATTTACTGAAATCTGTCTTCAGCTAACCAATAATCCTTCACATATTTTGTGTTTGGGGGGCTTGATGCTTGAGATAAGAATGTACTACCTTTCTGTAGGTAGGAAACTCCAACTGATCGATGGTTTTGTTGTTCTTTCTGATGCAGGGAAGAATGTGATAATATCTAACCAACCATACTTTTACAAGAAAGCGGAGCTATTTCCAGGCAGTGCATTTGTAATCGGTGCAGACACTGCAGCTAGACTTGTTAATGTAAGAAGTTAGATGGAACTAAACACAATATTTCAAGCCAATTGCTGAATTCTTAAAGACTAAGTTTAACTGCTTGTTTACTTGTTGCTCGTACTGAATGAAGTTTACTTGTTGCAGCCTAAGTATTATGGAGGCGATTACAATAGAATGCTGGAGATACTTCTCGAATGTAAAAACACAGGTACAACATTTCTTGTTGGTGGTCGAAATATTGAAGGAGTTTTCAAGGTATGCATTCACTGTAGTTTTCATCTTCTACACCCATTGGAAAATAAGGTCTGATCCTATACTTCTCTATTTATTTTGAAGGTCCTTGAAGATTTGGACATTCCAGTAGAGTTAAGGGACATGTTTATCTCTATACCAGAGGAGAAGTTTCGCATGGATATTTCATCTACGGAGATAAGAAAAAAACAAGGGCCTTGATGTATCAAACATGCTGTTCTTCTTATATACTCCCCCCATCGCTCCGTCCTAAAATATAGCAACATGTCTAATCGATTACCAGGTTGCTATATTTTGGAACAGGGGGAATAGTAGATTCAAAATAAAAAAAAATTGGTGGTTCAAATTATTGGATGAACTTCGTAAACCGTCATGGCAGTGTGTCATGCCATAGGTTTTGGCCCTACGAATAACAACTTCTTTTCTGTATCTTAGTAAAACAACAGTGGTTGGAGATGTAAAAAACCTACTTCCCTGTTTATCTTTCTCTTTTCTTGGATGATTAGGCAATTATGCCTAAGTTGTCCTTTATACTGTTCTTTTTTTTTTGTTTGGATGCTTTTCACATGTACCTGTACAGGCTCCACAATGTCACATTATCAGTTGAAAAAAGGACACCGCTGAATTCTTGATAGTGACATACTCACATGCTTTGTCAATTCAAGTATCAGTTCTTTTCATATTGATTTCTTAGTTGATGAAAGTATACATATTTCTTGCCATCAATTCTTTTAGTAGGTACATTTGAACACTAGTGGTCAGGGTTGAACTCTCAACTGGAGTCTCATCTGATTTGCTTATCTGAGACTGGGTTTGTGCAAATCCTGTCATGAGGCAAGGTGGACTGTCAGTCCATGACACTTTGCTACTTCTATTAAGTTCTCGAAATCTTTTCCAGTGTATGTCCATTCTCTTTCAAATGAATTATTTATATGTTCTGACAGCCTCGCGGTGTACATTTCATTTAACTTTTGTCTTCACAGGGCCTCTTGGTATTTTGTTGAGCAGATTGGAATCAACCTTCTTGTAGAACTTCTTGATGTCGTCGCTGCCCTTTGCAACTAGATGGTCAACTTCTGTCTTATATCTTTGGTACAACACTGGCAAAGTGTGGGCACACAAGAATCCTGTGAAGTAAGAAATATAAACTTGTCATTGTGAAAGTTCAGCTTTATATGATCTTGACTCATTAAATTCTTTCTCCTCAGATCCTTCTGTGTGATTGTTTTATTAAAATTTAATATTTATCTGGAATACCTACCAATATATAGTAGACTTGTCAAGCTGCAAGAACTTCCAATCGCCGACAATACCAATAGAGATCCGACCACCTTAATATCATAAACAATCTGATTGTTAGTCCAGAACTATACTGAGTAGTGAACAACAATAGCACATTAACATTATGAGGATTATTGGCTAACTCTGCAATTCAATATTCTGATGCGTCTAATCTGGTCAATTTTAGCGCTCGAGAAAGAATTGCACAATCCTTGGACAATGTTGGCACTGGAACTGTTGCATGTTTTTACATCTCTTATTAACGTAGCAAAGGAGTAGATTATTATGTACCAGGAGAAATCTCTTCAGATCCTTTCCACATGCAATGTCGTAAAGAACAGATAAAGTGTACGTTAGTTTGTAATGGACGGTCAATGCCATTTCTCTGAAGGCATGTTCAGAGATGATGATTTCTGGGATCCTTGGAGGGGCCCTGAAATTCGGAAACAGTTAGTTGAGTTTTAGTACCTAATGTCTTGCGTTATACTACGTGAAATGCCATTTCTGTAAGCTGAGTTTTCTACCATCTCCACAGGAAATAAAGCTAATACCTGTCCAAGAGTGGTGCGGCATTCGACCAAATGAAGATCACAAGCATGGCAAGAATGGCAATCTGGCCAAGGAGCGGAATTATATTGTATTCTACTACATCGAACAGGAACCATATCAATGTTGCCCCAGCAAGGACCCCCGCAGATAAGTTCCTGTTCTTCCACAGCAGAATATCCGCAACTGCATAGCTCCCAACAATGAAATCCAAAACCACATCGGCTCAGAGAGAAGTTATGATAAAAGGCACTAATTCTGAATAATTTCCTAGAAAGCGAATAATAATAGCACACCTTGACCTCCACCAAGAAGCTTGTGGATCGACTTGTGCCCATGAAATGGCATTCTGACATTCTGGTCACTGTCAGAATCTCTCGGAAAATGAGGAGGCATAGCTTCGTGTGTGTGTGTGGGAGGTGGGAGGGGGGATATTACGCTGCTAAAACTTGTATTTCTGATCGATCTGGTTAGAGAACATCGTCTTTATAAGCACTTAAAAATGGTAGTATAATCTCTCAAGGAGCCTATACTGGCAAGGAAAGGATAGCTTGGCCTGTGGGGATTGAGCCGTTGAAGGGAACAAACGAATACAGTTACCTTACCAGATGTTTGCCACGACATGGGCGACGTCATTGCTAGGCCAAGAAGGCAAGAAGCAAAGTTTAGCTGTCAAAGGCCAAGAAATGCTAGAGGCTTTCCAGAATATGTTCTATCTCAGTAAGACCAATGGGGGCAAAATTTAACTATTTGCCATACATTAACCATGTAAAAGTCCTGTACTCAACCTAACTGTTGAACGGTCCTGTTCTGGCGAACGGTGAGAATGCACCTAATAGACGGGACAACGCTTCTTTCACCGTGCTACTGCTACATCCTGTAGACGGTGGGACGCGTGAGGTGCTTTCGCCATGACCGGCCTTGGTTGTTGCAGTCACTTGCGCACGCTTGCACCGTGACTCACCTGCCACATTGCCCCCGCCGTCGCCGGCGCCTACAAAAGCCACACACGCACGCCGGCCACGACAACCCATCCTAGCATCCCGGTGTCCAGCAAGAGATCCATCAAGCCGTCGCGATGACGACGAGGCCTTCTTTTTCCTCCGTTCTCGCGGCGATCGCCATCGCCGCGCTGCTGAGCAGCCTCCTCCTCCTGCAGGCTACCCCGGCCGCGGCCAGCGCGAGGGCCTCGAAGAAGGCTTCGTGCGACCTGATGCAGCTGAGCCCGTGCGTCAGCGCGTTCTCCGGTGAGGGGCAGGGCTCGCCGTCGTCCGCGTGCTGCTCCAAGCTCAAGGCGCAGGGCTCCAGCTGCCTGTGCCTCTACAAGGACGACCCGAAAGTGAAGCGCATCGTCAGCTCCAATCGCACCAAGAGGGTCTTCACCGCGTGCAAGGTGCCCGCGCCGAACTGCTAAGCCTTTGCATTTGACCATTGTTCAGTGAGGCAGAAAACCTGTCACTGCTCGCAGCTACCAACACTTCTGAAGTGGTGGTGCAAAGGAACGATCAACCTGTCGCTGTACTTCTCTCAAGAAATTAGCAGTAATAAACTCAGTTGAGTGCATAACAATCTTGGCATGTACTGTGCGCACAGTGTACTTCACGCTACCCAAACTCCGAAGCAGTTCTGTCTCCATACTGACAAGTGACAACAAGAACAGATTGTTCAGAATCCCCAAGCACACGATGCGAACGACCGTGCTCTACCGTTTTACGCTACGTGCACAACTGAAATCCGCATCATTTCCCGGCGGGCGCGCCATCCTCCGCTTCAAATGCAGCACACAAGCACAGCTCCATCTACAAATACTACCCCCTCTCGTGCTCTTCCAAACCATCCCCAACCTTGCTGCTCATCTCAGCACTACTTACCGGCGTTGCCGTCAGCGACGAGCCATGACCATGAAGCCTAACGTGGTGCTCGTCCTAGTACTCGTACTGGCCGTGGCCACCTCTCCAGGCACGGTGTGCGGGGCGTCCCGGACAGCGCAGGCGGCCGCGACGAAGTGCGACCCGCTGGCGCTGCGCCCGTGCGCGGCGGCGATCCTATGGGGAGAGGCGCCGTCCACCGCGTGCTGCGCGGGGCTCCGGGCGCAGAAGCGCTGCCTGTGCAGGTACGCGAAGAACCCCGACCTGAGGAAGTACATCAACTCCCAGAACAGCAGGAAGGTGGCAGCCGCCTGCAGCGTGCCGGCACCCAGGTGCTAACTTGGTGTAATCGTATTTGTAAGATTCCGGTCTTCTCCGGATGGAACTATGGATCGATCTCATGCTCCTTGGGGCTTCATCTCGGGCCCTCGACTATCATCCTTTTTCTTTGGGTAGTGCTACCATGTGAGATTGCGAGTATGTTATGTGATGTGTGATGTGTCCATGTGGCAGAAGTATTAGCTAGTAGCTGTTAGTGCTTTCTGTTAAGTTAGTGTCTTTTAGGTGGTGTGCTGTTTTAGCAGTGATGGAAAAAAAATCAGAAGATTAAAAGTGGTGTTGCTCGTCTTCATGCTTAATGGACCTTTTGTTGTGAGATTTTCCAGAAATAATAATTTCGAATTCACCTGTATATAATATATACCTCTGATTCCCAGATTACTTGGCTAGAGGTTAAAATACGGAATGAGCACTTTCCACCTGCAGAGGACAACACTATACAAGTATGCATAGTTCCTGAAGCTACTACTGTATATATAAAGAAAGGAAGATTGTCTGAAACTATTCCTCTTCTGACAAATAACAAAATGCAATATTTCTGTGCTCTTTTGAATTTAACACTATACGCTTATGCAAAGAGCGCGGCAGTTCCTTTCTTGGCGAGGTACAAACACTACTTTTCTTGATTTTGACAATGTTTACTATCGATGTTTAACTACTCGATAGATTTTCTTGGCAAATCCATGTTTGTGCTGCTATTTTCCAACATCTCGACGACTCTGCTCATCGAAGGTCGATTTGCAGGTGCCATTTGTATGCACCACAGACCAACTATGATGATCCTCCTTACAGACTCTCTTGTTTCATCACTGATGTCAGAAATACTATTGCAGAACTGATCCAAGTGATCATACAGCCACTGAGCAAAATACTTAGTGGTAGTGTCAGCACCAACATTAATACGTCTTTTTGCTCTAATCATCTCAAGGACCATCACGCCATAGCTGTAGACATCAGACTTGCTGCTGACTGCTCCGAATTTCCTGGACACTACTTCAGGTGCATCATAGCCATCTCTCCCCCTCACATTTTGAGCGGATTTCTTGCTCTCTTTCCACAAGCACAGGTTTGCTACTCCAAAATCAGATATCTTTGGACATAGCTCCTGATCCAGTAGAATGTTTCTTGGCTTGATTTTGAGATGCATGATGTTCGCATTGCCGCTTCCGTGGAGAAACTCTAGTCCTCTCGCAACACCAATTGCAATTTCATATAATTTCTCCCAGTATATCCAAAGGGAATAATTCTCCTCTATAGAGTCATCATTGCTGAAAGCATAGCTTTCAAGGGAACCATTTGGCATGTACTCGTAGATTAGAGCTCTTGCTGTCCCTTGCAAGCAGAACCCCAGCAGAGGAACAACATTGACATGCGAAATTGTGCCAATGCTGGCAACCTCGTTCAGAAACTCCTTGTCATTACCTCTGCAATTCTTCAGTAACTTGACCACTATCTGATGGCCATCACGGAGGTTGCCTTTGTAGACATCACCATGGTTGCCTTGGCCTATCTTGTGAGCAAAGGTTTTGGTCATTCTTTCAACTTCCGAATAGCTGTATCTTTTCAGATGTTGAGCTCGCGGTTTTTTCTGAGATGGCTCTGCCTTTGGAGGGGTCGTCAATTCTTGTACAGGAGGATGCTGCCCGTGGTGTTTTTTATGGCACAGGAAATAGGTTATAAGAAGCAGGAACAGTAGTAGTACGCCGGCGAAAACTCCTGCTATTATATCTGCATGGCCAAGAGGGGGTTGAAAATGCATGGAAATGAACGGTAAAATAAAATTCACAATATTTGATGTTACAGTTTCTTGAGTTCCATTACAGTCTAGTGTCATATAGATTAGAGAAATTCTGGTACCCTAATGCTAACAATGCATATATCACTCGATTTCCATTGTAAAATTGCAACTGGCTGGGATAATAGTGCAGCACTACATACCGGATCAGAAATTCAGAATAGACAAAAGTTAACCACTTACATATTTTCCTTTTGTTATGTGAGGATGCGCCGGCTCCTGCAATTTTTTGTCAAAGAAAGAATTGTCATTGGCATGATGTCAAAGAGACCTACAAAGATTACTACTCGCCTTTATCAATTCATTGGTAGATAACACAATTATTATTAGCATTTAACAGTAGTAGTGAAGTACCAGTTGGCTTGTTCCTGTTCTGCAAGGCGGCCTGCAGCTTCACACTGAAGCTGGAGTCCTTGTCGTAGGAGCGGCTCCACAGCATGACGCGGTGAGGGGCAGGGCTCGCCGTCGTCCGCGTGCTGCTCCAAGCTCAAGGCGCAGGGCTCCAGCTGCCTGTGCCTCTACAAGGACGACCCGAAAGTGAAGCGCATCGTCAGCTCCAATCGCACCAAGAGGGTCTTCACCGCGTGCAAGGTGCCCGCGCCGAACTGCTAAGCCTTTGCATTTGACCATTGTTCAGTGAGGCAGAAAACCTGTCACTGCTCGCAGCTACCAACACTTCTGAAGTGGTGGTGCAAAGGAACGATCAACCTGTCGCTGTACTTCTCTCAAGAAAATTAGCAGTAATAAACTCAGTTGAGTGCATAACAATCTTGGCATGTACTGTGCGCACAGTGTACTTCACGCTACCCAAACTCCGAAGCAGTTCTGTCTTCCATACTGACAAGTGACAACAAGAACAGATTGTTCAGAATCCCCAAGCACACGATGCGAACGACCGTGCTCTACCGTTTTACGCTACCGTGCACAACTGAAATCCGCATCATTTCCCGGCCGGGCGCGCCATCCTCCGCTTCAAATGCAGCACAACAAGCACAGCTCCATCTACAAATACTACCCCCTCTCGTGCTCTTCCCAAACCATCCCAACCTTGCTGCTCATCTCAGCACTTACCGGCGTTGCCGTCAGCGACGAGCCATGAAGCCTAACATGGTGCTCGTCCTCGTACTCGTACTCGTACTGGCCGTGGTCACCTCTCCAGGCACGGTGTGCGGGGCGTCCCGGACAGCGCCGGCGGCCGCGACGAAGTGCGACCCGCTGGCGCTGCGCCCGTGCGCGGCGGCGATCCTATGGGGAGAGGCGCCGTCCACCGCGTGCTGCGCGGGGCTCCGGGCGCAGAGGCGCTGCCTGTGCAGGTACGCGAAGAACCCCGACCTGAGGAAGTACATCAACTCCCAGAACAGCAGGAAGGTGGCAGCCGCCTGCAGCGTGCCGGCACCCAGGTGCTAACTTGGTGTAATCGTATTTGTAAGATTCCGGTCTTCTCCGGATGGAACTATGGATCGATCTCATGCTCCTTGGGGCTTCATCTCGGGCCCTCGACTATCATCCTTTTTCTTTGGGTAGTGCTACCATGTGAGATTGCGAGTATGTTATGTGATGTGTGATGTGTCCATGTGGCAGAAGTATTAGCTAGTAGCTGTTAGTGCTTTCTGTTAAGTTAGTGTCTTTTAGGTGGTGTGCTGTTTTAGCAGTGATGGAAAAAAAATCAGAAGATTAAAAGTGGTGTTGCTCGTCTTCATGCTTAATGGACCTTTTGTTGTGAGATTTTCCAGAAATAATAATTTCGAATTCACCTGTATAGCCGTGGTGTTTTTTATGGCACAGGAAATAGGTTATAAGAAGCAGGAACAGTAGTAGTACGCCGGCGAAAACTCCTGCTATTATATCTGCATGGCCAAGAGCCCAAGAGGAGGTTGAAAATGCATGGAAATGAACTGTCAAAAAAATCACAAATCTTTGATGTTACAGTTTCTTGAGTTCCATTACAAGTCTAGTGTCAGTCTGTCATATAGATTAGAGAAATTCTGGGATCCCAATGCTAACAATGCATAAATCACTCGATTTCAATTGTAAAATCGCAACTGGCCGGGATAATAGTGCAGCACTACATACTGGATTAGAAAGTCAGAATAGACAAAAGTTAACCACTTACATATTCTCCCCCGCAAAAAAAAAAAAAACCACTTACATATTCTCCTTTTGTTATGTGAGGATGCGCCGGCTCCTGCAATTTGTCAAAGAAAAGAATTGTCATTGGCTTGATGTCAAAGAGACCTACAAAGTTTACTACTCGCATTTATCACTTATTTGGTAGATAACACAATTATTATTATTATTTTAGTAGTAGTAGTCGTGGCGTCAATTCTTTTCTTTGATAGCCACTCTGCTTGTCCTTTTGTGTTTATGAGCTTAAGACGGTAAACCACATTCTCCTCGATTGCGTGTTCACTCGGCAAACTTGGCACCGTTTGTTGTTGCCCCTTGGCTGGACTGCTCTCCCCCCTTCCTGCGACAGTTCACTTCAGGACTGGTGGCCATCTTCTAGGGCTTGTTTGCCTGAGCATCTTCGCTCCGGCTTTGACTTACTGCTCCTTCTAGTCTTTTGGCAGCTGTGGAAGGAGCGGAACTCCAGGGTTTTTGACTTGGTACTCTCCTTAGTCCCCATTCTCATTGATTCCATCCACTCGGAAGGTTGTTTGTGGTCTGCCTCGGGCATTGTCACTTTTGGGGATTTGCTGGGAGTATAGTGTGGCGCCACCCCCTCCCTCTTGTTTGTTGAAATAGTTTTTCTTTTCGCACTTGGTTGTTAGAGTGGTTTTTTTACTATCCCCCTCCCGGCATTGGCCTGTCTAGCGGATTGCGTTGTGTAACAAAACATCTATTCTTCTAATATATTGATGTGTGATCCTTTTGCGTGTTCGCAAAATAAGTAGTACCAGTAGTATCGTACCAGTTGGCTTGTTCCTGTTCTGCAAGGCGGCCTGCAGCTTCACACTGAAGCTGGAGTCCTTGTCGTAGGAGCGGCTCCACAGCATGACGCCGCCGTAGTTGGCGGCGCCTTCCACCACCGGCAGCACCTGCGACGCAAGCGTGTCCGCGTCGACGAACCCGCTGTCCGCGGCATCCAGCGACGCCGGCAGCCCCAGGAACACGGTCGACGCCGGCAAGCCGGCCGTCCACTGCTGCCACGCGCTCCGCAGCGCGCTCGCATCCCCTGGCGCGGCGGCGTACTGGCACGGCGGGTTGTTGTAGAACTGCACCCACACGTGGTCGAACA
>CM020178.1:28839976-28880242 GCA_009805545.1 Oryza longistaminata | reverse complement strand
TCTCAGATGAGAAGTTATGATAAAAGGCACTAATTCTGAATAATTCCTACAAAGCGAATAATAATAGCACACCTTGACCTCCGCCAAGAAGCTTGTGGATCGACTTGTGCCCATGAAATGGCATTCTGACATTTCTGGTCACTTCAGAATCTCTCGGAAATGAGAGGCATAGCTTCGTGTGTGTGTTGGGTGGGGGGGGGGGGGGGGGGGGGGAGGGGGGAGGATAAAACTTGTATTTCTGATCGATCTGGTTAGAGAACATCGTCTTTATAAGCACTTAAAAATGTAGTATAATCTCTCAAGGAGCCTATAACTGGCAAGGAAAGGATAGCTTGGCCTGTGGATTGAGCCGTTGAAGGGAACAAACGAATACATTACCCTACCAGATGTTTGCCACGACATGGGCGACGTCATGCTAGGCAAGAAGCAAGAACAAAGTTTAGCTGTCAAAAGCATTAAGAAATGCTAGAGGCTTTCCAGATTATGTTCTATCTCAGTCAGACCAATGGGGCAAAATTTACTACTATTTGCCATACATTAACACACGTAAAAGTCCTGTACTCAACCTAACTGTTGAACGGTCCTGTTCTGGCGAACGGTGAGAATGCACCTAATAGACGGGACAACGCTTCTTTCACCGCTACTCTACATCTGAGACGGGGACGCGTGAGGTGCTTTCGCCATGACGGCCTTGGTTGTTGCAGTCACTGCGCACGGCTTGCACACGTGACTCACCTGCCACATTGCCCCGCCGCTTCGCCGGCGCCTACAAAAGCCACACACGCACGCCGGCCACGACAACCACCTTAGCATCCCGGTGTCCAGCAAGAGATCCATCAAGCCGTCGCGATGACGCGGGCCTTCTTTTTCCTCCGTTCTCGCGGCGATCGCCATCGCCGCCGCTGCTGAGCAGCCTCCTCCTCCTGCAGGCTACCCCGGCCGCGCGCCAGCGCGAGGGCCTCAAGAAGGCTTCGTGCGAACCTGATGCAGCTGAGCCGTGCGTCAGCGCGTCTCCGTGAGGGGCAGGGCTCGCCGTCGTCCGCGTGCTGCTCCAACGTCAAGGCGCAGGGCTCCAGCTGCCTGTGCCTCTACAAGGACGACCCGAAAGTGAAGCGCATCGTCAGCTCCAATCGCACCAAGAGGGTCTTCACGCGTGCAAGGTGCCCGCGCCGAACTGCTAAGCCTTGCATTTGCCATTGTTCAGTGAGGCAGAAACCTGTCACTGCTCGCAGCTACAACACTTCTGAATGTGGTGCCAAAAGGAACGATCAACTGTCGCTGCTATCTCTCAAGAAAATTAGCCAGTAATAAACTCAGTTGAGTGCATAACAACTTGGCAGTACTGTGCGCCACAGTGTACTCACGCTACCCAAACTCCGAAGCAGTTCTGTCTTCCATACTGACAAGTGACAACAAGAACAGATTGTTCAGAATCCCAAGCACACGATGCGAACGACCGTGCTCTACCGTTTTACGCTACGTTGCACAACTGAAATCCGCATACCATTTCCCGGCCGGGCGCGCCATCCTCCGCTTCAAATGCAGCACAACAAGCACAGCTCCATCTACAAATACTACCCCCTCTCGTGCTCTCCCAAACCATCCCAACCTTGCTGCTCATCTCAGCACTTACCGGCGTTGCCGTCAGCGACGAGTCATAGCCTAACATGGTGCTCGTCCTCGTACTCGTACTCGTACTGGCCGTGGTCACCTCTCCAGGCACGGTGTGCGGGGCGTTCCGGACAGCGCCGGGCGGCCGCGACGAAGTGCGACCCGCTGGCGCTGGCCCGTGCGCGCGGCGATCCTATGGGGAGAGGCGCCGTCCACCGCGGTGCTGCGCGGGCTCGGGGCGCAGAAGCGCTGCCTGTGCAGGTACGCGAAGAACCCCGACCTGAGGAAGTACATCAACTCCCAGAACAGCAGAAGGGTGCGCAGCCGCCTGCAGCGTGCCGGCCCCAGGTGCTAACTTGGGTGAATCGCTATTTGTAAGATTCCGGTCTTCTCCGGATGGAACTATGGATCGATCTCATGCTCCTGGGCTTCAATCTCGGCCCCTCGACTATCATCCTTTTTCTTTGGTAGTGCTACCATGTGAGATTGCGAGTATGTATGTGATGTGTGATGTGTCCATGTGGCAGAAGTATTAGCTAGTAGCTGTTAGTGCTTTTCTGTTAGTTAGTGTCTTTTAGGTGTGTGCTGTTTACAGTGATGGAAAAAAAATCAGAAGATTAAAAGTGTGTTGCTCGTCTTCATGCTTAATGGACCTTTTGTTGTGAGATTTCCAGAAATAATAATTCGAATTCAACCTGTATATAATATATACCTCTGATTCCCAGATACTTGGCTAGAGGTTAAAATACGGAATGAGCACTTTCCACCTGCAGAGACAACACTATACAAGTATGCATAGTTCCTGAAGCTACTACTGTATATATAAAAAAGGAAAGTTGTCTGAAACTATTCCTCTTCTGACAAATAACAAAATGCAATATTTCTGTGCTTCTTTTGAATTTAACACTATTACGCTTATGCAAAGAGCGCGGCAGTTCCTTTCTTGCGAGGTACAAACACTACTTTCTTGATTTTTGACAATGTTTACTATCGATGTTAACTACTCGATAGATTTCTTGGCAAATCCATGTTTGTGCTGCATTTTCCAACATTCGTCGACGACTCTGCTCATCGAAGGGTCGATTTGCAGGTGCCATGTATGCACCACAGACCAACTATGATGATCCTCCTTACAGACTCTCTTGTTTCATCACTGATGTCAGAAATTACTATTGCAGAACTTGATGTCCAAGGTGATCAAACCAGCCATTGAGCAAAATACTAGTGGTAGTGTCAGCACCAACATTAATACGTCTTTTTGCTCTAATCATACCAAGGACCATCACCCCATAGCTGTAGACATCAGACTTGCTGCTCACTGCTCCGAAATTCCTGGCACTACTTCAGGTGCATCATAGCCATCTCTCCCCTCACTTTTTGAGCAGCGATTCTTGCTCTCTTTCCACAAGCACAAGTTTGCTACTCCAAAATCAGAATCTTTGGGCATAGCTCCTGATCCAGTAGAATGGTTCTTGGCTTGATTTTGAGAGCATGATTGCGCATTGCCGCTCGTGGAGAAACTCTAGTCCTCTCGCACAACCAATTGCAATTTCATATAATTTCTCCCAGTATATCCAAAGGGAATAATTCTCCTCTATAGAGTCATCATTGCTGAAAGCATAGCTTTCAAGGAACCTTTGGCATGAACTCGTAGATTAGAGCTCTTGCTGTCCTTGCAAGCAGAACCCCAGCAGAGGAACAACATTGACATGCGAAATTGTGCCAATGCTGCAACCTCGTTCAGAAACTCCTTGTCATTACCTCTTGCAATTTCTTCAGTAACTTGACCACTATCTGATGGCCATCACGGAGGTGCCTTGTAGACATCACCATGGTTGCCTTGGCCTTCTTGTGAGCAAAGTTTTGGTCATTCTTTCAACTTCGAATAGCTGTATCTTTTCGATGTTGAGCTCGCGGTTTTTTCTGAGATGGCTCTGCCTTTGAGGGGTCGTCAATTCTTGTACAGGAGGATGCTGCCCTGGTGTTTTTTAGGCACAGGAAATAGGTTATAAGAAGCAGGAACATAGTAGTACGCCGGCGGAAAACTCCTGCTATTATATCTGCATGGCCAAGAGGGGTTGAAAATGCATGGAAATGAACGTAAAATAAAATTCACAATATTTGATGTTACATTTTCTTGAGTTCCATTACAGTCTAGTGCATATAGATTAGAGAAATTCTGGTACCTAATGCTAACAATGCATATTCACTCGATTTCCATTGTAAAATTCAACTGGCTGGGATAATAGTGCAGCACTACATACCGATCAGAAATCAGAATAGACAAAAGTTAACCACTTACATATTTTCCTTTTGTTAGTTGAGGATGCGCCGGCTCCTGCAATTTTTTGTCAAGAAAGAATATTGTCATTGGCATATGTCAAAGAGACCTACAAAGATTACTACTCGCCTTTATCAATTCATTGGTAGATACACAATTATTATTAGCATTTAACAGTAGTAGTGTGAAGTACCAGTTGGCTTGTTCCTGTTCTGCAAGCGCCTGCAGCTTCACACTGAAGCTGGAGTCCTTGTCGTAGGAGCGGCTCCACAGCATGACGCCCGCTAGTTGCGGCGCCTTCCACCACCGCAGCACCTGCGACGCAAGCGTGTCCGCGTCGACAACCCGCTGTCCGCGCATCCAGCGACGCCGGCAGCCCCAGGAACACGGTCGACGCCGGCAAGCGGCCGTCCACTGCTGCCACGCGCTCCGCAGCGCCTCGCGTCCCTGGCGCGGCGGGCGTACTGACCGGCGGGTTGTTGTAGAAACTGCACCCACACGTGGTCGAACAGCCCCGTGGCGAGCGCCGCGCGAGGGACGCGTCGGGTACGGGCACTGCGGCGCGGCGGTGAGCAGGTACGTCTTGCGGCCCCCCCGCGGCGGCCGCGCGCCCTTGTGTACAGCGACGCCAGGTTCCTGGCGAGGTCGTCGTAGAACCTGGAGGGTGACTCTATGTCGAAGTCGACGCCGTCGAGCACGGCGTCGCCGAGCGGGGCGGCGCGCGGTGCGCCTTCGCCGCGAGGGAAGTTGTCCCAGAGGTACGCGGCCAGGTCCCGCGCGTCGGAGGGCACGACAGTTGTACCCAAGCGCGCCGCCGCCGATGTGAGCGAGCAACCTTGTGACGCCGGCGGCCTGGCAGGACGCGATGTCGGCGGCGAGGGACGCGCAGGTCCCCGACGGGGCGTCGCAGTGGTCGGCCAGGTTGAGGACCGGGGCGCGGCCGGCGCCGAACGTGGAGAGGAAGGCGAGGTTGACGTACGCGTAGAGGCCGGTGCCGCATGTCTCCCCGAGCGTGCCCTCGCTGCCGTTCTGGCCCCAGTAGACGGCGATGTTGACTCCGGCCGACGCCGGCGACATCGCTAGGTCGACGGTGGACATCGACAAGAGCACGGACGCCAAGAAGCAGAGCTTGCCGGACATGGCGAAAGCCCGAAAGGTGCCGAGGCGGTGCGTTCAAAGGGCAAATGTGCTGCAAACATATAGTTTGGTTGATTTATGGAGGAAATGGTGCGGTATATTGAGGAGTTGGAATTCGTTGCAAATGGCAAGGCGGCCGTGTTGTCTCTTGTGCATGGATTAGTCAGGAGAGAAGGCTGAAGCGGACATATGGAAGCTGTTTAGTTTCTCACAGGCTTGAAAACTTCAGTGTCAACAGTATATTTTTTCTTTGAACTATATAAATGATCGACAGGTTTATAATAGAAGGGAAGGGAGAAGAGGGATGTGTCACTTACATGTGGGGTCCACTACCCTTTAATTTATTTTTTAACTGAAATGCCACGTAAGCTGCCACGTAAGCGGCCACGTAGGGATGTAAAGTGATATGGTTTCAACAGTTCAGGTACTCTATATACTGCGTGGAGGATGGAATTCAGACTCAACTAGAAAAAAACACGCGACGTTGCCGCGTGCAACACTCGATGGGCCACACTATTTGGCCGTATTGAGACAGAATGATCAGTTTAACAACAATGCAAGTTGTAGCAAAATACTATATTGCACAATCATGATTACTACAGCAGTTAAATTTTAAAAATTAATTTATGGCATATAATGTGATATAGACTGTATAATCTGAACAAAACACAATGGTTATCCTATATACTTATATAGTTCATCTCCACTAAGTGTAGTTAATGCTATTTCTCTCTTCTCATTAACCCACATCACCCTAATTATTTTTAGCCTTTGGATAATAGATCTATGGTCTAAATTGTTTCTTCTTTCTTCTCTCTTAAAAACATGCAATCTCAATTACTTTTAGGCTCAGAATTGTATCAAATTGTTTTTAGTTTTGTACATATTATGCAACTTAATTTTCCACAGCAACGCCGCGGGGTATGAGTATGTGACATATTATAGACATTTGATCTGGAGCTTAAATAATGGAAGATTTTAATAAAGCTCCCTATCAATTTTGTATTAGAGTAACTGGAAAGTAGATGAGTGTAGGTTCTTGGTGAGTGCTAAATACACCAAAAATAAATTGGCTGGTAGATGAGAGGATAACAAAAGTATCCAGCTTGGGCTATAAATAGCAAAAGTCAGTGTTTTCTTCTTCATTATTTTCCCAAAAAAAATAATTAGAATCCTTGTCAAAGTATGTTACTAAGGAACCAGCAATTCTTTCTCATGCAGTACTTAACACAATGCAGTAGCTAGGTTGGGCAAGTATGAGGTTTCTATGTAGTGTCAGGTATATATGTGAATATAACTACATGTAAACAGGGTATCTGGTAGGTAACCGTGAAATTGAAGCAGCCATATAAGGTAATACACTTGCTTGAAATGGTGCCAAGCTTATGCACAGTACAGTAGTAGGTTAATTATATGATTGAAAAACAAAAAATCTGAAGTACATTCTCTGTTTGTTTGAACAACTTTCTGGATTGAAGATAAATTTCAATAAAAGTGAAATTTTTTGTTTTGGAGAAGCCCAAGACAAACAGGAGCTTTATAGTGGTATTTTTACTTGTGAGATAGGCAACTTACCCCTGAAATATTTAGGAATTCCTATTGATCAGAGAAGACTTCTGAACAAAGATTGGAAGGGGACAGAAAACAAAATGGAACACAAATTAGGATGTTGGCAGGGCAAACTCCAATCTATTGGAGGGAGGTTGATTTTGATCAACTCAAGCCTAAGCAATACACCTATGTATATGATCTCTTTTTACAAATTGCCAAAAGGAGTCAAAGAAAGGTTGGATTATTTCAGAAGAAGATTTTTATGGCAGGAGGATCAGGGAATAAGAAAATATCATCTGGTTAATTGGCCTTTGGTTTGTTCACCTAGGGACCAGGGAGGTTTGGGAATTTTGGATCTAGAGATCATGAACTGTGCTATGTTGGGAAAATGGATATGGAGATTGGAAAATGAGAGGGGTTGGTGGCAGGATATTCTCACAAAAAAATACTGTCACAACAAAGTTTTGTCAGGTTTGAAAGTGAAACCTGGAGTCTCTCATTTCTGGCAAGGAATTATGGATGTGAAAGAAATGTTTTATAAATTTTGTACTAAAGTAGTTGGCAATGGAAGGAATACTTTGTTTTGGGAAGATAATTGGATAGGAGGTAAACCTTTGGCTGAACAGTTCCCTGATCTGTATAATATTACTTTGACAAAAAAGATTACTGTGGCAAATGTGAAACAAGGGGGGATTGACTCTATTAAATTCAGAAGGGATGTCCTGGGGAATAAACTGAGGAATTGGCTGAAAATTAAACAATTCTGGGGTGATTTGGTTCTGGAAGATGGAACCAAAGATACACTCCGGTGGAGTTTGACCAAAGATGGGAAATTCACTGTGAATTCCTTTTACAAAGCTCTGAAGATGCAACAGGTGATTTTCCCGCATAAAAAGTTATGGAGTTTCAAAGTGCCTTTGAAAATCAAAATTTTTATTTGGCTATTTACAAAAAACAAGATTCTCACAAAGGACAATCTTTTCAAAAGGGGCTAGAGAAAAGGGAAGGCTAATTGCCAATTCTGTGATCAAACAGAAACTTTACAACACCTCTTTTTTGATTGCCCTTTAGCTAGATTGTTATGGAATATTGTGAAATGTGCTCTCAATATAAATCCTGTGTTGAATAGACAAGATCTGTTTGGATCTTGGATGAACAAGATTGATAAATTTACAAAAAAACTTGTGGTAGTGGGTCTTGCGGCAATAATATGGACAATCTGGAAATTTCGTAATAAAGCTTGTTTTGAAAAAAAACTCCCAGCTGATCCTACTAATCTGGTGTTTATGGCTTGCTCTTTGGTGGAATCGTGGGCAACTTTGCAGAAGCAGGAGGGAAGTCGAAGAAATCTTCAATTGGGGGCCAGGTTGCTAAAGCAAGTGGTAAATGAAGTCTACAACTCGAAGCTCGGCTGGAGAGGAGGCGTTAGAAGGATTGGGTCATAACTCAGGAAAGGGAATGTTTACTGAGTTTTTTGTGTGGATGGATTGAGCAAAGATAGCTCTGTAATAGATAATCTAGCTATGGCCTTTTGCATAAGGGTCGGTTGTCCTCCCTCAGATGCTTTAGTTTTTTTCCGTTTTGCTGTTTGGTACTCTTGTAATCTGACTTGATCTCATTTCTAGTAAAAGAAATGGGGGCTTCATGCCCTAGTTCTAAATAAAAAATTCAATCGCACATAAGTCGAACCGTTGGATCATATACATAGCAATTTCCCTTTGCTGCACGCAAATGAAAATGGTGACTAAAATTCCCATCAGCGGAGCATATATTGTTTCTGTAAGGGCCTATCGTTCACTGACAACGGGAAGCCCTGACGAAGAACCTGGCCGTATCCACCCCTCCTCCAATCTTTTGGGTCCATCGGTTGATATTTGACCACAGGAACTTCGTAGGTTTTCTGGCAAAACTGCGACCAGTTCCCAGGCGGCACTTGATCCTTCGGAAGCACGTGAGAGGAAGAGATTCGGGATGATCGGGTCGATGTTTTCCGGTGGGAGGAAGAGATTCGGGAAGGAGCAGCCGAGAAAGAAGACGAGGTAATCCAACGACATGCCAGCAGGGAAGAACAGCCATGAGCCCTGTGCGAAGGTCACGTTGTGATCGACTCTTGGGCAGCCGCTGCTGTCGTTGACGACCTCCTGATCGACCAGGGACACGTTGGTGATGCTCCCGTAGTTGATGTAGTTAACCTTGTACTTCTCGGCGCCGTTGAGTTGCAGGATGGGCTGCACGTCGTCGCAATCGATCGCCAAGCCGGGGTATCCGCAGTATGAGTTGCTGAACCCGTTGATATCTTTCGTCTTTGTAGCAAAGTAGAACGGGTAGCTGATACTGACGTTCCCGCAGGTGGTTGTTTCCTGCAGGCACATGGAAGTGTCGTAGGTGTCGCCGGAAGCATCGCCATGGGAAGCGGCAACCAAGAGGAGGAGGAGCGGCAGCAGCCGGGAACACAGCGAGAGAAGCATGGCTAGCTAGAGATCGAAGTCAGCATGAGCAAACAGTTAGGTTCTGAAAAATGGTTAGATGACTTGATGCTTAGTGGCCCGCCCGCCCGTCCGTTTACTAGTAACTAGTAAGCAGAGAGCTGGTACATATATACAGTTGTTTGGCAGATATCGGGGAAGATGAATGAGTTACGGTACATGACATTACATGACAGTATTCGTAGACGTCTAGTCAGGGCCACTACGGTCTTCCATTTTGCTCCGTGAGACACGGTGCGTATCGACGTCCACATAATGCTCAAGACGGATTTTACACTTTTTTGTACGGGATAATTTCCATTTTGGATTACCAAGTACCAAAGTATAAGAAAACGACGGATCGAGGTGGCAATGGCATGCAATTAGACGTTTGGATGAGATTTCAAATGAGTGATTAATAGTAGTTGTTTTGATAGTGTTTCAAAGCTGTTTTAAACCCTGGGGTCTACGAATATTATGCACATAGATTTTCAACAGCATATTAGTGAGACTAGGAATATGCCGCTGGTTTTAATATCTTCGAGCGTGTGTTAAGGCGGGTGTGTGAGTGTATCTTCGAACGTGTGTTAAGGCAGGTGTGTGAGTATGGTGTTATATGTATAGTGGTGTATGGATGTGTATCAATCATGTAATAAAAAAAAAGTTAATCATCAAATTTGCATGACTTACTTGATGCAGACCTGCAATCCTGGCTCTGGCTGCCCACCTTCCCATCGGAGCACAAACAACCTAGGAACACCCTGTTCTGGCTGTAGGAGCAGTACCCCCGGGATTGCTCGCAGAGGTAGCATTGTTCATATTTCGATGAGTTCCATGCCAGCTCGAATCCCTTATTAAGCACTTCACCGTATCCACCACTTGGAAGCGCACTCTGGTTACTTGACTTAAGAATATCCCCATTTACCGGCACGGCGATGATCTGGCTGCAGCGCCTGGCCAATTCGGACTCTACTGATGCTTCAAGCTCGCTGGAGGTGAACACGAAGGAATCTCCACCGTTATGCCCGTTGCTGAAGTTTTTGCAGTTGATTTGGTACTGCGCAAAAGGAACCAGCCTTGTACCGATTGGCGGTGCAAGGTTGAGGTTGCAGCCGAAGAAGAAGGTGAGATTGTCAAGGGAGCCGGTGTATCGCAGCCACTCATAGTCCTGGCCGAAGGTGACGTTGTGGCGCACTCTGGGGCAGCTGCCGCTGCTGAGCGCATCGGTGTCCGCGAGCACGATGGTACGATTGACGTAGAAGATGTCCAGCACAGTGTAGTTGTCTCCACCGAGTTGGATGGTGGGAGTCTCGTTCCTCCCGTCCCGGCTGCAAAAGATCTTCAAATCGGTGTAGCCGCAAGAAAATGGGGTGTAATCATCGGTTGCGTTGGAAAGGTAGAAAGGATAGGAGATATTGACGCCTCCGCACTCGTATGACTTTGAGCAAATGGAAGGGTCGTAATTGGGTGGAAGAGACGAGCTGTGGGAAACAGAGGCATGGACGCCGAGGATGAAGAAGAAGAGGAGCAAACTTGGTAGGCGAGCCATGGCGAGACGACGTGAAAAGAGGCGTCCCCGTGTGGCCGTGCTCTGTTCGTTTGCTCTATATATCCGGACAACGAGTTTGGTTTTTGCTGAGATGTAGTTGATTTGACCGGCATTAGCGACTTCAGTACACGGTGCTAGTAGTCAATTTCGGAGTACAGCAATTGACTAACTGGACTACTAGCAGCGTTGAACATGACAGGAAATTTTAGACCTGATCTGATTTCTTTAATCCCAACTTCCTAACCTCACCCAACTACTCCCTCAGTTTAAAAAGAGTTGCCCCATCTGTCACACAATATAAAAGATTTTAAAGACATGTGACGCATCCTATTACTACGAAACTGGACATCTGATTTTTTAGGGATGTGACGTATCCTAGTACTACGAATCTAAACAAATATATTTAGATTTATAGTACTAGAATATGTCACATTCCTCCAAAATCCCTTATACTCCCTCCATCCCTAAATGTTTAACGCCGTTGACTTTTTAAACATGTTTGACTGTTCATCTTATTCAAAAAATTTAAATAATTATTAATTCTTTTTCTATCATTTGATTCATTGTTAAATATACTTTTATGTATATATATAGTTTTACATATTTCACAAAAGTTTTTGAATAAGACGAATGGTCAAACATATTTAAAAAAGTCAACGGCGTCAAACATTTATGTAAGGAGGGAGTATTATGGGACGGAGGGAGTAAGATACAACCTCAAAAGTGATTTTTAATATATTTTTTAGATAGATGGAGTAAATACTATCTCTTAACCTTTATATTTTATAGGATGAATGTAGTATTTTCTCCGTTTCAAAATATAAGGGGCACAACTACCTTTAATTAAAAGGCTACGGTCTTCCATTTTGCTCCGTTGAGACACGGTGCGTATCGACGTCCACATAATGCTCAAGACGGATTTTACAATTATTTTGTACGGGATAATTTCCATTTTGGATTACATCTGAACGGCAAAGATATATAGATTTTAGGGGTCTACCGAGTATAAACAAAATGACGGAGGTGTCATGCACTTGGACGTTTGGATGATATTTCAAATAAGTGACTAATAGTTGGTTTGATATTGTTACAAAGTTCTAAAAAAAACAAATTTGCAGGACTTACTTAATGCAGACGAGTTGCTGGCACCGTTGTTTCTGCAATCCTGGTCGCCCACCTTCCCGTCGGAGCACAAGCAACCTAGGAATGTCCTGTTCTGGCTGTAGGAGCAGTGCCCCTGGGATTGCTCGCACAGGTTGCATTGTTCATCTTTACTTGAGTTCCAGGCCAGATCGAACTCATCTTAAGCACTTGACCGTATCCACCACTTGGGAGCGCACTCTGGTTACTTGAATTAAGAATACTTCCATTTACCGGCACGACGATGACCTGGCTGCAGCGCCTGGCCAATTCGGACTCTACTGGTGCCTCGAGCTCGCCGGAGGTGAACACGAACGAATCTCCACCGTCAGGACCGTTGCTGAAGGTTTTGCAGTTGATTTGGTACTGGTCTGCAAGACTAACCAGCCTTGGATCGATTGGTGGTGAAAGGTTGAGTTTGCAGCCGAAGAAGAAGGTGAGGTTGTCACGGGAGCCGGTGTATTGAAGCCACTCGTAGGCCTGGCCGAAGGTGACGTTGTGGCGCACTCGGGGGCAGCTGCCGCCGCGGAGGGCATCGGTGTCCGCGAGCACGATGGTGCGATTGTCGTAGAAGATGTTCAGCACAGTGTAGTTGTCTCCACCGAGTTGGATGGTGGGAGTCTCGTTCCTCCCGTCCCGGTCCCGGCTGCAAAAGATCTTCAAATCGGTGTAGCCGCAAGAAAATGGGGTGTAATCATCGGTTGCGTTGGAAAGGTAGAAAGGATAGGAGATATTGACGCCTCCGCACTCGTATGACTTTGAGCAAATGGAAGGGTCGTAATTGGGTGGAAGAGACGAGCTGTGGGAAACAGAGGCATGGACGCCGAGGATGAAGAAGAAGAGGAGCAAACTTGGTAGGCGAGCCATGGCGAGACGACGTGAAAAGAGGCGTCCCCGTGTGGCCGTGCTCTGTTCGTTTGCTCTATATATCCGGACAACGAGTTTGGTTTTTGCTGAGATGTAGTTGATTTGACCGGCATTAGCGACTTCAGTACACGGTGCTAGTAGTCAATTTCGGAGTACAGCAATTGACTAACTGGACTACTAGCAGCGTTGAACATGACAGGAAATTTTAGACCTGATCTGATTTCTTTAATCCCAACTTCCTAACCTCACCCAACTACTCCCTCAGTTTAAAAAGAGTTGCCCCATCTGTCACACAATATAAAAGATTTTAAAGACATGTGACGCATCCTATTACTACGAAACTGGACATCTGATTTTTTAGGGATGTGACGTATCCTAGTACTACGAATCTAAACAAATATATTTAGATTTATAGTACTAGAATATGTCACATTCCTCCAAAATCCCTTATACTCCCTCCATCCCTAAATGTTTAACGCCGTTGACTTTTTAAACATGTTTGACTGTTCATCTTATTCAAAAAATTTAAATAATTATTAATTCTTTTTCTATCATTTGATTCATTGTTAAATATACTTTTATGTATATATATAGTTTTACATATTTCACAAAAGTTTTTGAATAAGACGAATGGTCAAACATATTTAAAAAAGTCAACGGCGTCAAACATTTATGTAAGGAGGGAGTATTATGGGACGGAGGGAGTAAGATACAACCTCAAAAGTGATTTTTAATATATTTTTTAGATAGATGGAGTAAATACTATCTCTTAACCTTTATATTTTATAGGATGAATGTAGTATTTTCTCCGTTTCAAAATATAAGGGGCACAACTACCTTTAATTAAAAGGCTACGGTCTTCCATTTTGCTCCGTTGAGACACGGTGCGTATCGACGTCCACATAATGCTCAAGACGGATTTTACAATTATTTTGTACGGGATAATTTCCATTTTGGATTACATCTGAACGGCAAAGATATATAGATTTTAGGGGTCTACCGAGTATAAACAAAATGACGGAGGTGTCATGCACTTGGACGTTTGGATGATATTTCAAATAAGTGACTAATAGTTGGTTTGATATTGTTACAAAGTTCTAAAAAAAACAAATTTGCAGGACTTACTTAATGCAGACGAGTTGCTGGCACCGTTGTTTCTGCAATCCTGGTCGCCCACCTTCCCGTCGGAGCACAAGCAACCTAGGAACGCCCTGTTCTGGCGGTAGGAGCAGTGCCCCTGGGATTGCTCGCACTGGTAGCATTGTTCATCTTTCCTTGAGTTCCATGCCAGGTCGAACCCCTTATTAAGCACTAGACCGTATCCACCACTTGGCAGCGCACTCTGGTTACTCGAATTAAGAATACCCCCATTTACCGGCACGACGATGACCTGGCTGCAGCGCCTGGCCAATTCGGACTCTACTGGTGCCTCGAGCTCGCCGGAGGTGAACACGAACGAATCTCCACCGTCAGGACCGTTGCTGAAGGTTTTGCAGTTGATTTGGTACTGGTCTGCAAGACTAACCAGCCTTGGATCGATTGGTGGTGAAAGGTTGAGTTTGCAGCCGAAGAAGAAGGTGAGGTTGTCACGGGAGCCGGTGTATTGAAGCCACTCGTAGGCCTGGCCGAAGGTGACGTTGTGGCGCACTCGGGGGCAGCTGCCGCCGCGGAGGGCATCGGTGTCCGCGGGCACGATGGTGCGATTGTCGTAGAAGATGTTCAGCACAGTGTAGTTGTCTCCACCGAGTAGGATGGTGGGAGTCTCGTTCCTCCCGTCCCGGTCCCGGCTGCAAAAGATCGTCAAATCGGTGTAGCCGCAAGAAAATGGAGTGTAATCATCAGTTGCGTTGGAAAGATAGAAAGGATAGGAGATATTGACGCCTCCGCACTCGGATGACTTGGAGCAAATGGAAGTGTTGTAAGTGGGTGGGAGAGGCGAGCCATGGGAAACGGAGGCATGGACGCCGATGAGGACGACAATGAGGATGAGAAGAAAAATTGTGAGCAAAAAGTGTGGTAGGGGAGCCATTGCGACACAATCTGCTCTGTTTGTTTTGCTCTATCCTCACGCGTTTTGTTTTGTGAGAATCCCCGTATGCAAGTCGCGCGAAGACTTGTAGTTGACTTGATCGGGCGTTAGTGACTGGGTAGGTGGGGACTGGGGAACACGAAAGCCTGCGATTTTTCAGCCCGAGCGACACAATCGATGGAAACTAAGAGCAGGTACAATAGAAAGCTATAAGCCAGCTATAACCACATATCAAGAAGAAAAGAGAAGAGAGAGAAAAAAGCGGGCTACAGATTTGTAGCCGGCTACAACACGGACTCTAAGACATTATGTGTATATGATAAATGGAACCAGATATTAATAGTGTAGTATATTTTTATAGTTAACTATTATATGAATGGACTATAGCTTTTGAATGATAGATCTATGATCTAAATTGTTTCTTCTTTCTTCTCTCTTAAAAACATGCAATCTCAATTACTTTTAGGCTCAAAATTGTATCAAATTGTTTTTAGTTTTGTACATATTATGCAACTTAATTTTCCGCAGCAACACCGCGGGGTATGAGTATGTGACATATTATAGACATTTGATCTGGAGCTTAAATAATGGAAGATTTTAATAAAGCTCCCTATCAATTTTGTATTAGAGTAACTGGAAAGTAGATGAGTGTAGGTTCTTGGTCAGTGCTAAATACACCAAAAATAAATTGGCTAGTAGATGAGAGGATAACAAAAGTATCCAGCTTGGGCTATAAATAGCAAAAGTCAGTGTTTTCTTCTTCATCATTTTCCCAAAAAAAATAATAATTAGAATCCTTGTCAAAGTATGGCAATTCTTTCTCATGCAGTACTTAACACAATGCAGTAGCTAGGTTGGGCAAGTATGAGCTAGGTTTCTATGTAGTGTCAGCTATATATATGTGAATACTACATGTAAACAGGGTATCTGGTAGGTAACCCTGAAATTGAAGCAGCCATATAAGGTAATACATTTGCTTGAAATGGTGCCAAGCTTATGCACAGTACAGGTAGTAGGTTAATTATATGATTGAAAAACAAATGATTTTAAATATGAGTAATTGTTTACCTGATCATTACTGTTCGGATCTTCATAAGCTATTTTGCCTGACAAACTGCTTGTCTCTAAATTACATGGCTCAACTTCCATGATCTGAATATCTTGGGGTGGTTCTCACTAAATTAAGTGTGTCAATTTTTCACTATAGTGGCAGAACAGCGAAATTTAACCACCAGATAATCACAGGAATAAATATTCGAGGAATTAAATTAAGTTAACCAACTGAAAGTCTGAAACTTCTTATGCATGGGTAGTCAGTAGTCTCCTAGTCAATACAAGCCCCAAAGCTGGAGCTAAGCAAAGACTTAACAAATAAAATTCAAATGTTATAATTAAATATTGGCGAAATTGTCAAACAAAAGACAGAAAACCTCATGATATTGGAACTTGGTAGAGTAGGAGTAGTACCAGCATCACTAAACAGAATACATTCTACAAAGGTTCTATCTTAATGAAGATGGTCCTCATTATACGTTTACAATAACAAAGGGACAGTAAAACTTCTTTCCGATTGCTTCCATTCCCAATAACTTATAGTATAACAAATAGTCTAATATATATCAGTGAAGTAACAGATCTAGCTGTTTTTTTTTTTTAAGAATGAAAAAACTGCAATATTTATATCACCAATACATGTGATTGCCATTCATTGAGCTCGCGGACGTCGTCCTCGCGGTGCAGGACGTGCTCGCCGCAGAGATACCGGCCGAAGGCCACCGCCTCCTCCTCGTGGTGTTGTCTCTGTGCAGGACATGCTTGCCGCAGAGGTATCGGCCGGAGGTCGCTACCTCTTTCTCCCGGTGGATCAGACAAGATGGAGAATGAATGTGAAACAATGACAAGAGAAAAGAGGAACGATGGAGAATGAATGGATATACAGAGAAGATGAAGAGTGAATCAAGATTATAGGAGACCAAGAGTCGTGACCCTTCCGGAAACATCAGGTGGCTTTGCACTTTTTGATTTTAATCCAACGTAAGATTGTTTTTTATATTTTAGTCCTTCTCAAGTGTGGGAGCGCACGCACGAACCACGCTGTGCCACGTGGCATCGCTAATTGCTCGATAATTTGCACGGATTTCGATAGTAAGAGATGACAATGGGGACCTCAACTAAACTTATTCCTTCCCAATCCAACAACTCAAGGCCCACTAGAGATGAACAGAGAACAAATCCAACACCAGCCGACTGACACGTACCCGACGCATCGCATCGCCCTTCGTCACGCCGCCGCATCCTCCTTCGTCCGCAGCTCGCCGCCCGCCCCCATCCCCCTCGACCCTCCGTATGCAGCCAGCGGCGCTAGCCTTCTCTGCACTCACCGCATCCTGAGCCACCGCGGTCGACGGGCCTTGACTCCGGAACCGGTTCGGGCGACGGCGGACGGTGAACTTCTGAGATCTGAAGTCTGAACTACTACTCTGACTTCAGGTAAGCTCTGACTCTGAAACTGCGATGTCCAGTTTACAGTTCAAGTATCCGTAGTTCCGCATTGCAGCGCAGATGGGAATTTTAGTTGCGATTTCAAATTTATACAGTATTCTAAGAAATTGGAACTGTTTGAAACCATAGCCAACCGATGAATTTGTAACGTACAGTCAATCTCTTCTTACAAAAGAGGGTCGACATTGTAGTGAGTTTGGTTTCACATTCCAAATCTCTTCTTACATTTTGTAATTGCTAAATAGTATTTGCAGTTGTACAACACTGGAAGAAGTGAGCAACAATGCTTATTCAATCGAAATTTGTGGATGCTTACCAGCTCAATAGCACTTTTGGTGGCAATTCCAGACCGCTCGTGCTACCTTCTAGCATTTCAACGACTCTAGTCATTGTTGGGCGGTTAGTTGAAACTACTTGTATGCACCAAAGTGCAACCACTATCATCTTTCTTACAAGCTCTGTGGTCTCACCATCAATCTCAGAAGAACTGATGCAGTATTCATCTAGATGTTCGTAAATCCATTGTGGGAAATAGTGGCTACTAGATTCACTATTGGCATCTATGTTCCTCTCCCTTGCCCCAACCATCTCAAGGATCATCATTCCATAGCTATAGACATCAGACTTGCTACTTATTGCTCCAAACTGCTTTGAATAGACCTCCGGGGCAATATAGCCTATTGTTCCTCTTGCACCGGCAATGGAGACGATACTCTCTTTGTTAGCACAAAGCTTAGCCATTCCAAAATCTGAGATCTTAGGGCAGAATTCTTGATCAAGTAGAATGTTGTGGGGTTTAATATCGAAATGCACAATGCGGGTACTGCATCCACGGTGAAGATACTCAAGCCCTCGGGCAATTCCAACTGCTACATCAAATAACTTCTCCCAAGTTAATGAAAGTTCGCCTTTGGAGTTCTTGCGGAAAGCATATCTTTCAAGTGAACCATTTGGCATATACTCATAGATCAGAGCCCTTTTGGATCGATGCAAGCAAAATCCTAACAGAGACACCACGTTGACGTGAGAAGTTCTACTAATACTAGCAACCTCATTGATGAATTCTTCACCGTCACCCTTGGAGTCCTTTAACATCTTGACTGCTACCTGACGGCCATCAGATAGGTTGCCTTTGTAAACAGCACCAAATCCACCGTGACCTAGCTTTTCAGCAAAAGATTTTGTCATCCTTTTTACTTCTGTGTAAGTGTATCTCTTTGGATGTAGGGTTCCATTCCTTTGTAGGAAGGACTCAATCCTTGGTGTTCCCTTTGAAATCCTTCTGTGCCTATACTTCTTCAGACTGAACAAACACGCAAAGGAAAGTAAACATAGCAAAAGGATGCTTGAGGTGCCTGCTATTATATCTGCATGTAGATAATTTGGGAGGGGGAAGGCATCAGAACGGAATGCAAATTTCTAGTTTTGCTGTGGAGTTTATCCATTAGATCACTACAGCATAGCCAGAAACTGATAGAGGCATGAAGATTTGGCTAGATAGGAGCAAAGCATGTACAGTATAGTTCATAAAGGCATAGATAATGCATAAAATTCATTTTGAATTTCCATGGCAGATTTCGACTTTCTATAGCACAAATTTTTCTGTCTTAACAGATTGTGGACGCAATCATTTTAAAAACACATGGCCAGAGTGAATCTATATGGACGCAAATAAGAACCATATAGAGATAGAGTAGTCTCTTACAAAGTTTTTTTCTCCTCTCTAGGCTTGAATCTCCTGCAATATTCAACCAGAAATTCTTGTAAATAGATTAAATATGAAGTTACTAATAAATAATTGCATATTTACATTATTTGCACTATACTTTTTTCCCAAGATGTTGCTTGCACTATACTGACAACACACTTTCGTATGAATAGTTTTCACATTTAGGATTGGTAACATATACTCTGTAAATTGTTGCTGGCAATGGTATATCAAGGGCTGGCCCGGGGCTAGGCTTCCACTATCCTGGCCCAAATGCCTGGTAGGGGGAACAGAGTCCGGGGATGCTTATGCCCATAAACTAGCTAAAAGGTTTTCTCTAAGTTTGCATGTAGCCTTTGATGCAGCCATGCAGATCCATGAGACCATGACACCATTATACCCTGTATTGACCTGCATAACACTCTTCTCATGAAAAAAAATAAAATCCACACCTTGGAAAACACCTAAATCCTGGACAAAAAAAGTTCGGGCGATTTCAAAAGAGGAAAAAAGCAACAATAAGAGAAGAGGGTAGTACAATCGTCCGATGGCTCACCGGTTAGGTCGCTGGCACTGCACCTGAGAGAGCGCATTCTTCCATTTGGGCACAAGCAGCTCACGAATTCCCCGGCTTGGCTAAAACCGCACCGTCCTTTGGACTCCTCGCACTGTGTACAATTGGGGGGCCTCCTTCTATCGTTCACTGACAACGGGAAGCCCTGACGAAGAACCTGGCCGTATCCACCCTTCCTCCATGCGTCACCTTTTGGGTTCATCGGTTGATATTTGACCACAGGAACTTCGTAGGTTTTCTGGCAAAACTGCGACCAGTTCCCAGGCGGCACTTGATCCTTCGGAAGCACGTAGGACTGTCCGGTGAGACCGATAAAGCTGCAGGTGATCGGATCGATGTTTTCCGGTGGGAGGAAGAGATTCGGGATGGAGCAGCCGAGAAAGAAGACGAGGTAATCCAACGACATGGCAGCAGGGAAGAACAGCCATGAGCCCTGTGCGAAGGTCACGTTGTGATCGACTCTTGGGCAGCCGCTGCTGTCGTTGACGACCTCCTGATCGACCAGGGACACGTTGGTGATGCTCCCGTAGTTGATGTAGTTAACCTTGTACTTCTCGGCGCCGTTGAGTTGCAGGATGGGCTGCGCGTCGTCGCAATCGATCGCCAAGCCGGGGTATCCGCAGTATGAGTTGCTGGACCCGTTGATATCTTGCGTCTCCTTAGCGAGGTAGAACGGGTAGCTGATACTGACGTTCCCGCAGGTGGTTGGTTTCTCCAGGCAAATCGAGGTGTCGTAGGTATCACCGGAAGCATCGCCGTGGGAAGCGGCAACCAAGACGAGGAGGAGCGGCAGCAGCCGGAGACACAGCGAGAGAAGCATGGCTAGCTAGAGATCGAAGTCAGCATGAACAAACAGTTTGGTTTTGAACAATGGTTAGATGATTTGATGCTTAGTGCCCCGCCCGCCCGTTTACTAGTAAGCAGAGAGCTGGTACAGTTGTTTGGCAGGTTTCGTGGAAGATGAATGAGTTACTGGTACATCACGTTACATGGCAAGATTAGTACTCGAAACGGGGTCTAGTCAGGGCCACTACGGTCTTCCATTTTGCTCCGTCGAGACACGGTGCGTATCGACGTCCACATAATGCTCAAGACGGATTTTACACTTCTTTTGTACGGGATAATTTCCTTTTTGGATTACTGCATCTGAACGGCAAAGATATATAGATTTTAGTGGTCTAGCAAGTACAAGCAAATGCGGAGGTGTCAAGCACTTGGACGTTTGGATGAGATTTCAAATAAGTGACTAATAGTTGTATTGTTACAAAGTTTTACAACTTTACTAAAATTTGGTAAGATTAAAAATGACACCAAAGTGAACAGGCCCTACATGTGTAAAGTCAGAGAGCTACAGTACCGTGACTTTGGGAGTATTTCTAGTCGTCCGATCTACAGCGAACGGACAAGAACGATCGCTACCGTTAATCGGTGAATAGTAACTCCGAACAGTATTTTGCACTGTTGCTACAGTAAACTGTAAATCACTATTCGTACTGTAGCACCAGACTCGTTTTACTGTGCATGTCTGCCGTTCGCTTCAAAAGTCAGAGCTGCTTCCCAATCCACTGGATGTCTGGATCTACGGTGTCATGTACACAGTACACGCTCCTGGTGTCATGGACCGGAAGGACATGCTCCTGGACTCCTGGTATGGTTTTTAGCTTGACTTCAATGCTAATCAGTAAATTAGCCTGATTGCTTAGTTAAATCCGATATTTTTATATGTCACCCTCCAGAAGATCTTTTTTTTCTGAAAAAGTACTCATTACACCCCCGAACTATCGCGGTCGACCGAATTACTCCCCTGAACCATAAAACCGGACATTCTTCACCCTCAACATTGCAAACCGGACGAATTACCCCCCTCGACTCAATCCACGGTGGTTTTGGTCTATGTGGCAGTCCAGTCAGCAATTCTTTTAATGAAAAATCGATGGGTCCACCTATCAGTTCTCCTATTCACCTCTTCCTAAATCTCTCTCTCTCTCGGACGAAGGTCGGCAAGTGTGCACGGCGAGGCGTCGGTGGCGAACGGCGACGCAGAGGGGCGGCCGGTGGACGACAGCGTCAGGATCCTGCTGCCGCACCGCCCCACTGCCCTCCCGCGTGGCGTCGCTGTTGGGAATCAAAGCAACTCACGCGAACACAGTGGACACAAATCACACTTACACGTGAAGAGCACAAGAAAGAAGAACACAGAACACTGAGTATTTGTGGCACAAGCACGCAACTGGTGCCTTTTCTCTTGCTTTTCTTCTTCTTAACAAAATGATTACAATGAGCAGCTATTTATAACACACGCACACTACTTATCACACACACACGAAGCTGGTTGTTCCGATTCTCAAGCTACACACGACGCCCACGTCCGGTTTACTTGGCCACAGCTCCACAAGTATCGCAACTGCTTGACTCAGGCCGCATCTCCACTACTGAGTCATCGCCGACGTCGTTGCTTGCACCAACCAACTAACCTGCATGCATGCACATGCATCTGCAACTAACTAATGCATGCAAGACTAATTCACCACATAATCCTGAGACTAATCCCAACCTGCACGCACGCACTACTTGGCTGCCAATCTACTATAAGCACTCTAACACATTTTGTGCTTCACGGGAGATTAGCTCGCTATGCCACAACGACTAATGCATGCAGCTGACAACTTAATTAGTCTACTCCTACAACTAAATGTGATGCTATGCAACAAAATAAACATGATCACCTAGTACAACAAGATTATTTCTAACAGCCACCGATCACCGTGTTCCACCACACCACGTCCGCGACCCCGGCGCACGACCCGAACACCTCCCGCATCGATGCCGCGTCCCGGAGCGCGCCGTACATCGCGAGGAGCGCGTTGACAACGAAGACATCCGCCAAGAACCCGCGCCGGACGGCCTGCGCGTGCGCCTGCGCGCCCGTGCGCGGGAAGGCCGGGAGCTTACCCGCCGAACCGAGGAGGGGCGGCAAGGTGAACCTGTCAGGGACGAGCCCGCACCGGAGGAGGGAGGAGAAGGCGGCGAAGGAGAGGCGCGGGGACGCGGAGGAGGCGGAGGCGCGGATGAGGATGTTGTGGAGCCGGATGCCGCGCCGCCCCACCGTCTTCGGCGCTGTAGCCGCCGTGGGAGAGGCCGGCCGTGGGGAGGAGAGGGGAGGGGAGGGGAGGAGAGGTGAGAGGGAGGGGTGGGTTTTGAGACTTAGAAAAAATCTGAGTCTATCAAAAGTCTATTTATAGTCAAGTCTATTTTCGCAGGCGGACCATTTTCGCAGGCGCCGCTTAAGAGGTCCGCCTGCGAAGCCTGCGAAAATAGATTTTCGCAGGCGGACCGGCACATTCATCCCGATTTATATTTTTGTAGGCGGTCATTTGGCTCTAAGGGTTATGTCCGCCTACGAAAATGAGACCCCTACGTTGGGAAAAATGCTTTTTCTAGTAGTGAAGTGCTCTTCAAGCTGAAATTCTTGCTTTCCAGTTATCCTTGGAAATTGCTTCATTTCTGAACTTTTTAGGAGTCACCTTCTTAACAGATAATGCTACCATTGCGGATACAGTGGCAAAGAGAAGCTTCATGGAAGACCCAGGACACTGGAGTTTAAAACCCTTTTGGGTCCAAATCATCAATACTTTTCCCCCTGATTTGTTGCAGATTAGCTGGATCCCGAGAGAAATAAACAAAATGGCGGACAAACTTGCAAAGGAAGCAAAATCCTCCCATAGCAGAGTTTTAGCTCATTCTTGTCAAAACATTGCCCACTTAGCCTACCCAGAAAGAATTTGTCATGCTAAGTGCTTAAAAGACTGTTTCAGAGCGCGTAATTGTATGCTGTACTATGTATTATGCTTTTAATGCTTAATCTATTCCCTGGTTCTTAAAAAAAAACGATGCTGGAAACACTGTTTATGCAATCCTGGCCGGGCAGCCAGCTGCTTTCCCGTCGCTCGGAGCACGAGCAAACCTACAGACATACTGCTCTAATGAGCCGATGAACTACTATTAAATAGGCTATTGGATTGATAAAAAATAATTTGAAACTAATAGTCGGCTATACTATTAAACTTACTCTTATTTAGTAGCGTGAATGCGTGATGCTTGCAACTGTAAGCAACACCGTGAAAACCAGGCGTTAAAACACAAACCCTAAAAAACAAGTTCTACTAGTAGGGAGGAGAAAAAAGTTCGAGAAGTTTCCGGTTTTCAGATGTGTTTTCGAAAATGGAAAGTGTCTATCGAAACTTTTTTGAAAATTTCAAAAACAAAATGAATTTTAAATTTTCTTTCTATCGAAAACAAAAACGAATACAGTAAGGCTACTATCTATCAAAAACTGGAAACTAATCAAAAACTTTCCGGGAACATAAACTTTCCATATACAGCTAATTAGCTTTAGCCTTCTCTAATCGATGTTTAGATTTCTAATGAGTATTGAGGTGGTTAGTTCAATGAAGGTATTTTTTTTAAGTATAATGCTTTAGATATGTTTTTCTTTTGCCTAATTACTATTTTTATGATATACTAATTATAGTTATAGATAAATATAGTTTCTTATTCTCCTTGTAAGTGCGGCGTACAACTAGTTATATTATTATTAAAATTGATAAGAACTAGAAATGTTGATTTATTATTATAGAAAAAACAAGGAGCAATAAATCTCTTCGTTGATTTGAGAAATTCAGTTTGAGGGATTTTTATATTCTGACAAATATCTGATTTGTACTCGCCCTTTTCTCATTTTCGTATTCTGTAGTATTCGATTATGTTTTCGTATCTAGGTAAATTTCAAGGGTGGGATAGAGTATCTACTAGCGTTTTTCTTCTCGCAAACGCTATTTTCACGATGGATGTCTGGATGGAGTATCTGCTGGGGATGGTCTTAGGTATGTAAAATGATCTAGTTCAGGTTACTCTATATTGGTATTGTGTTTTGAGGATGGAATTCAAACTCATGGGGGGACCTTAAGTGAACTTATTCCTTCCCAATCCTTCAAGTCCAAGGCCCAGTAGAGATGAACAAAGAAGAAGTCCAACACCAGAATCCGACTGACACGTACGCATGTAACGCATCGCATCGCCCTTCGTCACGCCGCCGCATCTTCATCCGCCCGCAGCGCGCCGCGCTATACCAGCCCATCTCCCCCGATACTCCGTATGCAGCTAGCCGCGCTAGCCTTCTCTGCGCTCGCCGCATCCCGAGCGGCGGCGGTCGCTGGGCGTTGACTCCGGAACCAGTTCGAGCGACGACGGACGGTGAACTTCTGAGATCTGAAGTCTAAACTACTACTCTGACTTCAGGTAAAGCTCTGACTCTGAAATTGCGATGTCCAGCTTACAGTTCAAGTATCCGTACTTCCGCATTGCAGCGCAGATGGGAATTTTAGTTGCGGTTTCTAATTTATACAGTATTCTATAGAAATTGGAACTGTTTGAAACCATAGCCAACCGATGAATTTGTAACGTACAGTCAATCTAGAGTATAACTGGGCAAAAGAGGGTCGACATTGTAGTGAGTTTGGTTTCACATTCCAAATCTCTTCTTACATTTTGTTACTGCTTAATAGTATTTGCAGTTGTACAACACTGGAAGAAGTGAGCAATAATGCTTATTCAATCGAAATTTGTGGATGCTTACCAGCTCAATAGCACTTTTGGTGGCAATTCCAGACCGCTCGTGCTACCTTCTAGCATTTCAACGACTCTAGTCATTGTTGGGCGGTTAGTTGGAACTACTTGTATGCACCACAGTGCAACCACTACCATCTTTCTTACAAGCTCTGTGGTCTCACCATCAATCTCAGAAGAACTGATGCAGTATTCATCTAGATGTTCGTAAATCCATTGTGGGAAATAGTGGCTACTAGATTCACTATTGGCATCTATGTTCCTCTCCCTTGCCCCAACCATCTCAAGGATCATCATTCCATAGCTATAGACATCAGACTTGCTACTTATTGCTCCAAACTGCTTTGAATAGACCTCCGGGGCAATATAGCCTATTGTTCCTCTTGCACCGGCAATGGAGACGATACTCTCTTTGTTAGCACAAAGCTTAGCCATTCCAAAATCTGAGATCTTAGGGCAGAATTCTTGATCTAGTAGAATGTTGTGGGGTTTAATATCGAAATGCACAATGCGGGTACTGCATCCACGGTGAAGATACTCAAGTCCTCGGGCAATTCCAACTGCTACATCAAATAACTTCTCCCAAGTTAGTGAAAGTTCATCTTTGGAGTTCTTGCTGAAAGCATATCTTTCAAGTGAACCATTTGGCATATACTCATAGATTAGAGCCCTTTTGGATCCATGCAAGCAAAATCCTAACAGAGTCACCACGTTGACGTGAGAAGTTCTACTAATACTAGCAACCTCATTGATGAATTCTTCCCCATCACCCTTGGAGTCCTTTAATATCTTGACTGCTACCTGGCGGCCATCAGATAGTTTGCCTCTGTAAACAGCACCAAATCCACCGTGACCTAGCTTTTCAGCAAAAGATTTCGTCATTCTTTTCACTTCTGTATAAGTGTATCTCTTTGGATGTAGGGTTCCATTTCTTTGTAGGAAGGACTCGATCCTTGGTGTTCCCTTTGAAATCCTTCTGTACCTATACTTCTTGAGACCGAACAAACACACCAAGGAAAGTAGACATAGCAATAGCACGCTTGAGGTGCCGGCTATTATATCTGCATGTAGACAATTTGGGACAGGGAAAGGCATCAGAATGGAATGAAAATATTTAGTCTTATGCATTACATCATAGCTGAATACTGATACGGGTACAAAAGATTTGGCTAAATATTAGCAAAGCCAAAGCATGAAGAATATAGTTCATAAAGATAGTCCCATTGCTTCCTAAATGGCTAGTGCATAAGATTCATTTTCAATTGCCATGGCAGATTTCGAGTCTGTGTAACACAAATTTTGCTTTGCCTTATCACATTGTGGACACAATCATTTTAAGAACACATGGCCAGAGTGAATCTACATGGACGCAAATAAGAAGCATATAGAGATGGAGTAGTCTCTTACAAAGTTTCTTTCTCCCCTTTAAGCTTGAATACCCTGCAATATTCAAACAAAAATTCATGTAAATAGATTAAATTTGCAATTACTAATAATTAATTGCATATGTACATTACTTGCACTATGCTCCCAAGATGCTGCTTGCACTAGTATATCAAGGGCTGGCCCAGGGCTAGGCTTCCACTGCCCTGTCCCAAATGCCCGGTAGGGGGAAAGGAGTCCAGGGATGTTGATGCCCATAAACTAGCTATAAGGTTTTTCCAAGCTCGCGTGTAGCCTTTGATGCAGACATGCAGATGCATGACACCATTTATATGTCAATTTTGTAGTAAAGAAGAGGCTGTTGATCATTTGTTTTTTCATTACCATTTATCCAGATGTGTTTGGAGTGTTCTGAACTGTGCTTTTGCTTGTGGGATACCAAATGGGATGGAGAATATGATGGTGAACTGGTTGAAAATATTTAATAAGAGGACACAAAAACTCGTAGCAGTAGGGGTTGCAGCAGTCCTATGGGCAATAAGAAACAAAACATGTTTTGAGAATAAGTTACCTAAAGATCCCATGGAAGTCAATTTTCAGGCTGCTCATTATATCTCCCAGTGAGGCATCTTGCAGAGCAAGGAGGAAGAGGCAGGAAGACTGCGGGAGGGAGCCAAGGCTTCTAGGGCGAGTGGCAAGTGAGATCTATGGTGCATACCATGGATGGGGGCTCGGTACAAGAAGATTACAAGGTTGATGGAGAGACACTGAGGAGAATCTGATGATCTGCTGTGAAAAGACTATCTTTTGTCGTTCTGGGGAAGAAATGCTGAACCCTGGGAGTATTTTGTTGTTTGAAACCTGTCTTGTGGTTGGATGAATGTTGTGGGATGCTGAAGTTTTAGCTATCCTGAGGAAAATAGACCTTTTGTTTTTATGCCTAAAGCTGTTGATCCCCGCTGTTGGGAATAGCAGAAACTTGGTAGGAAAAACTCAATGCTGTAATGTCTCATACTCTCATTTCTGTTAATGGAAATGGGGAGAGCTTGGCTATCCTATCAAAAAGAAAAATTGACACCATTTATATACTGTATTTGATTTGCATAACACCCTTCTCATGAAAAATAAATTCCACACCTTCTCGAAAAGGGGAAAGTAATCCACCTAAATCCCGGACCAAAAAAGTTCACGCTATTCCAAAAGGAAGATAACAAAACAAGTGAAAAGGGTATTAGGGTAGTACGATCTTCAGATGGCTCACCAGTGAGGTCGCTGGCACCGCACCTGAGAGAGCGCACTCGTCCGTCTAGGCACAAGCAGCTCACGAATTCCCCGGCTTGGCTGAAACCGCACCGTCCTTTGGACTCCTCGCACTGCGTACAACTGGGGGGCCTCCTTCTATCGTTCACTGACAACGGGAAGCCCTGACGAAGAACCTGGCCGTATCCACCCCTCCTCCAATCTTTTGGGTCCATCGGTTGATATTTGACCACTGGAACTTCGTAGGTTTTCTGGCAAAACTGCGACCAGTTCCCAGGCGGCACTTGATCCTTCGGAAGCACGTAGGACTGTCCAGTGAGACCGATAAAGCTGCAGGTGATCGGGTCGATGTTTTCCGGTGGGAGGAAGAGATTCGGGAAGGAGCAGCCGAGAAAGAAGACGAGGTAATCGACCGACATGCCAGGCAAGAACAGCCATGAGATCGGTGGGATCGTCATGTTGTGATCGACTCTTGGGCAGCCGCTGCTGTCGTTGACGACCTCCTGATCGACCAGGGACACGTTGGTGATGCTCCCGTAGTTGATGTAGTTAACCTTGTACTTCTCGGCGCCGTTGAGTTGCAGGATGGGCTGCGCGTCGTCACAATCGATCGCCAAGCCGGGGTATCCGCAGTATGAGTTGCTGAACCCGTTGATATCTTTCGTCTTTGTAGCAAAGTAGAACGGGTAGCTGATATTGACGTTCCCGCAGGTGGTTGGTTTCTGCAGGCACAGGGAGGTGTCGTAGGTGTCACCGGAGGCATCGCCATGGGAAGCGGCAACCAAGAGGACGAGGAGCGGCAGCAATCGGCGACACAGCGAGAGAAGCATGGCTAGCTAGAGATCGAAGTCAGCATGAACAAACAGTTTGGTTTTGAACAATGGTTAGATGACTTGATGCTTGGTGCCCGCCCGCCCGTTTACTAGTAAGCAGAGAGCTGGTACAGTTGTTTGGCAGGTTTCGTGGAAGATGAATGAGTTACTGGTACATCACGTTACATGGCAAGATTAGTACTCGAAACGGGGTCTAGTCAGGGCCACTACGGTCTTCCATTTTGCTCCGTCGAGACACGGTGCGTATCGACGTCCACATAATGCTCAAGACGGATTTTACACTTCTTTTGTACGGGATAATTTCCTTTTTGGATTACTGCATCTGAACGGCAAAGATATATAGATTTTAGTGGTCTAGCAAGTACAAGCAAATGCGGAGGTGTCAAGCACTTGGACGTTTGGATGAGATTTCAAATAAGTGACTAATAGTTGTATTGTTACAAAGTTCTAAAAAAACAAATTTGCAGGACTTACTTATTGTAGACGAGCTGCTGACACCGCTGTTTCTGCAATCCTGGTTGCCCACCTTCCCGTCGGAGCACAAGCAACCTAGGAACGCCCTGTACTGGCTGTAGGAGCACTGTCCCTTTGATTGCTCGCACTGGTAGCACTGTTCATCTTTCCTTGAGTTCCATGCCAGCTCGAACCCCATCTTAAGCAATTTACCGTATTCACCACTTGGCAGCGCACTCTGGTTACTTGAATTAAGAATACCCCCATTTACCGGCACGACGATGATCTGGCTGCAGCGCCTGTCCAATTCGGACTCTGTTGATGCATCAAGCTCGCCGGAGGTGAACACAAATGAATCTCCACCGTTAGGCCCGTTGCTGAAGTCTTTGCAGTTGATTTGGTATTTTTCTGCAAAACGAGCCACCCTTGGATTGATTGGTGATGCAAGGTTGCAGCCGAAAAGGAAGGTGAGGTTGTCAATGGAGCCGGTGTATTGAAGCCACTCATAGGCCTGGCCGAAGGTGACGTTGTGACGCATTCTGGGGCAGCTGCTGCCGCGGAGAGCATCGGTGTCCACGAGGACGATGGTGAGATTGTCGTAGATGATGTCCAGGACGGTGTAGTCGCTTCCGTTGAGTTCGATAATAGGAGTCTCCTTCCTCCCGTCCCAGCTGCAAGTGATATTCAGATCGGTGTAGCCGCAATAGAATGGAGCGTAACCGTAGGTTCCGCCGATGGCGTTGGAGAGATGGAAAGGATAGGAGATATTGACGCCGCCGCACTTGTATGACTTGGAGCAAATGGAAGGGTCGTAAGTGGGTGGAAGAGGCGAGCCATCGGAAACGGAGGCATGGACGCCGATGAGGACGACAACGAGGATGAGAAGAAAAAATGTGAGCAAAAAGTGTGGTAGGGGAGCCATTGCGACACGATCTGCTCTGTTTGTTTTGCTCTATCCTCACGCGTTTTGTTTTGTGAGAGTCCCCGTATGCGAGTCGCGCGAAGACTCGTAGTTGACTTGATCGGCCGTTAGGGACTGGGTAGGTGGGGACTGGGGAACACGAAAGCCTGCGATTTTTCAGCCCGAGCGACACAATCGATGGGAACTAAAGCAACCGGTAGTGCCAGGCGAGCTACTGAAGCCTATCAATTGATTTTGTGTTTGTTGCCAGAACCATGTGTTTGCTATATCCGTTAAAGTGAAATTATTATCAGGTGTGAGCAACTGCTTCGAGAAGTTGATTCTTCGTGTCGGTTTATTGATCATTTTTAGTCTTTCTACTACGTAATTCGAATTCGATATCCCCGGCCCCAATTCTGAAATCCGAAGCAAGCAAAACACCGCAGAGAAGTAATGACATTATAAGTCGAGAAGAGGCATGCGTACCGCAATGGCTCTTGGTCGGGCCTTCATCGCAGAAACAGGTGAAATCCATGGTGGTGGACGTCTCGTTGTGCCGGTAGCCGCACCACCCCTTGGTTCGCTCGCATTTGCCGCACTTGTCGGAGTGAGCGCTGTATGTCAGCTCGAACCCAGCGCTCAGCACATCGCCAAATGATCCGTCCGCGGGAGGAAGACCCCCGTGCGCGTCCACCATGGCCTTCTTGTGCGCATCGATCACCGGCGCCACCACCACCGTCTCGCACTCGTAATCGTACGCTTCACCCGTGATCCAGCCGTCCAGGAACACGTACGAAGTACCGATGTGCTCTGGTCCAGCTCCACATCCAGTTAGCTTCACAGCGGAGGTCGAGGACAACAAGGAGGAGTTGCTCTTGCAGTTGTAGAGGAAGGTGATGTTGGAGTCGGAGGACGCGAGCTGCAGCCAGGAGTTGTCGTCGATGGTGAGGTTGGCGTGTAGGTGCGGGCAGCTGCTGTTTATTTTGGAGTGTTCCATGTCGGCGTCGGTGAGGGAGATGGTGTGCTTGCCGTACTCGATGTCCAAGACCTTGTACTGGTGTGTCCGGAAGGGGAGAATCAGAGTGGTGCTGTCCACGCAGAGGAGACCAAGGCCGGGGTAGCCACAGCCCAAGGCGGATGAGTTGTCGATCAGCCAGAACGGGTAGGCGACGGGAACGTCGCCGCAGGTGGCGTTGCGGCAGGCGGAGGGGGAGGCATCGGCCGCGGCGAAGAGGACGAGCACGACGGAGAGGAGGAGGAGTAGAGGAGGCATGGCTTGTGTAGTTGTGTGGAGGAGGCGTAGTGCAGACTGTAGAAGACTGCTGCTTTTCGCCGTGATTGTGCGGGAGTCGGGTGATATAATTGCTGAAAACGACCAGTGGGCGTGGAACAAATCAGAGAGTCTCAGAGAAGGCTCTTTCCTTGCTTGCTTGGCTCCACAAATTTATTACTTGGACTATCCCCTAGTACTTGATTGCTGTTCGGGATCAGGCACATTTTGGACCTACACACATGCATTGCTGTTTATTTTGTACTTTTAAAATTTTTAGTTCCGATTAAATTGGAGTTTGAATGAAGGCTGTGTGACAAAAAAAAATCTTTAGACTTCATTTAAAATTTTGACCCGAAGAAAAACAAATCCGTGTTGAAGTTTTTCTAACCTTTTTAAGGGGAACGTTCCTTACCTAGATATGTATAGTAAGTTCTCTAAAATTTTTCAGTCTTGTTTAAATTCACCTATACACCTATGGCCTGTCCAACATACTTACTCACAGTCCTAAAGCCACCCAAAAATTTTCCTACATGGCATGGACAAAATAAGAAAAAAAAACTTCTCTGAACTGTCGATCAAGAGATCACTGGGGGCAAATGCAAAGTAAATTGGCCGATGGTTTGCTCACCCACCAAGTATGAGGGATTGGAAGTGTTGGATTTAGACAAATTTGCACGAGCATTGAGAATGTGATGGCTATGGTTCAGTTGGGAGGGCCCATACAAGCCTTGGGCAGGGACACCACCTCCTTTGCGATGAGATGCATAAAAAAATGTTTGCTTCAGCGATTAAGGTGTCAATAAGATATGGACGCAAAGCGAGCTTCTAGAAATCAAATTGAATTGGCGGACAACCACTCAAGGAATTAGCTCCGGCCTTATATAAACATGCCAAAAGGAAAGGAATGTTATTTCAAGAAGGATTAGCAAAATGACCAATGGATAGCAAATATTAGGCACAACCTCACAGTCGAGCTTGTCAAGGAATTTTTTGAGATCATCTACCAGGTATGGAACAACGACATCGTCCTCACAGAAGGTGTCAATGATACCATAACTTGGCGATGAATACAGTCGGAGGTCAACCTACATAGCGCAGTTTAATGGAAGGATAAGCTCAGTTGCAGCAAAACTAATTTGGAAGCAATAGACACCTTCCAAATGCAAACACTTTGCATGTCTCTGGTTGCAGAACATGATTTAGACAACGGACCGGCTACATATCAGACAATGACCAAATAATTACTTCTGTCAACTATGCTACAAGAACATATAAACCGCTCAACACTTCTCAAAGATTGCGCTTTTGTGCGTCAAATCTAGGAGAGTGTTATGAGTAGACCGAATTGCAGCGAAATAAACCATTCACACGATGAAAATGAATTATTGCTGGAATGGTGGATCAAAGGAACATCTCGAGAAGGGAAAAACAAAGCTAAAGCAGTTAAATCAATCCACTTGCTGGTGACATGGAAAATATTGTGTGCACGAAATAAGAGAGTGTTTCGGAATAAAGAGAAAACCATGTTGCAACTATTGACCAAAATAAAGAACGAGATCAAGCTATGGAGCATGTGTGAATATCTACTTAAGTTTCTATGTTAGCGTGTTTTTGTTTATGTTTTCTTCTTCCCCTTCTCCTTCCGTTTCCATCACCGTTTTGGTGAACTTGTAAATACTTTCTCCCTTTCTTAATATAATATCAGCTTAGCTTGGCTTTGGTTTCGATAAAAAAAATGAGCGACTAGTATTCCAGAAAACATCAATTTTGCAGGTATGTAGAGACCCACGATGCTGGAAACACTGTTTATGCAATCCTGGCGGGCCAGCCAGCTGCTTTCTCGTCGCTCGGAACACGTGCAAACATACAGACATAGTCCTCTAATGGGCCGATGAATTACTATTGTATAAATAGGCTATTGGATTGATAAAAAATAATTTGAAACTAATAGTCGACTATATTATTAAACTTACTCTTATTTGGTAGCGTGATGCTTGCAACTATAAGCAACACCGTGAAAACCAGGCGTTAAAACACAATCCCTAGAAAACAAGTTCTACTAGTAGGGAGGAGAAAAAAGTTTGAGAAGTTTCCGGTTTTCAGATGTGTTTTCGAAAATGGAAAGTGTATCGAAACTTTTTTGAAAATTTCAAAAACAAAATGAATTTTAAATTTTCTTTCTATCGGAAAAAAAATGAATACAGTAAGGCTGCTATCTTTCAAAAACTGGAAACTAATTCAAAAACTTTCCGGAAATATAAACTTTCCATATATAGCTAATTAGCTTCAGCCTTCTCTCCTCGATGTTTAGATTTCAAATGAGTATTGAGGTGGTTAGTCGAATGAAGGTATTTTTTTTAGTATGGTGCTTTAGATATGCTTTTCTTTTGCCTAATTACTGTTTTTATGATATACTAATTATAGTTATAGATAAATATAGTTTCTTATTCTCCTTGAAAGTGGGGCGTACAACTAGTTATATTATTATTAAAATAAAAAAAGAAATGTTGATTTATTATTATAGAAAAAACAAGGAGCAATAAATCTCTTCGTTGATTTGAGAAATTCAGTTTGAGGAATTTTCCGACAAATATCTGATTTGTACTCACCCTTTTTTCATTTTCGTATTCGGTAGTATTCGATTCTGTTTCTGTATCTAGGTAAATTTTGAGGGTGGGATAGAGTATCTGCTAACGTTTTTTTTTCTCGCAAACGCTATTTTCTCGATGGATGTCTAGATGGAGTATCTGTTGGGGATAGTCTTAGGTATGTAAAATGATCTGGTTTCAATAGTTCAGGTTACTCTATATCTTGTATTGTGTTTTGAGGATGGAATTCAAACTCGATGACAACATGGGGTACCTTAAGTGAACCTATTCCTTCCCAATCCTACAAGTCCAAGGCCCAGTAGAGATGAACATAGAAGAAGTCCAACACCTGAATCCGACTGACACGTACGCATGTAACGCATCGCATCGCCCTTCGTCACGCCGCCGCATCCTCCTCCGCCTGCAGCTCGCTATACCAGCCCATCTCCCCCGATACTCCGTATGCAGCTAGCCGCGCTAGCCTTCTCTGCGCTCGCCGCATCCCGAGCGGCGGCGGTCGCTGGGCGTTGACTCCGGAACCAGTTCGAGCGACGACGGACGGTGAACTTCTGAGATCTGAAGTCTAAACTACTACTCTGACTTCAGGTAAAGCTCTGACTCTGAAATTGCGATGTCCAGCTTACAGTTCAAGTATCCGTACTTCCGCATTGCAGCGCAGATGGGAATTTTAGTTGCGGTTTCTAATTTATACAGTATTTTATAGAAATTGGAACTGTTTGAAACCATAGCCAACCGATGAATTTGTAACGTACAGTCAATCTAGAGTATAACTGGGCAAAAGAGGGTCGGCATTGTAGTGAGTTTGGTTTCAAATTCCAAATCTCTTCTTACATTTTGTTGCTGCTAAATAGTATTTGCAGTTGTACAACACTGGAAGAAGTGAGCAATAATGCTTATTCAATCGAAATTTGTGGATGCTTACCAGCTCAATAGCACTTTTGGTGGCAATTCCAGACCGCTCGTGCTACCTTCTAGCATTTCAACGACTCTAGTCATTGTTGGGCGGTTAGTTGGAACTACTTGTATGCACCACAGTGCAACCACTACCATCTTTCTTACAAGCTCTGTGGTCTCACCATCAATCTCAGAAGAACTGATGCAGTATTCATCTAGATGTTCGTAAATCCATTGTGGGAAATAGTGGCTACTAGATTCACTATTGGCATCTATGTTCCTCTCCCTTGCCCCAACCATCTCAAGGATCATCATTCCATAGCTATAGACATCAGACTTGCTACTTATTGCTCCAAACTGCTTTGAATAGACCTCCGGGGCAATATAGCCTATTGTTCCTCTTGCACCGGCAATGGAGACGATACTCTCTTTGTTAGCACAAAGCTTAGCCATTCCAAAATCTGAGATCTTAGGGCAGAATTCTTGATCTAGTAGAATGTTGTGGGGTTTAATATCGAAATGCACAATGCGGGTACTGCATCCACGGTGAAGATACTCAAGCCCTCGGGCAATTCCAACTGCTACATCAAATAACTTCTCCCAAGTTAATGAAAGTTCGCCTTTGGAGTTCTTGCGGAAAGCATATCTTTCAAGTGAACCATTTGGCATATACTCATAGATCAGAGCCCTTTTGGATCGATGCAAGCAAAATCCTAACAGAGACACCACGTTGACGTGAGAAGTTCTACTAATACTAGCAACCTCATTGATGAATTCTTCACCGTCACCCTTGGAGTCCTTTAACATCTTGACTGCTACCTGACGGCCATCAGATAGGTTGCCTTTGTAAACAGCACCAAATCCACCATGACCTAGCTTTTCAGCAAAAGATTTTGTCATCCTATTTACTTCTGTGTAAGTGTATCTCTTTGGATGTAAGGTTCCATTCCTTTGTAGGAAGGACTCAATCCTTGGTGTTCCCTTTGAAATCCTTCTGTGCCTATACTTCTTCAGACTGAACAAACACGCAAAGGAAAGTAAACATAGCAAAAGGACCGGTTGAGGTGCCTGCTATTATATCTGCATGTAGATAATTTGGGAGGGGGAAGGCATCAGAACGGAATGCAAATTTCTAGTTTTGCTGTGGAGTTTATCCATTAGATCACTACAGCATAGCCAGAAACTGATAGAGGCATGAACATTTGGCTAGATAGGAGCAAAGCATGTACAGTATAGTTCATAAAGGCATAGATAATGCATAAAATTCATTTTGAATTTCCATGGCAGATTTCGAGTTTGTATAGCACAAATTTTTCTGTCGTCTTAACAGATTGTGGACGCAATCATTTTAAAAACACATGGCCAGAGTGAATCTATATGGACGCAAATAAGAACCATATAGAGATAGAGTAGTCTCTTACAAAGTTTTTTTCTCCTCTCTAGGCTTGAATCTCCTGCAATATTCAACCAGAAATTCTTGTAAATAGATTAAATATGAAGTTATTAATAAATAATTGCATACTTACATTATTTGCACTATACTTTTTTCCCAAGATGTTGCTTGCCCTATACTGACAACACACTTTCGTATGAATAGTTTTTCACATTTAGGATTGGTAACATATACTCTGTAAATTGTTGCTGGCAATGGTATATCAAGGGCTGGCCCGGGGCTAGGCTTCCACTGTCCTGGCCCAAATGCCTGGTAGGGGGAACGGAGTCCGGGGATGCTTATTCCCATAAACTAGCTAAAAGGTTTTCTCTAAGGGCTTGTTTAGTTAGGGAACGAAAATTTTTTGCGTGTCGCATCGGATATACGGATACACATTTGAAGTATTAAACGTAGACTAATAACAAAACAAATTACAAATTCCGCCTGGAAACTGCGAGACGAATTTATTAAGCCTAATCAATCCGTCATTAGCAACTTTTTTTACTGTAGCACCACAATATCAAATCATGGCGCAATAAGGCTTAAAAGATTGTCTCGCAATTTACACATAATATGTGTAATTAGTTTTTCTTTTTGTCCATATTTAATACTTTATGCATGTGTCCAAACATTCGATGTGACAGGGTGAAAAAATTTTGTTTGGGAAGTACACAGGGACTAAGTTTGCATGTAGCCTTTGATGCAGCCATGCAGATCCATGAGACCATGACACCATTATACCCTGTATTGACCTGCATAACACTCTTCTCATGAAAAAAAATAAAATCCACACCTTCGAAAACACCTAAATCCTGGACCAATAAAGTTCGGGCGATTTCAAAAGAGGAAAAAAGAAACAAGAAGAGAAGAGGGTAGTACAATCCTCCGATGGCTCACCGGTTAGGTTGCTGGCACTGCACCTGAGATAGCGCACTCTTCCATTTGGGCACAAGCAGCTCACGAATTCCCCGGCTTGGCTGAAACCACACCTCCCATTGGATTCCTCGCACTGGCTACAATAGGTGGGCCTCATGCTATCGTTCAATGACAACGGGAATCCCTGACGAAGAACCTGGCCATATCCACCCTTCCTCCATGCGTCGCCTTTTGGGTCCATCGGTTGATATTTGAACACAGGAACTTCGTAGGTTTTCTGGCAAAACTGCGACCAGTTCCCAGGCGGCACTTGATCCTTCGGAAGCACGTAGGACTGTCCAGTGAGACCGATAAAGCTGCAGGTGATCGGATCGATGTTTCCCGGTGGGAGGAAGAGATTCGGGAAGGAGCAGCCGAGAAAGAAGACGAGGTAATCCAACGACATGGCAGCAGGGAAGAACAGCCATGAGCCCTGTGCGAAGGTCACGTTGTGATCGACTCTTGGGCAGCCGCTGCTGTCGTCGACGACCTCCAGATCGACCAGGGACACGTTGGCGATGCTCCCGTAGTTGATGTAGTTAACCTTGTACTTCTCGGCACCGTTGAGTTGCAGGATGGGCTGCGCGTCGTCGCAATCGATCGCCAAGCCGGGGTATCCGCAGTATGAGTTGCTGGACCCGCTGATATCTCTCGTCTTATCAGAAAAGTAGAACGGGTAGCTGATACTGACGTTCCCGCAGGTGGTTGGTTTCTCCAGGCAAATCGAGGTGTCGTAGGTATCACCGGAAGCATCGCCATGGGAAGCGGTAACCAAGACGAGGAGGAGCGGCAGCAGCCGGAGACACAGCGAGAGAAGCATGGCTAGCTAGAGATCGAAGTCAGCATGAACAAACAGTTTGGTTTTGAACAATGGTTAGATGATTTGATGCTTAGTGCCCCGCCCGCCCGTTTACTAGTAAGCAGAGAGCTGGTACAGTTGTTTGGCAGGTTTCGTGGAAGATGAATGAGTTACTGGTACATCACGTTACATGGCAAGATTAGTACTCGAAACGGGGTCTAGTCAGGGCCACTACGGTCTTCCATTTTGCTCCGTCGAGACACGGTGCGTATCGACGTCCACATAATGCTCAAGACGGATTTTACACTTCTTTTGTACGGGATAATTTCCTTTTTGGATTACTGCATCTGAACGGCAAAGATATATAGATTTTAGTGGTCTAGCAAGTACAAGCAAATGCGGAGGTGTCAAGCACTTGGACGTTTGGATGAGATTTCAAATAAGTGACTAATAGTTGTATTGTTACAAAGTTTTACAACTTTACTAAAATTTGGTAAGATTAAAAATGACACCAAAGTGAACAGGCCCTACATGTGTAAAGTCAGAGAGCTACAGTACCGTGACTTTGGGAGTATTTCTAGTCGTCCGATCTACAGCGAACGGACAAGAACGATCGCTACCGTTAATCGGTGAATAGTAACTCCGAACAGTATTTTGCACTGTTGCTACAGTAAACTGTAAATCACTATTCGTACTGTAGCACCAGACTCGTTTTACTGTGCATGTCTGCCGTTCGCTTCAAAAGTCAGAGCTGCTTCCCAATCCACTGGATGTCTGGATCTACGGTGTCATGTACACAGTACACGCTCCTGGTGTCATGGACCGGAAGGACATGCTCCTGGACTCCTGGTATGGTTTTTAGCTTGACTTCAATGCTAATCAGTAAATTAGCCTGATTGCTTAGTTAAATCCGATATTTTTATATGTCACCCTCCAGAAGATCTTTTTTTTCTGAAAAAGTACTCATTACACCCCCGAACTATCGCGGTCGACCGAATTACTCCCCTGAACCATAAAACCGGACATTCTTCACCCTCAACATTGCAAACCGGACGAATTACCCCCCTCGACTCAATCCACGGTGGTTTTGGTCTATGTGGCAGTCCAGTCAGCAATTCTTTTAATGAAAAATCGATGGGTCCACCTATCAGTTCTCCTATTCACCTCTTCCTAAATCTCTCTCTCTCTCGGACGAAGGTCGGCAAGTGTGCACGGCGAGGCGTCGGTGGCGAACGGCGACGCAGAGGGGCGGCCGGTGGACGACAGCGTCAGGATCCTGCTGCCGCACCGCCCCACTGCCCTCCCGCGTGGCGTCGCTGTTGGGAATCAAAGCAACTCACGCGAACACAGTGGACACAAATCACACTTACACGTGAAGAGCACAAGAAAGAAGAACACAGAACACTGAGTATTTGTGGCACAAGCACGCAACTGGTGCCTTTTCTCTTGCTTTTCTTCTTCTTAACAAAATGATTACAATGAGCAGCTATTTATAACACACGCACACTACTTATCACACACACACGAAGCTGGTTGTTCCGATTCTCAAGCTACACACGACGCCCACGTCCGGTTTACTTGGCCACAGCTCCACAAGTATCGCAACTGCTTGACTCAGGCCGCATCTCCACTACTGAGTCATCGCCGACGTCGTTGCTTGCACCAACCAACTAACCTGCATGCATGCACATGCATCTGCAACTAACTAATGCATGCAAGACTAATTCACCACATAATCCTGAGACTAATCCCAACCTGCACGCACGCACTACTTGGCTGCCAATCTACTATAAGCACTCTAACACATTTTGTGCTTCACGGGAGATTAGCTCGCTATGCCACAACGACTAATGCATGCAGCTGACAACTTAATTAGTCTACTCCTACAACTAAATGTGATGCTATGCAACAAAATAAACATGATCACCTAGTACAACAAGATTATTTCTAACAGCCACCGATCACCGTGTTCCACCACACCACGTCCGCGACCCCGGCGCACGACCCGAACACCTCCCGCATCGATGCCGCGTCCCGGAGCGCGCCGTACATCGCGAGGAGCGCGTTGACAACGAAGACATCCGCCAAGAACCCGCGCCGGACGGCCTGCGCGTGCGCCTGCGCGCCCGTGCGCGGGAAGGCCGGGAGCTTACCCGCCGAACCGAGGAGGGGCGGCAAGGTGAACCTGTCAGGGACGAGCCCGCACCGGAGGAGGGAGGAGAAGGCGGCGAAGGAGAGGCGCGGGGACGCGGAGGAGGCGGAGGCGCGGATGAGGATGTTGTGGAGGAAGGTGGCGGAGGAGGAGGGGAAGAGCGGGAAGTGGACGGCGCACAGGGCGGCGGCGAGGTGGGGGTGGGAAGGGAGGAGCGGGACGATGCGGCGGAGGTGGGCGGGGCTCCGGCGGAGGTCGCCGGAGACGACGAGGCGGCCGAGGAGGAGCGGGAGGAGGTGAGGCGGCGGCGCCATTTTTCTTTT
>CM020178.1:28762097-28839951 GCA_009805545.1 Oryza longistaminata | reverse complement strand
GGTTTTTTTCTTTCTCGCGCGTGGAGGGGAGAAGGCTTTATTTGAATATTGAAAGCTTGTGATTAACGTGAGCCGTTTGGATGCGCATCGGATGGCTGAGATCAGATAATAGCTACTGGTTTTCCCCTATACTACTGCCTCTCCTGAGTAGAGATGGCAACGGGGCCCGTGACCGAAACCCGTTGGGTTTTTACTCTATTAGGGTGTATATAACGTTCCAAATATCATACCATGGGTACGTTAACGGGCAAATCTTCACCCATCGCGGTAACACGGGTGGTGGGTACGTTCTCCTGGTCACCCGAACCCATTAACCCGTGGGTTGAAAATACCCGTAGGGCCTAGCCAACATGCAGAAGGCCCAAGGCCCAAACCATCAAGAACCTAGGTATAATCCTTTTTTCCTCATCCTCTAAACCCTATTCCCCTTCTCCTCCTCTCCTCTCCCTCCTGCCTCCTTTTTTTTTCCGCGCCCAGCCGGCCAGCCCCAAGCCACGGCCTGCACGGGCGCACACGGCATGCCGCGCACCGCGCACAGGCCGCACCACCAGCCGGCTCGGCTCACGCCGGTAGAGCAGGGGCGCCGCCGTGCAGGTCAGCCGCAGCCGGGCAGGAGACAGCCCCAGCCGCAAGAGCTCCGCGCGCGTGGGGCGGGACAACTGCCGCTGGGGGCGGAATAACTATCGCGTGGGGGCGGGGTAGGCAGGACGCCGCGGTGCTGGTCCAACGCCAAGTCGCCAACGCCGGGCTTTGCTGTTGATTTTGGCGATGTGTTGCTTTTGCAATGTGGTTGCATGGCTATGCTGGTTGACTTTTGCAAATTTGGCAGGCTGTTTGTATCCTGTATGGTTTGTTTGAGCTTTAATTTTTTGAATCCTAATGTGTACATATCACTGTACCCTATATCTTATTGGAGTTATTGGTTATGCACAATTAAAACTGGTTGCAAACGGGTGTGGGTACCACATGGGTACCCATCACCCGTGCGGGGTGGTGGGTATGGGGGAATTTTTCACCCGCGAGTGGTGTGGGTTTTTTAGTGGGCAAATTTTAGTTTCAATGGGTGTGGGTACGGGGAGTGAAAACCGTCGGGTCCATACCCGTTGCCATCTCTACTCCTGGGTCTCCTGATTTCTCCTTGGGCGTCTGTCAGACTTACTGTATGAGTGGAAAATTTTACACAATTTTTTGTGCAGTAATTTTCATTTAGACGGAGTTAGGTCTTATCCTAAGTCAAACCTATTTAAATTTTGATTAAGTTATACGAATAATATAGTAACAATCTACATACCAAAATTAGTTTCATTAAATCATCCTTATATATATATATTAATAGGGTTTTTTTATGAAATGATGCTATAATATTTTTTTCTATCAATGTGGATCAATCTTGAAAGGTTTAAACTTAGTATAAAGATAAAATGCATTTTAATTAAAGATGAAACGAGGAAGTACATTGCAAGCAACGCACTATTGAAAAAAGAAAAACATTGACACAAATAATTGTATATATCTTAGTAACTGCAGCTCGTCTGGAAGACGAGGTATTCAGGGAGGGATGTGCATGATAGAAAGCTAGAGAATTCTGAATGCTTTGGCACTAGACGATTCATGTCATTTGTTCTACTATCAAATTTAACAATGAATGCAAAAGCTCACCTGACTTCGAACCAGAACCCAAAACAAAGAGACATTTATTTCTAGTTAGCTTCAGATGTTCAACATAAGCCATGCCCAATTTCTATGTTCAGCTATCCTTGTTCTCAGCTGCCAATCTTCAATGCTTGATTGCCTTTGTTTTACATTTGCCACGCTAGCCTAGTGCGCTCAGCAGGCTCTGATCCACCATTAGTTTGCATTTCTTGAAGGATCAACAAGGTCAAGCCTCTTCTGCAGCTTCCTCCTTTTGTATGTGAAAGGGTACCTATGACATTCTTCAAACTTCTGTAAACTGGCGGCTTTGCAGGAGTCTTCCAGCTCAATCCTTCTTGGAACGCACTGTTTCAGACTGCTCCAATAGGTTGTTGTAAGAGGCAGCGGTGTCTGTACAAGGGTCAACACCGAGGGCGAAGAAGTACGATTTGAAGGGCAACGAGATTTTACTAGAGGCCATGTCTGGTCATGAATTCCTATCTAGTATATGTTTTGATGAAAAAAGGTATTTTGGCTTAGTATATCGTCAGATGCCATAGTCGAGAATCTTTCTCAAAGAGAGAATATCAATAAAGCGGAAAAACATAAGGCATATATTATGATTGGTATTTAAAACACATACAATTTCTTCTAAAAGTTAGTGTAATTGCTCACCCTACATAGGATGAGGATATGGAATAGGGTTTCATTTCTGCAAATATTCCTTTTCACGGACTTAATTTGTTTGGTTGGGTCATGGGACTAGAAAATGGAAAAGGAATAAAGGTAATCATTCGAGCAAAAATAACAGGACCTTTTAAAGACGTAACCACTAAGGAACTCATAAATTTGGACTTCCAAAACCGCACCTTTAACCTAAGAGAGATGCAGGAGGTAGAAGCTTTAGCTAATCAAGTTGTGCAATTCTCTGTGGTCGAGAGCGCACAAGTGTATGATTTTTCAAAGATACTTTTTTACACATGCTTAGCTTGTTAAATAAATGGATTTGTTGTTAAGTCAATATTAAGTCTGATTCTTAATATACACCTAAAACCATGAACAGTAAAGCCATTCTAACAGCCGACAAGGATAAATGCGTGAGCACCTGTATCCCAGTATGTGGATCTGTTCATAGCATCAAGCGGGTTCTGGTGTCACGAAATTAAATTCCATATAAATTATTTCATTTTGCTGCATCAAACTGAGTTAGGAGTGGCAACGAAAAGAACTAGCGCGCGTCTCTTATCATTTATATTCACATGTCGACATCCTTTGTGGTCAAGTCTAATCTATGATCGTACGCAAGCACTTCCACAGGATAGGATAGAAAATTTAAGACTATCGGAGCTCTTCATATGTGTCAATTGCAATTATGGCATATTGCAACATGTATGCCTCTGTGTAAGAACTTATTCCCTTAGCGGCTTGGCTCTTTGATATCATCAACGTTCTGATGTGTTCCTTGAATCCGAGATCCGACGCACCTTTAGGCACTTACTGTTTGTGGTTTACGGCTCATAAGATGGTATACGCGGGGATGCTTCTAATCATAAATAACCTGTCATTGAGGCATTGCAGCTAGGGAGATTGCTTTCATAATTAGCATTACACGGACAGAACTGCTTATGTCCACAAATTTTCTACCTTGTCAAGAAGGAGAATCCTATCCATGACTGTCTACACATACTGTTTATAGCAACACATGCTCTACCATGAAGGCATTAAATCATGAAGACCTAGGTTCTGAACACCTGACCACATCAAAGTCACATCATTGCACAGTTATCTAAGCGCGATAATGTTCCTATCGCGAGATGTGCAAAACTTTGATATAGACCATGCTCAATAGTCATTGATGGGAGCACCTTAGCCATAGTCTCAGAAAAATTGATAATATCTTCCGTCGTTTATCAACACAGATTCGATTGCGTATCATCATTAAAGCCTGGAAATACTATACTGTAGTGAAAGTAAAACGCTCTCAAAAAGATTCGTCCGCACGCAGTTTCAACCTCAGGAAGAACGCCTGTATGCTATCATGGACTAACCCTAAAGAGTTTAACATGCTACTCTGTGGTCAAAAAGAGCCACTCAGAAACGCATTCCCTTCGAGTTGTTACATCAAACATCCGATTGATCATCCAAAAATTTAATGTACAGTCTATTGTTTTGTTCGCGCACAAGCTCTAGAGATACGCGACTTGCTGCCTTATAAGGACGGCGAGGATTAAATCATCTTCTTGTTAGGAATTATCAGTTCTCAAGCTTCTCTCAATGAGAATATGATTATATTCATCTCATGATTCAGGTGCTTAATCATTAAAAACGCCACAATAGATGGATCACGTGGGACAGATCTGAATCTCCAGTACCTTTGGCAAGCTCACATACTGAGCCTAGGAATTACGCGGGATGTTCCATAGAGTACCAATCGACTTCCTCACTCAAATAGAGAACAGATCTTGACACGCAAGTCATTATTCTCCACTCTTCGCTGTATCAGTTCATGCTTCCACTTGTCTTCCCATAAGCGAACTGTAGAAGGTTTACTGCAGACTCGTATGACGTGGTAATGGCTGTCCACCAAACTAAGACTTTCTCAACCTGCACTACTGTACAATGGTTATTTCAAAAAATGAACTGCTCTAATAACTGTGTGATCGAATGTGAAGTAGGTGCACATGCTACCAAATTCAGGTTATCTGACAGATTAGGAAATCATAATGAGACAAAGGGAAAAAGTCACCCAACATTATGTGATAACATGCAAACAATTAATCCCAATAGCTCTATTGCTCTACACGAAAACGGAAGATTCTACCCTTTGTGGAATTAGCGACTCTGGGTAGACGAAAGGGAAAAAGACAAAAGCAATCGAATATCAGCATCAACAATTCATCAATTAACTTCACTTTGAAGCCACTAATTTCATCACCCTCACGACTACCCCCAAGTAAGAGCCCCGGAAGGAAATACCTTGCGGATGCCAGCCTAAAATAATATCCCTGGAAATAGCCATGCTTCTACCTGGCCTTTATTGTTTAAAAATTTGGGTGTCATACCTCATTTCACTTTAGCCAGCACTATGAGTACCTACCCCTGTTTGCTTCGGTAAGCGCCTCGTCAGTGTTAATATGATAACTGGGAACAGCGCAGCATCTGTCTAGTCCCATAAACCAAACTGATCAGCACCTCTTTTGCCGTTCTTCTCTCCCCGGCCGCGGCTGGGCTCCGGGCGGCCTCCCATCCCTGGTTCTTCTGATCAGAAATCAGAAATGTGTTCCCGCTTCGCGAATAGCACAACCATATATAGGTTCCAATCATGTCTGAGAGCACACAGTCTAAAATGATAGGCAATTCTCAACAGCACAGTTGGCTTTTTCAAACCAGTAAAAACACACCTCCTTCCGGCCAGCCAAAATTTCTCAACAACCATCTCCGATCACGTCAAGCGCACAAAAACTCGCCCATTTCGTTCTTTACCCAGTTTAGAGCGCCTACCGGGCCGACGAGATCACACTCACCTATTCGCCCCCCAATTGCCTCACGCCCAAATCCAACCGGCCCCAGAATCACAAAACAAAAAAAAACTCAAAATCCCCATACAAACCACACCATCCCACCGAATCGGGGGCATCGCGATTCACCGAAAGTCAGCGCCGTCGCTAGCGCGCTGCGCCGAGCAGTTAGCACGTAGGCTAAAGCCGTGTATCGGCGGCAGCTTATCTTCTTTTATATATACCGATTTCCTTGACCAACTATCCCTCTCTCGCCACACCCCTACAGGCCGCCTTTGTAGCCCAACCCTCAGGTACGCCCTCTCAGTAGCCCATTACCTTCCTTCACCCACCCACCACGATCGATCCGTCGATCGAATCGTCCCACGCCGGGATTCGCAAGGCAAGAAGGAAGGAAAAAGGGGATCGATCCCACCGGCGCGGATGGCGGCGGGGGATCGCGGCGAGGAGGGAAAGGCGAGGGGAATTTGTCGCGGGGGAGAACACACGCAATCCGACGCAGTGGCGTGCGGGTGGTACCTCTTCACTCGGGCGTGTCCCGCGCTGTTTGCGGTTGGGGAGTGGCAGATGGTCACCAGCAGAGGGGGTGGCTGTCTGCTTCATTTTTGAGCAATACGACTGCGAGTGCGAGAGGTCTTTCGCTTGCTTGCATTCCAGCACCCGGAGAACACCGCGGGCGACACGACCTGAAGAAAAGAGGAAAAAAAAAGCGCGCTCTTTTGTTTCAGTCCTCTCCTCACATCTCTCTCTTTTTTTTTTCTCAGTGCTCTCACAATCATATGTCTTAACGGTTCCTCGCTTTTTTTTTTTTTTTTTGCTAGCATAAGTTGTGGGCAGTTTTCAGGGCTGTTTTTTTTTTTTTTTTGCCCGTGGATCCCGGTGCTAAGATTTTTGTTGCTGAGATATTTTGCTATTGGATCTAAACCCTCCTACTTTCATCAAGCTCAGTGAACTTAGCTCTAGGTTTCTTACCCCTCGTCTCCTATCCCTAAAAACTGTCCAAAAATTCCGATTAAGAACCAATGATCTTTCGGTCATCCCATCAAGCTAAATAATTGAATCTGTTCTTAACAAAACCGTTCGCACAGCGATTAATTATTAACCACGAACTTGAAGCGGTTTTGCTCGCAAAAAGACCAATCTGATTTTGTGAGCCTTGGTTCCGAGCCAATGATAGTCTCTCTTTTTTTTTCTCACCTATAATATCGTTTTTGAAAATATGAATGACATATCATTAATCATAGGCTTAGGGTCTTTCGAGATAGATGGTTCCACCGTAAAGAAAAAATCGGTCGAACTTTAAATTTTGAGAGTTTGAACTAGTGGTACCATAATAGTTAGCGAATGATTACAAACTGCATGTAAAATTCGTTTTACCATGTGAGGCTGTGGCGGTGAATCATTTTTGTAACACCAATCGCAATCTTTGTTTCTCTTGGCATTCCACGTGATCCCATGTGTTTCGATTGTTTTTCTACATCAAGGGTAAACAGTGGCGGCCTAGGATTTGAACCCAGGGTAGGCCCTAGCCAAAAAAAATCTTATGCAATATACATGATTCGATATAAGTAAGGGAAGGTGATCTTCGATGTGGAACTACTTGGTGAGTGTCGCTTCAGGCCGGAGAGGCGCCAGGCCGTCGCGCCGCCGCGAGTAGGAAGGGGACCGGGTGCGAGGCTAGGGCCGGGGCCCTGCCCTGCCGCCGTGACCCTTGGCGATGGAGGCGGCTGGCCGTCGGGGTGCCGATGCAAGCGATGGTCATCAATGCCGACAAAGCAAACAATACATGAAGCTTGCTGTGGAGAGATAATGCAAGCATCGACTACTCCCATGAAGCCTGCAATTCCTCAGCAAACAGGGAGGAGGCATCCAAAATTGAAGCAGCAACAGTTTAGCTGTAATTTTTTTTTTTGAGAGATTGATTTGGTTGTATGACTCATGTATGCTGTAATTTGAATGAATGAATAATTCAGTAACTTTTGTGATGTTATTTGCTGAAAAATTGGACAGCATGTCCCCATAATTGGTGGATGGATTGAGACAACACACAAAGAGATAAACATCCATATAGAAGTTTATAAACTTGAAACTTGGAGCATTCAGACAGCACAAAAAGTTGGAAACAACCATATAGAAATTGATAATGTTGTGAGATAAGTTTTTGGATCATACATGTCATTCAAACTAGTCTGTGGAGCATATAGAAAACTATTCCAAAGGTAGGCCATATTCACTTGTACAATTTGGCCACAAAATACTATCGTTGGCCCTGTCGAAAATACTAAACAGAGGCCACAAAAGACTATAGTTAGTTCTGTCCAAAAGCTATCATTCCTGTCCAAAAGCTATCAAACCATCCTGTACAAAAGCCCATTTCACCATCCTGTCGAAAAGCCATGCAACCATCTTGCAAGGACTAGAACAGATCTTGATCATAGAGAAGATCATCATCACAACTTGGTGCTGTCACAAGCTGAGTAAAATCGCTAATGATATTCATTAAATCAAGAACTTTTAGACCATATGCACATAATATTCCTGTCCTTTCAAACATTCTACAACGACATGAAGCTTTTTGGTTTAGAGGATCACCGATCACTATGCACTCCACCTCTGAACTTAGCTCACCAAGCAAATTCCCAACAGCAACAGCATATTTGTGTTCTCCATCTAAAACTCTAGCGCATGCAGCCATGGATCTTTCATATTTGCTTTGGAAAGCTTCAAAAATAACTGGAGTGTACACTTGGCTTGCTTGAAGCAACATAGGTGTGCACATTAGTCTTCTTGGTAGCTTCTTCCTTGCCTCAAATTCAGACTGTAGTTCCTTATATCTTTTCTCTTGCACTGACCTCTCAAAATGTTTCAGAAATCGAATGATATCAAAATCTGATTTCAAATGGTTCTTCAATGCGTTGTTGAAGCTCTCACTTAGCTGTGTACTTCTCACTCCTAAACTGAAGACATCTCTCATATAACATTCAGCCCATTTCTCTTTGACCTTGTAAATGCTATCTAACCAAGTTTGCTTATGAACTTTGGATCTCATAATCTGAAAGGCTTCTTCAAATGATGCCTCATCTTCGTGGCCAAACATACAAGCACTAAAATCAGAGAGAGTATGAGATTCCTCCTCACCTTCGTCTTCCTCTTCACCTTCATCTTCCTCTTTACCCTTCACTGGAGGTAAATGTTTGACAGCATTCTGCATTATGTGAAATGTGCACAGTCCATGATATGATTCTGTAAATACTATCTTTATGGCTTTTCCCATTGCTGCATCTTGATCAGTGTAAATAGTTGTAGGTTGTTTTCCATTATGTGCAGCTAAAAAAGTCTCAAACAACCATGTAAATGATGCTTCTGTTTCATCAAATAGAAGTGCAGCACCAAAAATAGTGGTTTCTCTAAACTGATTGAGCCCAAGAAAAACACCAAATGGCCTATATTCTTTGTTTGTCCCGAAAGTTGTGTCAAATGTGACAACATCACCAAAGTGTGCATAGTCGAGGACCATCTTAGCGTCAACCCAGAATATATTGGTAATATGCTCCTCACAATCCAGCTGCAACGCATATTGGAAAGACGGGTTCTCAGCAATTTTATCATGGAAATACTTCAACATACTTCCTGCCTGTCCAAAAGCCAATTCCCTCTGTCGTCTGCTTTGCAAGTAATTTCTGCGGTCACGACAAGTGTAGCTAAGGTTAAGTGGCCCACCAACTTGACGAGTGGCCAACTCATGGGCAGCTTTCGGCCTAATCCCAGAATCATCAGCTGTTTCTATTTCAAAAGCTTGGAGTTCTGAAATTTTCCGTTGTGATTTCATCAAGTGGAAGGTCTCTGGTAAGTGGAGTAGGTGGTTGTGTTCAAGCACAACATCAGTGACTTCATAATTTCCTGCACCTCGATCCAATGAAATAACCATCCGAGCTTTGCAATCAGTTCTTGTTTCAGCTCTAAAACACTTTGTCACATGTTCGGTTTGCCTTTTTGCTCGATGACCTTCATTAGAACAAACATACCTGCATGAAGTCACCTTACCATCCATTTTGCTTACATTTGTGCATCTTTTCCTCACATCAAAGCCCATACGGCCGCCATATGCCACCCAAAACAACCAACCCTCTTCTGGATTTGTGAACCTCTGACCAACTTCAGGTATATTCTTATCAAGTTCCGCCATCGCTTCCCACAACAATGAATTGCCCAGTACTGAAATTTCTGAAAAAAAAAATCCAAACTGCAATAATTAGAACACCTATTTTATTATCTCAAGCACACCATTCAACCATATTTTATCATTACTGCCATCTAAAATAACCATATCTTCTACTGCAAATGATATACAATTAATAAGGGTACTGTACTACTAGTAGCAATAGGTATGTAGCATAAGAATTCTGGAAATGAGGATTGGTTCTCTGTTGTTAATACAGATACATGGAGAAATTTAATAAAATCAGATATAATGGCACTAGATTAAAATATGGGTGGACAAGGATTGAATTTAAATTCTTCCTAGGCTTTGGACTCTGATTGCTATAATGTTAGCTTCCACACAATTATAACAGTTCGCTTGTAATTTTGGACAAATTTTCAGAAAATGAGGTCCCCCACAAGTATAGCATAACAGTGGCTGTTCTGAAGATGCTTGTGGAGTTTTAGTAAGCAGCCTCTGAGTTGGCACAACTCTAGCTGGTACAGGAGCTCGAACAAAATTCTTTGGTTGATGTTTTACCAAATCTTGAAAATGCTGATGTCTCCCAATGTCACTGTCTAAACTACATGGACTAACTCTCACTGTCTCACAGCTCACAACCTACGGTCAGGCACGAATTTTAGTGATTACCACATGGTATCAGTGAAAGAAATGCACAAGTCGCATAACATCAATGACAAAATCTGAAGAATATACTAAGAGCTATATATGCAAGATCTTACTAGTTATTCAGTTAGCGGAGAAAAGAATTAAGTCAAGGCTTTGAGCTTACTCTAAACCACGAGATCGATGGCGGTTGGAACTCGTCGACGTTAGGCCCGGTGGCCGGCCGCCTCCAGCCGCGGCTGCACGGCAGGGCCCCGGGCCCTTGCCTCGCACGGCAGCCGCCTCCACGCGCCTCAGGCCGCGGCGGCACGGCAGGGCCCCGGCCCCGGCTCGCGCGGCGGCCGCCCGGCCCCCTCCCTACTCGCGGCGAGCACGCAGGACTGGGGCGTCGTCTGGCGCGGTGGCGGCTTGACACGGGCGAAGGAGGCGAAACGGACAGGCGGTCGCCCGGTCCCCTCCTCACTCGCGGTGGCGCGGCGGCCTGCGCGGGCGAGGCGTCGTCTGGCGCGGTGGCGGGCGAACGAGGGCCAGGCGAGCTGGACGCCTCGCGCGGTGGCGCGCGGGATGGAATTGGGGACGCCGTCTCCCGCCAGGATGATGGATTGGGAATTTTTTTTTACCTACAGGCAGGCTCAAGCAGCATATCCGTCCGATCAGTTTCGCATGGTCCAGATTTTGGCAATGTCACGTTGTGACTTAGCTAGGCAATGTCACCCAAGCTGAGTCCCCACCACCCTCCCTCCCTCGCCACTGCCTGAGCAGGCCACCAGAATCCATGCAGTTGCAACGAAGGCTATGGCGGTTCTCTGTTTTTCTTTTTTTTTCCTTTTTCTTCCTTCAGCTCCCAGAGACCATGGCCATGACATCTATATTGCCACTGACGTCGAGAATGGTTGAAACGGCGACATGGCGATTGGATATGGTGTAGGGTTCAGGTGAGCGCTTTACAACGATGTTGGGAGCATTGGATGGCATATGGCAGCGACAACCATGCTGTTGGCGATGACATGGATGATGGATCTAGCACTTCAAGCGAATCCGGTGAACCCTTCCTCTTCCTCTTGGGCATGAGGCCGAGTTTTAGGGCCTGTTCACTTTAATACCATTTTTAATCTTATTAAATTTCGGTAAAGTTATAAAAAAAATAATTATATTTAGTTTGCTGTTAAATTTTAGTAACTATATAAGAAATCTTGCCAAAATTTTCGCAAGTTGCTAAAATTTTGATAACTATTCTAAAATTTTGGCAATGCTAAAATTTGGTAAGGTTGAAAATGGCATCAAAGTGAACATGCCCTTATAATTTTATGATTAAAATTCAGTGAGCAGTAAGTTGGCCGCGACGTCTCGGCGAGTTTCATCACCTCCGCCTCTACCGCAATCTAGCGTCTTCAACCTCTGTCAGAGTGTCAGACAAAGGGAAGAGAAACGAGGGGGTCAACACGCCACATTTGCACGGTCAACGTACCAAGTCAGCTAAAATCGCTGCAAAAATACACTGAGAGACTCAATTTAATATTGGTTTTAAAGTCTGGGGACCATCTATAGGCTGTGTTGGGTGGTGGGTGTTAGGAACCCATCTCCCATGCACGGAAAACGGAACGGTCCTTTAGCATGCAATTAATTAAGTATTAGCTATTTTTTAAAAAAATAAATTAATATGATTTTTTTAAGCAACTTTCGTATAGAAACTTTTTGCCAAAAACGCACCGTTTAGCAGTTTGAAAAGCGTGCGCGCGGAAAACGAGAGAAAAGAGTTAAGAAAACTTAGTACCGAACACATTCATAGACTATTTGGGGAGCTTTAGATTCTAAGAAGTAGTTGGTTGTTAGCGAGCTTCTGATAATATGGAAGAGCTTGGTTTCCCAGCTTCTGGTTTTCTCAGAATCTGAACCAAAAGGTGAACTCTTTGTGGGAGATTTTGATTTTGGGAGAAGCTGTAGTGGCTAAAAGCTCCCCCAAATAGGCCCACCTAGTTTTGCGGTTGAGTGATATGAATGAAATTACACCTATATTGGGGACGTAAATTGAACCTTTTCTTTTATTAGAAAAAATACCCCTGCGTTGCACCGGGTAAACTAAAATTATAACAATTATAATATATTAGTTGATTAGGGTCCAATTTTTCGTGTTATGAGCCCTTTAAGAAAGAAAGAAAGAAAGTTCATTCGTGCGCACAGCCTGTGAAGCACCCGCGGCCCAGCTGTGCTACGTCCCGAGGATGGAAGTCATAAAAACTTTCATAATTTTTCATCAATTTTAAGCAACTAAAATGGTGCTAATGCTATTTCTGAAAATATAAAATACTTAAAATATTTGCGGTTTAGGGACGTGATTTAAACTCGATGTAAAGATAAGGGACCTAAAGTGAACTTATTCCTTCCTGTGCAGATCGCGCGCATGCGGCCCATGAGACGGCCCAACTTGGGATCAATCTGAGCCGTTCATTTGATGGACGGCTCGGATCGGTTCCAAATTTATAAAACACTAACCCTATCACCTTTTCCCCTCCCTTCTCTCCCATACTGGGGCCGCCGCCGCACCTCCCACCCTCCACTCGCCTCTCCTTTCCCCACCACATGGCACGGTGGCGCCGCTTCCTCTCCCCCATCGGTGCTCCCTTTCCTCCTCGTCGGGGGGCCGCCGCCGCACCGCTCCTCTCAAGATCCGGCGAGTCAGCGGCGCAGTGGCGCGGTTGATCCCCGGCGTAGCAGCGGCTCCCCGACGCAGCAGTGGTGCGGTGAATCCCCGGCGCAACGACGCGTCGACGGCTCCCCGGTGGCAGCAGTGGCTCAGGATCTAGCTCTCGAGCTCGGCACCTCCACGGCAGCGAGGCAGCGAGGAGCAGCGGCGCCTCCGGCTCGACCTTCCCTCTCCTCTCCTCATCTTCTTGTGTTGATATTTTGTGTCGTTAATATTTTGTGATGATTCCGATTGGGATTGTGTTTTTGTGTTGGATTGTGATGTGATGATTTGGGATTTGGAGAAGCAAAGCGAGGGTTGGGGGGTGCTTGGCTGCTCCCCCTTTTCTTTTCCACCTCCGAGCCGATTTTCTTTTTTTTTCCACCTCTGATCCTTTTTTTTTCACTTTTTTGCACCGTTTCCAATTTAGGGGCGACGTACGAAATTTTTCGGCAAAAACACCTTGAATTTTTATAATAGGTAAAAATGAGTTGTAGTTATAATATGCTATGATGTGTTATTTCGGCCCGTTCCTTCTTTGCTTCTGCAAAGCCCAAAGCCCATATATTGTTTCTAGGTGGAATAAGTTCATCTTAGGTCTCTTAACTTTACACCAAATCCGATTTTCATCCTTCATCCGGAAAACCAGATATAACGGGTTCCTCAACTGTCAAGACCAGTGCAGATGAGGTCTCTCGGTGGTTTTAACGGCGGTTTTGGCTGACGTGGCGCCTACGTGGCCAATTTGACTTGGTCTGATGTGGCACTCACGTGGCGCTTACGTGTCAATTCAATTCGGAAATATAATAAACCTCGTGGGACCCACATGCCAGTTTCACACAACGCCCACCTCTTCGCCCACGACGCGGAGAGGGGACAAGGAGCAGCGGCTGGGAGGTGGGGGCGATGGAGCAGGCGATATGGGTGAGAAGAAGGACCGTCACGCATGGGCACAGGAGCATCCGTCACCGGCCGGGTTCCCGCGGCGGGGAGAAGAGCATCGATGGCGTCCTTGAAGGTATCCATGAATGGCGGTGGTTTGTGGTGGCGTTAGGAGGCAGAGGGGAAATTTTCCGCCTTGGAGAAAAAGAGGGGGAAAAAGAGAAGAAAGAGAGGAGGAAAATGTGACATTGACATGTGGGTCCCATATGCTAAGTCAGCCAGTTAGATCGAGGCTAAGCGCCACGTCAACGAAACCGTCCTCTAAAATCGATGAGGGAGTCAAATTATACCAGTTTTAATAGTTGGAGGAGCCATCCTACCCGGTTTTCTCGTTAAGGGGTACGAATTAGATTCGACGTACTTTTAAGGGAGTCAAAGTAGACTTTTTCCACGAAGAAATATTTGAATGTTTTGTGTGGGCTTCATTCAATTTTTTGACTGCTCTTTAAGAAGAATCCTACCCGGCCATTTTTTTCAAATGTGATTGAGTAAAAAATCATTCGAATGAGCAATAGATTATCTCATTTTCTCAACCAATCACAACCATTTCACATTTAGTTTCTTCAATTAATTTCTTTTCTCAATCAATCATAGTCTTTTCCTAATCATTTTCACTTACTTAATTCCCATGAAAACGCAAAGCACGGAGGGGAGGAAGCTATTTGGTTGCACCAAAGGAAAGATTAAACCAAAAGAAAGTTTTTCAACGGGTTTTACCTCTGGCTTAGACCATAGGAATACAATCCTATAAAATTTCCTATCTTCTTCATATGAATCAAAGGAGCCTACTAGAAAAAAAATCCTATGGAAATTGATTCCTTTAAAAATTATTTCCCAATTCTCCAATTCAAATGGACCCTGAAGGCCTGAATGGAGCAGGAAAGCACAAGGAAGCCACCAATTATTCATTCAACATTTATCCTTATAAAATATTAGGAGGAAACTACTTCTCGCCATTATTACTTGTTAGAGGCTTTAGAGTTTAGACCAGACCCCAAATACATGAAAATTTCAAAATCATGAGCCTGGTATCGACAAATTCAAAATCATGAACCTGGTATCGACAATCAACACGTCCTCGAACTACCTGTAGAACGCAATCAGAACAGTGACCACCCGACCCGACCCGACCACCCACCGGCGAGGCCCACTCCGTCGCCGTCCGCGATTAATACGGCGGGGCATGCAAGGACGACGGGACGAGGGGAGGTAGCGCCAACGCAACCGCTAGCTGCCTCGCAAAATTTTCCACGTCCGGCCGAAGCACCCGCGTCAGTCTCAGGCTTTCAGCAAACTCAACCCAACTCCACCGATCACTTGACTCTCACGCACACAGTCTCACCGGGAAAATCGGGAGCTCTTCTGCCTCTCCCTTCCTCCACACACGCACACGACACCCCTGCACACAAACATGCCTCCTCGGCGCCTCCTCCTCCTCCTCCCCGTCGTGCTCGTCCTCTTCGCCGCGGCCGATGCCTCCCCGTCCGCCTGCCGCAACGCCACCTGCGGCGGCCACACCGTGGCCTACCCCTTCTGGCTGCTCAACTCCTCCGCTTCCTCCTTGGGCTGTGGCTACCCCGGCCTCGGCCTCCGCTGCGTGGACAACACCACTCTGATTCTCCCCTTCCGGACACACCAGTACAGGGTCCTGGACATCGAGTACGGGAAGCACACCATCTCCCTCACCGACGCCGACATGGCACACCCCGACACAAACAGCAGCTGCCCGCACCTACACGCCAACCTCACCATCGACGACAACTCCTGGCTGCAGCTCGCGTCCTCCGACTCCAACATCACCTTCCTCTACAACTGCAAGAGCAACTCCTCCTTGCTGTCCTCGACCTCCGCCGTGAAGCTAACTGGATGTGGAGCTGGACCAGAGCACATCGGTACTTCGTACGTGTTCCTGGACGGCTGGATCACGGGTGAAGCGTACGATTACGAGTGCGAGACGGTGGTGGTGGCGCCGGTGATCGATGCGCACAAGAAGGCCATGGTGGATGCGCACGGGGGTCTTCCTCCCGCGGACGGATCATTTGGCGAGGTGCTGAGCGCTGGGTTCGAGCTGACATACAGCGCTCACTCCGACAAGTGCGGCAAATGCGAGCGAACCAAGGGGTGGTGCGGCTACCGGCACAACGAGACGTCCACCACCATGGATTTCACCTGTTTCTGCGACGAAGGCCCGACCAAGAGCCATTGCGGTACGCATGCCTCTTCTCCTCGAGCAATTTTACGGTCTTTGAGGAGGTAGCATGAAGTACCATTTTTTCTATTATAAATTTGGTACCTCGTGGTATCTAGATACTGTGAGGTACCAAAATTTACACTAAAATTTTGGTACCTCATGATACCTCTAAAGGACCGTAGAATTGCTCTTTTCTCCTCTTACAATGTCATTACTTCTCTTCGGTGTTTTGCTTGCTTCGGATTTCAGAATTGGGGCCGAGGATTTCGAATTCGAATTACTAGTAGAAAGACTAAAAAATGATCAATAAACCAATACGAAGAATCAACTTCTCCAAGCAGTTGCTGCTGCACTGAATTTACTAGTTGCCTGAACGAACCGAGCCAGAGTGTTGATGGTTTGTTCCACACCTTCCTGGTTCCATCAGAGTGTGACAGAGCAGAAAATGATTTCAGTGGCCCATAGCATAGCAGTAAAAAAGTGGTCAAGTGGACAAGTCTGGAACGCCCTCATTGGATGGCAAATGCTTTGGCTGATAAGCCATTTAAGTAAAATAAGCTAACCAATTTGTATTGAAGTTTGGCTGAATTGGAGGTAGCTTTGGCTGATCAGCCAAAGTATTTGGCCAACCGATGAGGCCTGAACAGTAACGGAGGTACTAGCATTTGGTGCGGGCAAATTGGAATCAGTGGTGCATAAAAACATTTTTCTTTTTATTCTACCTATATATACGGATCGATACCCCATTGGCGCACACATCAATTCCGCGTTGAATAGATGATGATGGATTGCTCGCCACCAGTTGCTTCTTGCGCTTGCTAGTATATTACGACTCCCGTGGACTTAAAAGTCGCTGGGCCACGTCTCTTTTGATCTTCTCTGGGGTTGGGAGTTCGAAAAGCTGATTCGATTTAGATTGGTACGACTCTATCGCCGAATTCTTCCGTTCATACTGAATATCGCGTTCGGCAGCGGTTTGTGATGTGTCGATCCTGGGCCACATAAGCAGTTAAAGCCTGTGCAAGTATGCAGGACACTCGATGGCTAAACCACGGATTGATGCAAGTGCTATCAGCATTGTGGGGATTAAGGGTTTTTTTTAAAAAAAACTTTGGATTAAGGTTAAGTAAAACCAAAGTATACACCTTCCCGAATCACTAGTGCTACACTTTGATCTGGTACTGGTCGTAGGAAAGCAAACGCGTGACGCAACACAACTCATGATAAGCTCTTTTTTATTTGTTCCTCCGCTTCAACTATCCGCAGATCAAGGCCTTCTTTAGTTGGGGGAAAATTTTTTTTGGATTGATTGTCACATCAGATATACGGACACACATTTAAAGTAATAAATATAGTCTAATAATAAAATAAATTACAGATTTCGCCAGAAAACTACGAGACGAATTTATTAAGCCTAATTAATCCGTCATTAGCAAATGTTTACTGCAGCACCACATTGTCAAATCATGACGTAATTAGACTTAAAAAGATTTGTCTCGTAATTTACACGCAATTTGTTTAATTGTTTTTTTCTACATTTAATACTCTATATATGTGTTAAACATTCGATGTGACAGTGTGAAAATTTCTATCTTGGAAACTTAAACAGGGCCTAAAGTAGCCACTGGTAAGACATAGGTAGAAAATGAATTTCTTTAGACAGACAAAGTATTCAGGATGGATCCTCTGCATCGAAGGTTTCGTTAATGCAGAGGATGTCAGCACTATGCATATCAATCATTGATAAAAAAAAAAATAGTCTATATTTTTTTACATATATTTAATACTTTATACCAGATAAATCTTTGCGAATACCAGATATTTTACAACCCCTAAACTCGAATACCAGATATTTTAAACTGTTAACTATACAAACCGGACAAATACCCCCTGGCTCAATCCGGGATGGTTTCAGTCCTACGTGGCAGTACAATCAGTAAATTCTTTTAAAAAATAGTGTGGGCCCCACATGTAAGACTTTCCCCCCTCTCTTTCCCCTCTAACCTCTCAATCTCTCTCTACTCTCTCTTCCTAAATCCACTATCCCCATCCTCTCTCTCTCCTCCCTCCCTGCTGCAGCGAGCGGCGGCGGCCAGCTGGCAAGGCGCGCACTCCTCCCTCCCCTTGCTACGGTGAGCGGTGGCGGCCGGCCGCCCAGCACCGCGTGGCAGTGGTGTTTCCGCGGTGACCTGGTTCGGTCGCTGCTCGGGCGGCTGCTCAATGCAATGCCTAGGAGGAGGAGGAGGTGCTCCTGTCCCGGTGCAGGCCGTCCTAGGGAAGATACAATGTGTGCCATAAGGGGGTCTTAAGACTTTGAAGTGGGTATTATACACTGTGGGAGAAATTTTATAGCTGGCTTTAGGATGAGCCGTCCTTATGCATAAGGACCGGCCACAAGCACAGTACAACCAATAAAAAAATTGCAATCTCTCTCTCTCTGCTACTTTCTCTCCGGAATCGTTTCTTGCCGCCATGGAATAGAAGGAAGAAGAATCGAGGCCGAAGCCGACGCCGATGCCGACGCAAACGCCTCCGCCGGATCCAGCGCCGCCGGCGAGCACCGACGCCGACTGCAAAACGCTCCGCCGCCGCCGGCGAGCACACCAATCGCCTCTGCCGGCGCCAGATCCAGCGCCGCCCGCGAGCACCATCGCCGACGCCGCTGCCGGATCCAGTGCGAGCACTGCCGCTGCCGCCGGAGCCGACCTCGCCCACGAGCGCCGCCTTCTCGTCTTCCTCGCGCCGAATCCGCCCGGCCCGTCGGCGGATCTGGCCAAGCCCGCGAGCGCCGCCGCTGACAGCTTGGAATTCGCCGCGCCCACGAGCGCCGCCGCCGCAGCTGGAGCCGAACCCGCCCACGAGCGCCGCCGGAGCCAACCTCGCCCGCTCGGACCGTCTCCACTGCTCCATCGCCGGGAAAAGAAGAATGCGAGAGAAGGGGATCGGACGAGAAGGAGAAGAAGGGATGGGGCAGTTGATGCGTGGTGTGTTTTTTTATTTAGGTGGGACCCACCTTAATACCTTCTTTGCTATATATACATTGTAGCATGAGTATTTAGCTAAAGACTGGACCCATCTGGGCCCACCTTATGTTAGAATTAGACCTTATACATTGCTCATGCCCTATTACAAGAACATCTCTGAATCTGCAGATAAGTTTCAACTTCCAAGAACTACGAGTAGCACGCTACTAGAAGTATCAATTACTCTCTCCGTCCCAAAATAAGTGCAGCTATGGTTTTCCGCATTTAACTTTGACCGTTCGTTTTATTTGATTTTTTTTGAAAAAAATTAAAAACATAAATCAGGAGTAAAGTACTATTCACGTTTTATCATCTTATAACAACAAAAATGCTAATTATAAAAAAAAAAATCAAATAAGACGAACGATCAAAGTTGAGCGCGGAAACTCATAGCTGCACTTATTTTGGGATGGGGGTAGTATTAACTTGATTTGTGTTCTCTAGAATCTAGATACAAACAACCAGTACCAACAGATCGAAGTTAAATTATTTTAAGTTTGACTAAGTTTATTGACAAATATAGTAATATTTATAATACTAAATTAGTTTCATCAAATCAATAATTAAATATATTTTCATAATAAATTTGTCTTTGGTTGAAAATGTTAGTACTACTTTTCTCTACAAAGTTGGGTAGGAATAGAGAGCTGACAATGTTTAGAAGAGATCGGGGCATCGTTGCAGTGAAACATAGCCAAATAGTAATGTCTTTCCTCTTTTGTGTGCGAGAGAGATGTGGCCTGTGGGGAGGAAGAGGGGGAGGGTTGTCTGTGCACTGCATGCGGCGTGGAGGAGATCAATGAGGAGAGGCTACGCGGCAGTGGAGCTCGTGAAGGACTTTGGTGGCCATGGGGGTTGTCGGGGTTGAGAGGCAGCACAGCAGCAGGGAGGAGGGAGGGACAGGGGATGTGGAAATGGAAGGGAAGAGAGAGACAAGGGGACGCTATATCCAATTGTCATGTTGCCGTTTCAACCGTTCCCGACATCGGCGGAGACATGGATGTCATGGCCACAGTCTCTGGGAGTTGAAGGAAGAAAAAGGAAAAAAGCCCCCGCCATTGCCTTCATTGCAACCGCACAGATTCTAGTGGCATGTTCAGGCAACGGCGAGGGAGGGAGGGTGGTCCGGTGGTGGGTTGATGGGGCGTGGCGGTTTTGCCGCCACCCACATCACCACTCATAAGGGCATCATAGCCTGTGGATTATCTATACCTGGACCAAATTTAGACTTTGGAGTATACTTGTAGTAGGATCAATTGATATATATCCTTTCATTTTTTATTATTACTAACTCCTACCTGCCGGCGGCGAGAATCCTCTTGTCAAACAGAGTAGTTTATCATAAAAAAAACTGCAGTGGCACTACCTGACCATCCTGAGTAGATGATCAATCCAATGTGTACCTGTGTTGTCTGTTGATCATGACGGTGATATCTAATCCCCAACGGCGAAATGCACTCGTGCTCAGTTCTATATATAAAAAAGGATCTTCTGGAGGGCGACATATAAAAATATCGGATTTAACTAAGCAATCAAGGCTAATTTAGTGATTAGCATTGAAGTCAAGCTAAAAACCATACACGGCAGAGTGTCCGGTCCATGACACCGTGGATCCAGTGGATCGGCACACACCGCAAGACGCACGCAGAGACCGAGTTGTTTCCTTCTTCCAATCACCTGCCTCTCGTGTGGCCCACTTCCGGACCCCACCAACCAACCAAAACTTTTTGCAAAACCAGGTCAAGTCCACTCCTCGCATTCTTTGCTCCATGACGACGACTCGTCTTATACCGCGGGCTCAGTGGCTCACCAAACCAAATTGGTGCCAGGATTAAAAGCCAGCGAAGTAGCAAGATGCGCCTGCTTCGCCTGGCCGCCATGGCTCACCCACCGCTTTTGCTCCTCTTCTTCCTCCTCCTCATCGGCGTCCATGCCTCCGTTTCCCATGGCTCGCCTCTCCCACCCACTTACAACACTTCCATTTGCTCCAAGTCATCCGAGTGCGGAGGCGTCAATATCTCATATCCTTTCTATCTTTCCAACGCGACCGGCGAAACCTATGATTACACTCAGTTTTCTTGCGGCTACACCGATTTGAAGATCTCTTGCAGCTTGGACGGGACGAAGCAGACCCCTTTTATCCAACTCAACGGAGACAACTATACTATCCTGGAGATCATCTACGACAGTCGCACCATCGTGCTCGCAGACACCGATGCGCTCCACGGCAGCTGCCCCCGAGTGCGCCACAACGTCACCTTCGGCCAGGCCTACGAGTGGCTTCAATACACCGGTTCCCGTGACAACCTCACCTTCTTCTTCGGCTGCAACCTTCCACCACCAATCGGTCCAAGGCTGGTTCCTTTGGCGCAGTACCAAATCAACTGCAAAACCTTCAGCAACGAGCCTAACGGTGGAGATTCATTTGTGTTCACCTCCGGCGAGCTTGATGCATCAACAGAGTCTGAATTGGACAGGCGCTGCAGCCAGATCATCGTCGTGCCGGTAAATGGAAGTATTCTTAATTCAAGTAACCCGAGTGCGCTGCCAAGTGGTGGATACGGTCAAGTGCTTAATAAGGGGTTCGACCTGGCATGGAACTCAAGGAAAGATGATCAATGCAACAAGTGCGAGCAATCAAAGGGACAGTGCTCCTACAGCCAGTACAGGGCGTTCCTAGGTTGCTTGTGCTCCGACGGGCAGGTGGGCAACCAGGATTGCAGAAACAGCGGCGCACCTCCACCAACATCAAGTAAGTCCTTCGATGCCGATCTTTTTTTTAACTCCCTTCTGCAAAGCCAACAATTAGTCGATCATCTGGCATGCCGTCTCAGCATTCCAATATCTCGTTTATTGGTATAATTTGCATCTCGTAGAGTCGTAGTCGTTACCCCCTCCTTCCCGGTGTGGCTGCCTGCCCCCTGCTGATGTCATGTTCTTAACTCGATCTAATCGGAAACAAATCGCCTAGTTTTTTGGTGGGTAGGTAGAGAATTAGAAACTCTGGTTGCTAATTTCCTCACTCGACTAGGACGGATTAACCTGAGTTGCTTAGTTTTTTTGCCAAATCCACACCTTTGCGTGAAACACAGATTCATCAGGTGGCCTGCAGCGCTGGCAAAACAAAGAGATAGCTTTTTTATAGAGCAGAGGTCCGTACCGTGTGAAGAGAAAGTTTGTTTGCTACAAGTGACCAGTAGGACTGAGAAGATGGTCTAGTAGGTGGTAATCACCAATCAGCATTGAACTCATGCTGGAGTGGCAAAGTTTTTTCTTGTACATCTAAAAACGTTACAAGTTGGTGTGACCATATATAATTGGCTATTCCTAATTTGGGTGAACCACCCCTAGAGAGTTTTAGTTATCTTCAGATTTTTTTTTTCCAAAACAAAAATCCACCAATAATAAAAAAGATAAGCCATGGGCACTGCGGATGTGAAGCGTCTGCAAAGTACACCAGGAGCAACTGGATTAGCGATCGTAATTTGTTACCAACCACGGTAGAGTTGTCCCGCCACGTCACTAAGCCTAGTATGGCAGAAAATGCAAATAAGTCAGGAGGGTTATTTTACAAATTATCTAGAAAAAATAGGTTACTTTTAGAACTATTCAAAGAAGTTCACAAAACAAATTATCCCATCCCCACCACTTGTGCTTCCCCTGCAAAACCACTTCCAAAACCTTGAAAATCTGAAAAATTGAAAAAAGCCAAAGAGGGGAAAAATCGTAAATGAAAAAGGTAGTGTGAAAATATTGAAACTAATCTATGAAATAAACTGAAGTCAGAAAATATGAAACAATAAAACTGAAATAATTGGATGGAAAAGTTTAACTTAAGAAAAAGAAATTAAAAAATGAACCTGCCAAACTTAAGGGGTCCTAAGATCAACGTCAGATGGCTCTAAGCAAGGGTTTTTCTTACCATTTGGTCACCGCCTGGGTGCAGTAATGGTAAGTGCCCAGTAATCCTACCAAGATCAAAGAAATTTAATTTCTTTTGATAAATTTTGTTCGGTTCTCCCACTGTTCACGGTGATGACTGCGCAGTCACTGCGATTATTAGATTTATTGGCAAGGTACATATAATATCATAGTTAGGTTTTATGAACTTAACGTAATATATAAAGGTAAATTAATTAAAGTTTGACTAAATCTTATACTACTAAATAACAAATATTTATGACTAGAGAGACCTTTTATCAATCGAACGGCTCGGGGGGTCAGGTGAGTATGTTGTTTCTCCTGGAGTCCTGGTCCTGGATGGCTGGATGTGCTTCAGGGGTTGGACAAAAGCGTGCTCAATCGTGTTCAATCAGAAGGCAGTAGACCCCGATAGGTAAGAGTGAACCGGGGCATTGCCGGGGTCCATGTTGTTCGAGAAGAGTAATTAACAGCGTTGAACTAGTAATTTCTCGGAACGCAGATCTTCTAGAGGAAAGCCATAACTATCGGACACCAAGAACCCTCCTTCCAGGACGTCAACCAATTGAAAAACACGCGAGCCTCCACGCAACAACAACAGTGAGGGGCGGCACTAACTGGCCATTTTGCGAGACCCAAATGATCGCGGTCAAGCAAGGAGCCTCCCAATTCCCATCATGTGCCGCCATGTCCCTGTCACGACTCCACCGGTGTTTGCAGCCTTCTGAGAATTTCGCCGTGTCCTCGCGACCTATAAACACGGGAACGCGCCGTGGCGGCAACGACCGGTCCACCACCAAATTAATCTGCAGGCAAGCAAAAACAAAAAACGCCTTCTCTGAGTTCGTTAGCCATGCCTCTCCTGCTATGCCGCCGGCGGCTGCTGCTCCTCCTCCTCCTCTTGGTTGCCGCTTCCCATGGCGATGCTTCCGGTGACACCTACGACACCTCGATTTGCCTGGAGAAACCAACCACCTGCGGGAACGTCAGTATCAGCTACCCGTTCTACTTTGCTACGAGACAAAAGATATCAACGGTTCAGAAGCTCATACTGCGGATACCCCGGCTTGGCGATCGATTGTGACGACGGCAAGCCCATCCTGCAACTCAACGGCACCGAGAAGTACAAGGTTAACTACATCAGCTACGGAAGCATCACCTAACGTGTCCCTAGTCGATCTGGAGGTCGTCGACGACAGCAGCGGCTGCCCAAGAGTCGATCACAACGTGACGATCCCACCGATCTCATGGTTGTACTTCTTCGGCATGTCGGTCGATTACCTCGTCTTCTTTCTCCGCTGCTCCTTCACGACTTTCGCCCCCAAACCGGCAAACTTCAACCCGCTCACCTGCGGAAGCTTCATCGATCTCACTAGACCGTCGTTCGTGCTCCCGGACGAGCTAGTGCCCCCTGGGAACTGGTCGCAGCTTTGTGAGGAAACCTTCGAAGTTCCTGTGCTCAAATATCAACTGATGGACATGGACTCAAATGGCAATGCATGGAATAACAGTGGATACGCCCAGGTACTTCGTCAGGGATTCCCGTTGTCAGTGAACGATAGCAGGAGGCCCCCCAATTGTACGCAGTGCGAGGAGTCCAAAGGACGGTGCGGTTTCAGCCAAGACGGGGAATTCATCGGCTGCTTGTGCCCAAACGGACGAGTGCGCTCTCTCAGGTGCAGTGCCAGCGACTTAACCACCGGTAAGCCATTCGTGTCTCGATTTGCACTTTATTTGCAAAGGCCAAAGGGGGTAATTTAGTTTTGCCGGTTCCAGTTGATACTTATTAGCACTACATATCGTTGCATACTGCGTTCCATCGATCTGGGGGCAATCTTTTTTTTTCTGCAAATATGCTGAAGAGTCAGCTGTTGCTATTTCCTTGTCCTCCGAAGAAACAGATTTTTAGCATTGATCGGATCTTGACGAAGAACTAACACGTTCACAAGCGTGCCCATCTAGATGGCCGTTAAACACGATCCTTTTCCTCGAGTCCTGACCTGAATAATAGCTGATATCTTGGGCCTTCGTCTTCTTTTGGTATTTTCCTCTTCCGTGGTCTCCTTTTCCTCTTCACGCCTTCCCCTGCTGTTCTCCTCTGCTTGCGTCTTCCTACACGATATTTTGGCGTGCCACGAGCCCAGGAACTGGAGGGGCTAATTGAGTTGGGAGGCTTGAACAGTCAGCAGATTTGCAGCCGAGCTCCGTCCGGCGGGACCAATTCGTTGCCAATCGCGCGCTTATTTTCCATGGCGTGGCGTTGGTACGGGAGAGGGACTCCATAGCCAGCGATGCGCGTGGCCGCGGCCCAGCGTGTACCGTGTACGTAAGGTACTTTGCTAGTCCGTGTTAGATATTGTGAACAGCAGCTGACTAACCGGCCCAAGTCCGGCCTGAGTAAGCCCAGCAAATCCTAGAAAATTTGTTTTAATTTAATAAAATTGTTACAGATGTGCGTACATTTAATTTCTTACCAAACTTTGGTAAATACATAAAAAATCCTACTAAAATTTTAATATTGTTAATTTACCAAAAATTTTAGCATTGACAAATTTTGGTAAGGTTTATTTTGACTACAATTTGAACAACCCCTCCAATTTTTATGACTGAGTTGGGTAGTAACATGGGCCCGCACGCCAGGCAGTAGTAGTAGGATACGAACGCCACAATGTTTGTGCAGGATGGTAGGGTATAACGTGGGGCCCACTATAAAAACTCACCCATCCTCAGCTGTCTCGATATTTCTAAGGATGTATATCTAGCACTGTGGTATATATTGTCCTCCACACGATCCCATCTAGTCTCTCACGATGGTGGATGTACGGAATATATAACCTGAGTTTTCCATATGCACACTTATTAATTTAGATGAAAGTTTTTCGCAGGAAAGTATTTTTACAAAAGTTTTCAGAAATGTACTTATGTGCTTGGAACGTAGTTGTACTAAATGGCAATCCCCGTGAATTTGTGTAGGTAACGTTAAACCCACACCAGCTGATTTATTGCTTTGCTAATTTGCTAAGTAACTTCCTCTGGCTATAACTACACGTTATTTGACTTTTTGGTATTTTTGGTGCCACTTTACCACATCTTTTATTAGAATACATTTGCAAAATAAATTTATTGGTTATGGAAGTAATTTCCAAGGCAAAACTATGCATGTCTTTTTCTTGAAGTTAAGTATTATCGAAGTTTATCAATGCTTGAAGTTTTAACACTTAGATAAGTTTATCAATAACTTGTGTGTTTGAGAAGTTGAGTTATGTTGGTGTTGGTGGGGTTTGGGGGGTGGGGGGGGCTCTTATGGGCGAGCATTCGTGGCTCGCGAACGGCCCACAGCAGCCCATCTTCTCCTTTCCCTTTTCACCTTATTTTCTTTCTCTCAATGCTCCATTGCACACGAGAGGCAACCACCCATCAACGCATGCAACATGGCAAGAAGAGAAGTCGCGGGCAAGTGTCCTCCCTCCGGCAACAACAACAACAATGACCGTCTTTTCCAGCAAGCTTGCTCCACCTCCTTCCGGCAAACTCCCTCATCCTCACTCTGGCAAGCTTCCTCTGATGGAGAAGAGAAGGGGCAGGCGAGTGTCCTCCCTCTAGCAACGAAGACAACGAATGCCTCCCTCTAGTGAGCCCCCTCCTACTCCCTCTGACGAGATTGATCTGGCAACCAAGCCAACTCTTATCTCCACACCCACACGGCCACACCCCCTCCCCCCTTACCATTGACACCGTGCGTCCTCCCCGGCGCCGAAAGACATCAACATGTCACGCGGCCCCATTTGGTCGGGCTCCTCCCGCCTTGTCCTCGTTTTTGCCCCTGCCACCAAACATTGTCCCACCAACCACGACCAACCCCATGGCTATGACAGTGTTGTCTGCTCATATACGTTGGTTCGTCGTCTCCCAAATCATCCTTCTAAATCTAATCCCTCACTTCCTTCTTCCCACATCCTTAAACACTAGCCTCAGATTGATCGTGATACGACCATAAAGTGTTTGTGCGAATTAGGATTTCTGGTTATGCTGCTAATGTCGGTGACACTGTTACCAACCAAATTAGTGAATCATCAGCCCTTCTAGATAAAAACAAGTATAGTACTACCTTCGTTCTAAATTAAATGTCATTTTGACATTTTGCTTGTAAAGTTCGACCATTCGTTTTATTTAAAAATTTAGTGTAAATATATAAAAAAGTTATACTTAAAGTATTTTTTGATAATAAAGCAAGTCGTAAATAAAATAAATAATAATTTCATATTTTTTTAGAAAAAAATTTTACAATCTTTTGAATAAAACGAATAGTCAGAAGTTATAAATAAAAACTCAAAACTTCATGTATTTTTGGACGAATGCAGTAAAACACCAAAGAATATCGTAGACCAAAGAGCATCTTACTTTGACGAAAATTTTAAAAAAGGTGAAGTTCCCCGACACCCGAGTCGCGACGGGACAAGGACAGGGATAGGACGAGAGACGGTAACTCGGCGACTCGCGACTTGCGATCGCGAGAGTGGCCGTAAGCTGCCGTGTCGCTGCTGCCACGGGCTCCACATCGATGGCCACATGTGCCGTATGCACGTAGTAACCGCCCACCCACCCCCTTCACCCCAGAAACGAATTCAGCTTTGCGCCCTTGCTCCTGGCACGACGTGCGTCAGGCTGGTTTATAAGCGGGGCGCGCGCGCGGTGCACGGGCCACCAACCCAACCAAAAGTAAGCAGCGCGCAGACGCAGAGCTACACAAGAAACCTTGAGCCAATAGAGCAACGAAGCGGGAGCGGCCATGTCACGCCTCTGCCACCACGGCGGCCGCGTGCTGCTCCTCCTCCTCCTCGTCGCCGCCGCTTGCCGCGGCGATCCTACCGGTGACACCTACGACACCGCCATGTGCGGCGCGCAAGCTTCCACCACCTGCGGCGGCGTCATCGTCCGGTACCCGTTCTACCTCTCCAACGCGACCAGGGCGCTCACCAACCCCAAGTACGCCAACTCGTCCACGTTCTGCGGGTACCCGGGGCTGGAGATCAACTGCGACGGCGGCGGCGGCGGCGGCAAGGCCGTCATGATGCTGGGCAACGACAGCTACACGGTGTCGCGCATTGACTACGCCAGCCTCACCGTCTCCCTCGCCGACGCCGACGTCGCCAACGGCACCTGCCCCGTAGTCAGCCATAACGTGACCATCCCGCCGCCGCCCTCGTCGCTGCACCTGGCCGACACCGTCGGCATGCTCATCTTCTTCTTCCGCTGCGCCTTCGGCCCGGCGGCCAATGCCCCACCCAAGCCGCCGAGCATCCACCCGCTCACCTGCGGCGAGAACTCCGAGGACGAGCCCACGCAGTCGTTCCTGCTCCCGGCGAGCCCCCTGCCTCCCGGCGACATGTGGCACCGCGGGTGCGAGGCGGTGTACGGCGTGCCCGTGCTCGGCGGCTCCCTCCCGTCCGACGCGAACGATCCCGCGTGGAGGAAAGACGGCTACATCGCGTCGCTCCGCAAGGGGTTCCAGATGAGCTGGGACCGGAGCGACCGGTGCTCCCGGTGCGAGCTAACCAGCGGCAAGTGCGGCTACAACCAGAACGGCAAGTTCTTGGGCTGCCTCTGCGCCAATGGCCTCGTGGACAGCGACGCCTGCAGCAAGATATCCGACTCCACCCTGCGCTTGGCCGGTAAGCCGTTAATTTTTTCCTCATCAAAACCAAGCCTAGTATAAGTACTAGTACGCTGAGTTTCCGGGCGAATCATTACTTGGTTAATTAGCACATTGCCTGTCGCTTGGCGATTAATCCACGCGACATTCGGATAGCCTCCTCCACAGTTCACACAAAAATCGCACTCATGCAGTCATGGTCTGAGTAGATCATGCCGAGAAATATCAGCGTGTGAAACGGACCGGAGCGTTTATTAAGTGCGTCAGTCCAGTTCGTACTCTCGCGTACCTCTCTTCGCTCGACGGAGGCGCACTATGAAGCATTGAAGGCCCTGATGGTGGAATAGCACCGTTTCTCCATAAATCTCCTTGATTACGATCCGTAGGTCCCGGAGATTATTTGATTAGCGGTTGCTAATCCCGTTTAGCTACGACGATCACGTCTGCTTCTGTACGGTGACGCGGAAAAGAAATATTAATAGGGAGTAGATTAACTAGATGCGCAGCGAAGCAGTCAAGCAGCTTTACTTGCTTCAGAGTTTAGGTACTCTTTGAATCGCGGGATAAAAAAAAAAAAAGAGAAATATGAAAAATACAGAATTTTAATAGAAATGCAAGTGTAAAATAAAGAATTGCAAAACACAGGAAAAACACATGAATGACCGTTTAATTGGACCACAGGAAAAACGCAGAAATCATATGAGAGAGATAAACTCGAGGGAAGTTTTCCAAGAGATTAGAGTGGATATTAAATTTTCTACGTTTTTTCTCTAGAATCGTAGAAATAGGAAAGTTTTTTTAGTTTTTTCCTTTTCTCATTTCTACGAATCAAAAACATGAATAGTATATGATTTCAATTCCTTTGTTTTTCCTCCAATTGAAAGGGGCACATTCCGGTTCAGAATTCAGAAACCGTTGAGCTCTGTTGATTTTTTCTTTATTTACAAAGAAAGTATAACTTCCAGCCCTGCACCAACTAAATATGCTATATCTGTGGACACCAGAATTTTGATTGATCTTTTCTACTTATCATACTACCGCTTTTAGTTGTATATAGTGCAGCTTTCTGCTGTGCCAATCACTTCTACTAGTAATCATTCCATTTTTAGTGTTCGAGTGCATCTTGCTGGTGTGCCAACGTTCCGTGATTAATTAGTTTCGGTGCTAGTACAATACTATGTGGGCTCAACACACATAATTAGTCGAGTGTTAAAACTGTTTGTGGTTCAGTACTCTAGCTCCTTCTGTTAAGTACAATAACGCTTCCCGGCAAGAGCTAACCGACGAATAAATGGGTTTGGTGCGGTGAATTGCGGTCCACTTGTCGACACACAGCAAAAGTTGATGTGTGCTAGTCCCAGTCCTGTTAATTTCGGAGGTCGACATCTTATCACACACTTTCCGAACGAAAGGCACAATACCTGTAAGCCTGAATTGATTTTCTTTTTCATAAAAAACAATTAATAAAGCCTGAATTGATTGTTGTGACCTGCACTTCCGGTGTTCACATTACTCATTACATGAGCACCGGAAGCCACAGGCAGTATCTTTTGTTTAGGATTTGCAATTGACAACTTAACATCTGTTTGCTTCGGATATGGGGCTATGCAATTACTTTGGACCAGAAAAAAAATCTATGGTTCAAACTGTTTGTGTACGGTCTTTGGGATGCATGTTTCTGTCGAGCTGATCTACTCATCTTTTAACCTAACCTAAGAGAAGGTCAGGTGACTTTTAAGGCTCAAAACCTGGAAATGTTGGCAGGAACCATGACTTTACACAGAAAATTGATCTTTTGTTTGGATGCTTTTCCAATGCTATGACGTCATGGTGAAATGTTCCTGATCGTTTCTGTAAAGCGTACAATGAGTATGCCTTGCTTGGCTTTATGACTTCTTCTGTGTTCTTTTTTTTTTTCATTCTCGAAACTGATCTTCAGTGTTCTTTTCTGATGTTGATATCTTACCTACAAGAAAACCATGTACCCTTTGCCACAACCTTTTTCCAAAGTCCTAATCTTTTTATCTAGCATGACGTGATGCACCATATCCTCACAAAAGAAAATAGTTTTTTTTTTTCAACAAAATAAGGGAAAAAAGATAAAAAAAGAAAAGATCATGGATCTTCTTCTTATGTTAGTACCAAATTTGAAATTTTCATAGTTCATAGCTGCAAACGTGTAGTCAAAAGGTATAAAGCCATCCCTTAAATTATGTGCAAGGTTTCCAGTCTTTGGAGGTTGCTATATAGTTATAGACAGTCTTACCAGGAGAAAACAGCAAACATGGTCAAGTTCCCCAAAATGCCTCTTTATAATTTGTATTACATTATTTACATCAGCAGCAGATGCAAAACAAAGAATTATTTGATCGAAAAAACCAAAAGTAGGCATTCAGCTTGCATTTTAATTTTATTTTCCTGACAAATCTTTTTTTTTGTTTTTTGCTTATTATATGCAGGATCGAAGTCGAAGAAAAAAATTATAACAGGTAACTCACATACAGATCAATTAATGAGCATTTTCATTCTGTTTTGTCAGTACAACTAACGTTTATTAATTATACCGGGGGAAAAATTTAGGTGCAAAAAATCCTCAAAACAATGCTGATCCTGATTTTGGTTTACAGGAATTACAGCCTGAACTGATTTACAACTTCTTTCGCTGCTGTTTCAGGTGTGGTTGGCGGGGTATTATCTGCGGTGTTCGCTCTTGGATTAATAGCCATCGTCTTCTTCGTTCGCAAGAGAAAGCACAAGAAGGTGAACTCATCTTCCAAGCTCCTCAAGTACAGCGGCTCCGGCGGGACACCTCGCTCCATGGGCGGCGACATGGAGTCCGGCAGTGTCAAGGACCTGCAGACTCACCTCTTCAGCTACGAGGAGCTCGAGGAGGCCACCGATTCCTTCAACGAGAACAGAGAGCTCGGTGACGGCGGCTTCGGCACCGTCTACAAAGGTACACATACATTGTGACAGCCAATGGCAACATCTTTTTCACGCTTTGATGCTTACAAAGTAGTAACAATGTTGACGTATCAATGTAGGGATACTTCGAGACGGGCGCGTGGTGGCGGTGAAGCGGCTGTACAACAACAGCTACCGGCGGGTGGAGCAGTTCGTGAACGAGGCGGCGATCCTGTCGCGGCTGCGGCACCCGAACCTGGTGATGTTCTACGGGTGCACGTCGAGCCAGAGCCGGGAGCTGCTCCTGGTGTACGAGTTCGTGGCCAACGGCACGGTGGCCGACCACCTGCACGGCCACCGCGCGCAGGAGCGCGCCCTCTCGTGGCCGCTCCGCCTCAACATCGCCGTCGAGTCGGCCGCCGCGCTCACGTACCTCCACGCCATCGAGCCGCCCATCGTGCACCGCGACGTCAAGACCACCAACATCCTCCTCGACGCCGACTTCCACGTCAAGGTCGCCGACTTTGGCCTCTCCCGCCTCTTCCCCCTCGACGTCACGCACGTCTCCACCGCTCCCCAGGGCACCCCAGGGTAAGCAGTCACGTTTCAGTCGTGTCACGTCCACGTCGCCTTACCGGTGTCCAGGCGCAGTGATCTGATACGATGCGTCAACTAGTTTGTCCGAAAGCTTCTCGTATTTTTACGCCTAACTAATATGCCCTTTTGTTGATTTTGTTCTTGTGCATTTGCTTGCAGGTACGTGGATCCGGAGTATCACCAATGCTACCAGCTTACCGACAAGAGCGATGTGTACAGCTTCGGCGTCGTCCTGGTGGAGCTCATCTCGTCGAAGCCGGCGGTGGACATCACCCGGCAGCGGAACGAGATCAACCTGGCCGGCATGGCCATCAACAGGATCCAGAAGAGCCAGCTCGAGGAGCTCGTGGACCTCGAGCTCGGCTACGAGTCCGACCCGGCGACGAAGAAGATGATGACCATGGTCGCCGAGCTGGCGTTCCGGTGCCTGCAGCAAAACGGCGAGATGAGGCCGCCGATCAAGGAGGTGCTCGAGGGGCTCAAGGGGGTACAGGACCTATGCGTGATGGAGAAAGATGGAGGCAAAGACAAGAAGGGCCCTGACCCGCCATTATCTCCCGACACGGTGCATGCTCAGTGGGATAGCAGGCAGACGACTCCTAACACTAGCCAGTGACCAGCGGATTATTAGATTAGATCAGTATATTTGCCACCGAGGCATAATATGTGTGTTACTGCTATTACGCTGAGGCGTGTGCTTGTTGTATGAGAGGTGCGAGACCTTTTTTTTCCCCACTTTCCAGGCTTCCCTGGTGATGTGTGCATATGTGTTTGTTGGACTACCAGAACAGAGGGAATGTACACAAGATGTTTAGAGTGGTGATGACCGATGATGATACATATGGATATATACTTAGTGGATGTTACAGTTTGGGATTGGTATGGCCTTGCATGATGCCTAGAGATAAGGTACTAGTCACAATCTGAGTCATTTGTGCTCCCAAACGGAAAGAGTTTAATCAGAAGCTAGCTAAACCGACAAACTCACAAACATCACAACACACATTTGAACACCAACTGGAATATCTTGCTCCTTGTGTCAAGGCTTTAGACTGTGCACAAAGCGGCAGCAAATTTTCAGTTTTTTGTCCCTCATGATTACAGACAATAATGGTACACTTTTACATGACGGAAATCCTACTGGCGTTGCAAAACAGGATGATGGCGTACGTGTTAATTTACCCATGATGTTACCATTGTTGAGATTCAGTTCATTGATGGATATATGATAATTTACTCCAGCAGCATATTGATCCTTCTCCCTTATTTAACAGCTCATATTCCGGTCCCGTAAGGCATAAGAACTGCTTGAACTGCTGGTATGTTCCTCGCTATACGATGTAATACAGTTGCTCGATTTTCATGCTATTGTATTCAGCTACTGCTACATGAACCGCACAGAGGATCACATCATATATCACCAGACCAAACATCTTCTCCTCCTGAACTTGTCGACATCATCTGAGCTCATTCGAGGCTTTTCAGGAACATCCACAGTTTTTGACTTCCCAACTCGACTATCTAAGCTCTTTCGTGAGATCTGGGAGCACTTTGGAGCTTCTTGGGGTTTCTCAGAGCTTGCAGGTTCTGAATCTTTACTAGAAGCACCCTCCTTCATCGTTATCTCTTTAAGATCAGGTTTTGATGATTTTTTGCCAAGACTTGATACAAACTTCTTCAAGTGCTTGATATAATCAGGATAAAGCTCAAGATTGCAGTGGCCACCACCAGTTAGCCACAACGGTGAATATTTTACTTTGCAAAGTTCCCACAGCTGCTTTCCATGGGAACAGTCAACGACATCATCTGATGTACCCTGATGTAAGCATTAGAATTGTTCAGTTACGACAACAAGAGCACCTAAATTCTAAGATGGCAATTCTGACGATAAATGACAGAACTCAATAACAGAACGTCAGTTAGCCTTCATAACAGTGTTTCTAGATTGTTCTTCTTTTTTTTTCATTGTCTAATTACCATAATTGGCTCGTTGAGTATTTAGGCACGAATCTTCTATTTCACAACAAATTCAAAGAGGAGTAATCTATCTTCAGGTTCTCTACGCACTAGAGTAATCTATTACATATGAAGTAACTAGCAACTAGTGGGAATGAAAATAACAGTAAAACAATTGGACTTACATGAATTACGAGCACTGGGCAATTTACCAGGCCAATTTTGTCAATATTCTACAAGATGGAGGGAAAGTATATCAGCATTCAGAAACAAGAATTCCAGGGAGAGGTGAAAAGAAATCAAGTTTACCTTATAAATGTCAAACCAATATGTCCTTTTGACAGGATATAGTACTCTTAGTCCAGATAAAATGGGACTGTGCAAAACCACACCTCGCAAATTTGGCAAACGAGAAGCAAGATCAATGGTTGGACCACTCCCAACAGACTGACCATACAAGATTATATCCTCATCTGCGACACCATATTTTTCCTTGAGGCAGTTATATGCTGCTTCAATGTCTGCATATGTATTACACTCAGTGGGCTGTTCAATGGAAGAATAAACTGTCCATTAAGATGTGTTAGGTATAAGATTAGCTTTGCTACTTAAGCTAAAATTGAAGCAACCAACAAATAAGAACTGAAGGATACCTTCCCTGTAGACCGCCCATATCCAGAATAATCATACCTGTTGAACATATGGTGTCTGTTAAAATGATAATCAGAAAATCGCATTCTCCTTTTTTTTTTTTACTCTATTTAGTGTGTTATGTTTGATAATAAAGCAAGCACCAATCTACAAAGGCCTATTCTGCAATTGAAAGAGATTGAATACTATGACAGGATATAATTTTATACTACATGAGAATGCAGTACATCAAATTTTCCTAGAATTTTTGACTAAGAGGATTTGTGGTGCTTTGCAATCAATCTGCAATAACAAGATTAGTTCCAGTCTAAAAAAACACTATAGAATAGTTTTCGATTTATGATCATGAAAGGAAATCTGTGACAGAATCAACGGTCAATCTGCACTTTCCAAACAGATAGAGTGGGAATTATGTTGGGTGGTTGTGAGGGTTTCCCTCTTGGAAATTGGAATCCAAAAAAAAAATATGATGCCCATCTCTCTGCACAAGGCAACCACTATAGGTGATCCCCCAGACAGCCCCACTAATTATGCCTCGAAATACAACACACCATCTCATCATCAAAAAGGTTTCTTGTGTAAAATCCAAGCTACCACCACAAAATACATTATCTTGCTTTCTTGGCAAAGTCACAATGTAGGGTACACCGGTACAATAGAACAGACCATGTTCTTAGGGTAGAACTAATAGATATTCTGGTATTATTAAAACTGAAAAAAAGAAAGAAGAAACTCTGCATTTCCTGTTAGGTGTTCACAATCTCTTGCACCTTGCCAACTACTTCACTAAGCTTAGGTCCCTAACCTTTTCATTATCTTTAAACAATACAAGTTGTGACTCCAAAATCTCAAGTCTCCTGCTCCAAATTTGCACTAAAGTAGTATCTTCTTATAACAGTAATAATAAAAAGATCAGGTAGTCATTGGGGGCAGTTTGGCAAAAAGCTGCAGTAGAAAAGAGTTAATTTGCCTTGGTTGCAATTTTATATGTATAGTGAAGACAAATGCAGCTAACTGCCTCTACTAAATACAACTGAATTTCCCAATTTCATCGGCCTCTAAATGTCATGTCCATTTGTGTGTGATCCAAACATTTCAGACTGATCAATGTGTCACAGGGGCAATTTCCGTTAACTAGGTCCAGAGATCAGTGTGAAACCCATGGCTTAGCATAGTTATAACAACCAATCAAAGATATAGGAACAGCAAATCTAAATAATAAATGCGCACCAAATGACTAACACATCGCTAGCACGCTTCTTTCCGAAACAACTCCAAGTTAGTTTCCCCTAATGGAAACCGTATAGCTCCCGGGCCAAATTCAGCTTAAAACTAGCAAAGCAAACGAGCTGAAGCGAGAGGACGAAGAGAGGGTTAGTTACCCAAAGAGGTTGATGCGGAGGCGGCGGCTGAGCTCGACGAAGAGGCCGTACATCTGGCCGAGGTCCGCGGCGTTGCCGTGGGAGTAGAGCAGCGTGGCGGAGGCCCGCTCGTGGCGCACGTGCACCCCGACGATCTCGTTCCCGCGCCGCGTGCGGAGGCGCACCACCTCCGTGCCGTCCTCGTCCTCGGCGGGTGCGGCGCCCGACGCCGAGGCGTCCCGTCCCTCCGCCGGCGGCGCGCGGGCGGGCGGGAGATCTCGGGGAATGGCGAGGCGGCCCGTGGCGGCGTCGGCGACGACGGTGTAGGACGGCGGCGTGGGCGGGAAGAAGGCGAAGCGCGCCGCGATGGTGGACGTGACGCCGCCCATGGTCAGCAGCGCCGCCGCCTCGGGGAGCGCGCCGGCATGCGAGGGAGAGAGAGAGAGAGAGAGGAAGGAAGGCTTGGATCGGAGAGGGGTTTGGTGGGGAGGGGGAAGGGAAGGAGGTGGGAGCTCACGCACAGACAACACACACTACTGAGGAACCTTTTCCTCTTCTCCTGTGATGTGCTTAGCTTTGGATTATTGTTTAGTTGGGGGGATGAGATTTAGCGAGAGGAGCGAAGCGGTTGGACTCACCCGGACAGGAATGTCGCGGATCGGCTGAGGCTGGCAGCCGCCATGGCCGCTGATGAGGCTCTCCTCCAACTGGTAGGAGCATTAAGGTGTATGGACCTATGGTTGGTGGGTAGTAACACTGTACATAAAGTTGAATATAATAAATATAAAAACAAGAGTAAAATACATTGCTGGTTTTTCAACTTAGATTTAATTATTGTATTATCCGTCCTCCAAATCACTTTTGACATGTCTCGGGTATCAACATGGTGGTGGTGATAAAACTTTTGCATTTTGGCCCCCTCCGAAGCTCCACAACAGAAACAATTTTGCAATTACCCCCTCCCCCGTGGATTTGTCCCTGACCTGACCGTCTCTACTCTATTTCTTCTCATGTTTTAAATCGGGGAGGGGAAATCAATGGTGGCATGAAATTCAGAAAGCGTAGAGATACACGAGGTGTGGCGAAGGAAGAGAGGGGAGAGGCAAAATGAATGGAAGGAGGAGAGGATGGCGGAAAAGTGTGGTATTTTTGGCATCACCGTCGTGGATGCTCCAAGTAGCTCGTTGTCTTCAAGTCATCGGAGGAAAATATCGAGAATATTGTTGAGACGGGGACTGTCTATCTCTACTCCAAGGACCTCTGACTATTGATGATCTCCGCCACTCTAATCACCATTGTGCCCATCACCACTCAATCCGAAGAGTTGAAGTGATTAGGGAAGGGGTCGAATGCAAACTTTTAGCAATCATGGTTAAAAGTAGCTGAAGGGCCAAAAAATAATTGATCTCGATGTGTTGTAGCTTCAGGGCTAAATGCTTACTATTCATATGCTTACTATATATTACCACAGTGATTAGGGAAGGGGTCGAATGCAAACTTTTAGCCATTGTGGACAACCACGTCAGAAACCATAGCTTATCAAAAGTGTTTTGGACTATGGTTGATACATTAAACCAAAATTATGTTTTTGAATGTGCAATTTATAAGTTGATGGATCTAACTAACACCTCGGGCCAAGTTTAAAATCTGTTCGCGTATTTTATTCTTAAAAATAATACAAGTATAAAACAAATGATTGAGTACATTTGAGAACCCTATACTTCGAGGCAATGTCTCAAGGAACCTAGGTATATGTAAAATACACATGTTTCTGTTTTGTTTTCGGACAGCACACGTATCTCATCAGTGATGATGATCATTTTACCATATATTTGCGCTGATAGTCTTGAAATACACATCTAGCCCATTTAAAAGACTTTGCTGACAATTGTTCATTTGGAAAATTCCTATTCTTCTCATCATCGAAACAATATGGATGCTATGGCTTCCTGGGTGGACTGGATTTTGTTATTGAAAATGTTGAACAATAAACATGGCTTCTTTGGCTTCTTGAACTATTTGTAATTGTTGGATATGCTTTAAAATAACAAACATGCGGAACAGAAACTTAAGGGTCCCTTTGAATCAAAGGATTTTATATAGTAATTTAATAAGATTCAAATCCTATATGAATTTTTCTATGGGGCCATTTGATTCAAAAGAATAAAGCTTTCCAAATCCTATCAAATTCCTATGGAATGGCTCATTGCATATAGATTTTGGAGAAAACTTAACAAGAGCTCTAACCTCTTGGAAAATTTTCTTTGAGTCTATCTCTCTCATCCGACTTCTGCGTTTTTCCCGCAATCCAATCAAACATCAATTCATGCATGTTTTCCTATGTTTTCAATCAACTGTTTTACATTTGCATTACTATTAGAATTATGTGTTTTTCTCCTTTTTTTTCAATCTTGCGATTCAAATGGGCCTAAATGTATAGGACAATGCATGTTTTGTTGGAATTTCTTCTTTGTAAAATTATTTGTTATTTCAGAAACAGAGCTGGATTATTAATTGGAGAATATGACTTGGTAGATTTTTTTCTTAACGATAGAATATTGAAAGGAATGTAAGTTATTCTTCAAAGAAACAACTTCTTTCTGGAATTTTCTTTTGACGGGTCATAGCTCTGGGTAGTATTGATAACTTGCTAGTTAAAATTATTGCATTGCAACTTTAATTGTCGTGGACCCCATGAACTTATTTGCATCTCTTTGACTTGTTCTTAGATATACCAAAGAAGATAAAGTCATGTACCTAATTGTTGAAGGAACCAACTTCTCCAAAAAGTGCCAGACAATCCAAACAGAAAATTCAACAATTGTACAACATAGATATACAACCTAGCTAGAATCTCTTCACTTTACAGTAGCATGACAAGTACTGTCCAGTCCATCACATACGTTGACGGGTCCAGGTTCTTTATAGCATTGTCGATATCATTCTACGAGAAATAAAAGAGCTGGAATACAATACTAGTATACAAATACACAATAGTGGTGTTGAATTGTTTCACTTTATGGTCATTTTCAATCCTACAAAACATTTAATAATGCCAATTTTTAACACGTTATAGCATTATAAAAAAATTTAGCGAAAGTCTTACCAAAATTTAGAATTTTTAAGAGTGGAAATTTTTAGAACTACCAATGTTTGGTAAGGTTCATTTGATAATAATATGTTTGATTTTCTACCTTATCAAAAATTGGTAATGATAATATTTGGTAGAGTTGAAAGTAGCAACAAAATGAATAAGCCACAAGTAAACACGGTTCCCAGTTCATTTTCTTACGGGTATTTGGTCATGCCCATTGCTTGAAAATTATAAGTGTGCGTCTAATACTCCCTTCAGTTTTTAATAGATGTTGTTGTTAATTTTTTTACACATGTTTAATCATTTGTCTCATTTTAAAAATTTTGTGTAAATAAATAAAATATATTAAGTTATGCTTAAAGTATCTTTAATAATAAATCAAGTAAAAAATAATGATAATTGATAATTTGTTGAATAAGACGAATAGTCAAACGCATGTGAAAAGATCAATGTCATCAATTAAATACCGGAGGTATTACAATTCTACATTCTCCTATTGGTGTGTGTAGGAGACGTATTTTAAGTAATATATTCCATAGCATTCACAGATAGCTACTTCATTCGTTCCATATCAATCACATATAGCTATTCTATATATAGCTACAATATATTTATTTGAAATGTTGAAAATATTTGTTACATTTTCTGAATAAAATTGGTCGAATTTGCTTAAAATTTTTAGCTTACACAACCCAAAACATCTTATAAGTAGCATGTTACGGACAGAGGAGAGAAATATGTGTTAGTTGTTATTACCTCCACCTTCAAATATACTAAGATCGATTACTACTACTTCTGTTTCCAAATGTATGATGTTGATTAGTTCAATTTTGAACTAACAGGTGTCAAACAAAAAGAAATGGAGATATATTACTATAAGACTGTGGCCTGTGGGAGTAACGTGGTGTGAATTTTCCCCATATATTCTCCTCTCCCTCTGCATAGATGTTAGAGGATAATGAGCTTCCCAGTTCCCACGTTGACAGCCCACGAGAACACACACGCAACGGCGGCACAGAAGATGCATGAATCCAAGTGTCCGCGTAGCACCAGGCACCAGCATCTGCACGGCCTCCGCGACAAATTTTCTCCCCCCTTTCATCCGCCGGAAATGGATGGGATAGTAGGAGCTGTGACCTGTGATGAGTGCGACTCCCAATCGGTGGCGGCCTCGCCTCGCCCCCCCTCCCCTCACCTCCCCTCGGCCCCTCCGTTTCGACCGATCCTCGCTTGGTTCAATGCATGCACGACGGCCAGCGACAGGAGATCGGCAGCGCATGATGGCGCTGATGGGCATATGGGAGAGAGGGAGACCAGGTCGCTTCACGTTCGCTGCCTCGCGGGGATAAACTCGCTTGACCACCGGCTCCCCCGTCAATGGCTCTCCCCCGCGTGGCCCTCCCACATGTCCCCTCTTCTCCTCGTCAAAATTCAGCATTTTCCTTACGGCATTCTCAATGCATATTACAAAATTTAGGTAGTTGCCCGTGTGGGATGGTAATAATAGGTTAGAAAGACAACAAAATATATTTATATAAAGTGGATAATAAGGTAAAACTCACCTAAAAAAACTTCAAATATAAGCCATGTCACAATTAAAAAAAAGTAGATAGGACCCACCACAAAATACTAATATTAGTAAGCTTATATCTTGATAGTAGTTGTTTACCACATTCATAATGCATCTTACCTGGTAACAGGGATTCATTCAATATTTTATCCACTATTTCACCACATTGTGGTTTCCCTTATGGTGGCTCAATTTTCTTTCAAAATTCCAAGGACAAAAAAAAAGTACATACTACCTTCATCCCAAAATATAATAATATAGAATTAGATATGACACATTTTAGTACTATAAATTTGAATATTTCTCAGATCCAAAATCGTAGTACTATAATAGATTCTGAAGTTGTTATATTTTAGGATGGATGGAGTATAAGTTAAATGAAGGCATGTCTTTTAAAAATTGGCATGTCTAAAATGTTGTCTAAAAACAATAAGAGCGTACGTGTATGTTAAAATTTTAGCAAACAATTCGAACGGTCATTCTATTCCAAAATTTGACATCGTCATATCTCACCATTAAGGGTGGGTTCGAAAGATAGGTTCTTATCTACTACTGCCTCGTTCTTTAAAAAATCTATGAAAAAAATGTAACAATCATATTAATATATTTTTAAATTTAATCATATGCTGATAAGTACACTGTCTTCCGTGCGCGGGAGGGAGGTTCCCAACCCCTCTCGACGATCCGGACAAGCCCAATCTTTCCATGGGCGCATGCCCAGGCCCCGTAATTGGGCTTTTTCTGTCAGGGTCGTAAATGGGCTTTTAAGTGGCCTTGGGCCATGGTTGGATGCAACCACAATACGACCCATCTGCCCTCGTTCCTCTCGGCCGCCATGGAAGCAGCGAGCAAGGACCAGATTGGGAGAGGCGGCGGCGCCGGAGACGCAGATGGAGACGACGGGGCGAAGAGGAAGGAGGACGCGCTCGCATCTAGCAGGCTCCTCGACCCGGATTTCAAACCTTCCAAGCTGTCACAAGATCGGCTCGACAAGTTCAAGGTTTCCCTCTTTTACATTTTGCTGGGTTTTTTTTCTTGATCCACAGACTCGGAATCCGTTCGAAAGACCAAGTCACGGTAGTTTACGCAGAAGCTCGATTAATTCGCTAATTGCTACCCGCAGGGGAAGAAAATTGTCTGTTTATCCTTACTTGTTGATGCATAGAGGAACATATTAGGGCTTCTTTTTTTGTGAAGATATCTGTGGAATTGAGGTCATGTTACTTCGATGATATACCAATGTTTGAGTTCTTTTTTTTGTGTGTGTTTAACTTTATGAACAAGACTGTTAAAGTGTACTCAAACAGGAACGGTTAACTAAGAGGAGACATGCTATTGTTATTTCTTAGGCGATAATGTTCTAGCTATAGGCTTTAGTTGACGTCAATGCTAACGGCGAGAATGCCTAATAAGCTATGAGTTGGTTTTGATTTTAATGAACATATGGATTTCAGGGAGAACTTTTGGTTCCTTTTCGAAGCAGGGAAATGCTTCGTTGGTTCTGATGGACCAGTATGCAGATTGTATGCTAGAATTTTGGTTGGAACAGAAAATATCCACACCCTATCAGTTACCGGTGCTAGAGACCTAGAGTGTATGTGTTTTTTGGTTTCAAAATTTATTTGTTTGGATTATCTGTCTAGTAAAGATCCAGTATGGTCCTTTATTTAAGAAAAAGACATTCAACTGCATAATTTCCCTTCTCATAACCATAAGTAACATGACAAATTTCTGAGCGAGTGTTTCTCTTGGCCATGATGGTTTCCTTTGTAAGGCCTGCTGTTCATGCATTTGATTGTTTCCTTCTGGTTCTACTGGGTCTATTGTTTGATTTGTTTAGCATCACAGGAATTACACAAGAAACGGTTGCAAATAAAGGAAAAACCAAAATGCAAAGGGAAATCTAGAGGTACCTCTCTCACACACACATTTATATGCACTCGTCTTTGTGTTATTATCCGCCTGTCAATTGTTCCAAGCTATTTGATCATGGCATTTTATCTGTTAGGAAGCACAAAGAAGAATACCAAGGTGACCAGTGATTGTAGTATCGTGGATAAGGATGAATCTATTGGCAATGTTGCTATAGATGTACAGCATACAGCATCAGCTGCTGGAACCCAAGTGGTATGTGTGGTTAATACTATTGGAAATTGTGTTTGGACAGTGGAGATTATCTTCCTTTCCCTGGAATCCTGCAAGTTATTCTTTCCGTTGTTTTGTTGTCTTTGGGTGAAAAAAAGAGTAATGGTTTGGTTTTTATGACATACTGTAGTGATGAAGTTCTACACTACTACAGAATCTTAGATTAACAACCCAATTGGTTTGACGTATTGAAATGTGTTCAAGTGATGAAAGAATTGCTTTGCCTTGACTTTTAGCTAATTCCTACAACTATCATTCAATAAAAAATGGTAAAAAATCAATTTATTGCTTTTATTTAGTTTTAGGTAAAAATACCTGCTGCAAAAGCAGGAAAACTCTACTAGCATCAAAGTACGTGAAGTATCCGTTGATTACATAATATATTCACCATATAGATCACTCTGCAACAGAATTGCAAATAAAAATCTATTGTTAGCTTACATGTACACTAGCCTTTTTTCTGTACAATATGTATGTCAAATTGATAGAGTAAATGTTGACGAGTTGCTTCCTTGACATGGATTCCCAACTGAGTTGGCTTTGTTGATAAGTTGATGTTAGGTGGTAGTGCTTTGACATCTTTAAGACATTTGGTTGACTTGATTTACACTGATTTGATTGACTTCTGCTTTTACCCCCATTAATTAATTTTGCAGGATCTTGCATCATCATTTCCCTCAAGGAACAAAAGGAAGTTACATTGGGGGTACAATTCTATCATTATAGTGTGTAGCAACTTCTGTTGTGTTACTTACTCGGCTTTAGCACCCATGCAATTCGAGTGCACCTTTTCATATCTAGCTTTTGAGTAAATTGCATCAGCGGTACATGAACTTGTCAGGTGGGTGCAATCTAGTACATGAACTTGTTTGGTGCGTGCGAATAAGGTCAAAATCGCACGGCAAGGTTAATCTTGCTGATTTTGTTGTTGATTTAACTCTATGTAAACATGTGCCTAAGAAGGATAAACATATAATAAGACATAATGATTGCATAAAAAAAATAAAAATCCGAGTGATGATGCAAGGATAGACACAAAGGAAGATAAAGTGGAAACTAAGTTTACAAATATAACTTTTGTACTATGTGCATGCACGTTATCTACTAATTTATAATTTATAATGTTCAACAGAATTTCTTCTTTGTAAAATTGTTTGTTATTTCAGAAACAGAGCTGGATTATTAATTGGAGAATATGACTTGGTAGATTTTTTTTCTTAACGATAGAATATTGAAAGGAATGTAAGTTATTCTTCAAAGAAACAACTTCTTTCTGGAATTTTCTTTTGACGGGTCATAGCTCTGGGTAGTATTGATAACTTGCTAGTTAAAATTATTGCATTGCAACTTTAATTGTCGTGGACCCCATGAACTTATTTGCATCTCTTTGACTTGTTCTTAGATATACCAAAGAAGATAAAGTCATGTACCTAATTGTTGAAGGAACCAACTTCTCCAAAAAGTGCCAGACAATCCAAACAGAAAATTCAACAATTGTACAACATAGATATACAACCTAGCTAGAATCTCTTCACTTTACAGTAGCATGACAAGTACTGTCCAGTCCATCACATACGTTGACGGGTCCAGGTTCTTTATAGCATTGTCGATATCATTCTACGAGAAATAAAAGAGCTGGAATACAATACTAGTATACAAATACACAATAGTGGTGTTGAATTGTTTCACTTTATGGTCATTTTCAATCCTACAAAACATTTAATAATGCCAATTTTTAACACGTTATAGCATTATAAAAAAATTTAGCGAAAGTCTTACCAAAATTTAGAATTTTTAAGTGGAAATTTTTAGAACTACCAATGTTTGGTAAGGTTCATTTGATAATAATATGTTTGATTTTCTACCTTATCAAAAATTGGTAATGATAATATTTGGTAGGTTTGAAAGTAGCAACAAAATGAATAAGCCACAAGTAAACACGGTTCCCAGTTCATTTTCTTACAGGTATTTGGTCATGCCCATTGCTTGAAAATTATAAGTGTGCGTCTAATACTCCCTTCAGTTTTTAATAGATGTTGTTGTTAATTTTTTTACACATGTTTAATCATTTGTCTCATTTTAAAAATTTTGTGTAAATAAATAAAATATATTAAGTTATGCTTAAAGTATCTTTAATAATAAATCAAGTAAAAAAATAATGATAATTGATAATTTGTTGAATAAGACGAATAGTCAAACGCATGTGAAAAGATCAATGTCATCAATTAAATACCGGAGGTATTACAATTCTACATTCTCCTATTGGTGTGTGTAGGAGACGTATTTTAAGCACTATATTCCATAGCATTCACAGATAGCTACTTCATTCGTTCCATATCAATCACATATAGCTATTCTATATATAGCTACAATATATTTATTTGAAATGTTGAAAATATTTGTTACATTTTCTGAATAAAATTGGTCGAATTTGCTTAAAATTTTTAGCTTACACAACCCAAAACATCTTATAAGTAGCATGTTACGGACAGAGGAGAGAAATATGTGTTAGTTGTTATTACCTCCACCTTCAAATATACTAAGATCGATTATTACCACCTCTGTTTCCAAATGTATGATGTTGATTAGTTCAATTTTGAACTAACAGGCGTCAAACAAAAAAAAAAAAGAAATGGAGAGATATTACTATAAGACTGTGGCCTGTGGGAGTAACGTGGTGTGAATTTTCCCCATATATTCTCCTCTCCCTCTGCATAGATGTTAGAGGATAATGACTTAGGCCTCCTTTAAATCAAAGGATTTATCTAGGAATTTTATAGGATTCAAATCCTATAAGAAATTTTTCTACTTGGCCCTTTGATTCAAAGGATTGAAGTTTTCCAAATCCTATGAAATTCCTATGGAATGGCACATTGTATGTGGATTTTGGAGGAAATATAGCAAGAGCTCTAACCTCTTGGAAAATTCCCTTTGAGTCTATCTCTCTCATCCGATTCCTGTGTTTTTCCTGCGCTCCAATCAAACGACCATTCCTATGTTTTTCCTGTGTTTTGCAATCCTCTGTTTTACACTTCAATTCCTATCGAAATCCTATGTTTTTCCTATTCCTCCATTTTTTCAACCCTGCGATTCAAAGGGGGCCCTTAATGAGCTTCCCAGTTCCCACGTTGACAGCCCACGAGAACACACACGCAACGGCGGCACAGAAGATGCATGAATCCAAGTGTCCGCGTAGCACCAGGCACCAGCATCTGCACGGCCTCCGCGGACAAATTTTCTCCCCCCTTTCATCCGCCGGAAATGGATGGGATAGTAGGAGCTGTGACCTGTGATGAGTGCGACTCCCAATCGGTGGCGGCCTCGCCTCGCCTCGCCCCCCTCCCCTCGCCTACCCTCGGCCCCTCCGTTTCGACCGATCCTCGCTTGGTTCAATGCATGCACGACGGCCAGCGACAGGAGATCGGCAGCGCATGATGGCGCTGATGGGCATATGGGAGAGAGGGAGACCAGGTCGCTTCACGTTCGCTGCCTCGCGGGGATAAACTCGCTTGACCACCGGCTCCCCCGTCAATGGCTCTCCCCCGCGTGGCCCTCGCCCACTTGTCCCCTCTTCTTCTCGTCAAAATTAAGCATTTTCCTTACGGCATTCTCAATGTTTATTATATATAAAATTGGATCTGTTTTAGGTGATAATAATAGATTGCAAAGACAATAAAATATATTTATGTAAAGTGAGTAATACGGTGGGACTCACTAAAAATTCTTCAAACGTAAGCCATGTCATAATTAAAAAAATGGATAGGACCCACCATAAAATGTTAATACATGTTGGTAAGCTTATATCCTGATAGTAGTTGTTTACCACCTTCATAATATATCTTACCTAGTAACCGGGATTCATTCAATACTTTATCCACTATTCACCACATTGTGGTTTCCCTTAGGATGGCTCATCAATTTTCTTTCAAAATTCCAAGGACAAAAAGAAAGTACATATTATCTTCATCCCAAAATATAATAATATAGAATCAGATATGACACATTCCAGTATTATAAATCTGAACATTCATAGTGTACAAATTCGTAGTAATATAATATATCCACAGTAGATTTTGAAGTTGTTACATTTTAGGATGAATGGAGTATAAGTTAAATGAAGGCTGGGCTCGTCTTTTAAAAATTGGTATGTCTAACTATTAGCTAAAAAACAATAAGAGCCTATGCGTGTGTTAAAAATTTAGCAAACAATTCGAACGGTCATTCTATTCCTAAATTTGACATTGTCATATCTCACATTAAGGTGGGTTCAAAAGTTAGCTTCTTATCTACTTCTCCCTCATTTTCCACGTGCATATTTTTTAAACTATTAAACGATACGGTTTTTAGAAAAAATAAAACAATTATATTAATGTATTTTTAAGTTTTAGTTAATATTTAATTAATCATACGCTGATAATCAGGGTCGTAAATGGGCTTTTAAGTGGCCTTGGGCCATGGTTGGATGCAACCACAATTCGACCCATCTGCCCTCGTTCCTCTCGGCCGCCATGGAAGCAGCGAGCAAGGACCAGATTGGGAGAGGAGGCGGCGCCGGAGACGCCGATGGAGGCGACGGGGCGAAGAGGAAGGAGGACGCGCTCGCATCTAGCAGGCTCCTCGACCCGGATTTCAAACCTTCCAAGCTGTCACAAGATCGGCTCGACAAGTTCAAGGTTTCCCTCTTTTACATTTTGCTGGTTTTTTTTTTCTTGATCCAGACACGGAATCCTTATCGTTCGAAAGACCAAGTCACGGTAGTTTACGCAGAAGCTCGATTAATTCGCTAATTGCTACCCGCAGGGGAAGAAAATTGTCTGTTTATCCTTATTTGTTGATGCATAGAGGAACATATTAGGGCTTCTTTTTTTGTGAAGATATCTGTGGAATTGAGGTCATGTTACTTCGATGATATACCAATGTTTGAGTTCTTTTTTGTGTGTGTGTTTAACTATATGAACAAGACTGTTAAAGTGTACTCAAACAGGAACGGTTAACTAAGAGGAGACATGCTATTGTTATTTCTTAGGCGATAATGTTCTAGCTATAGGCTTTAGTTGACGTCAATGCTAACGGCGAGAATGCCTAATAAGCTATGAGTTGGTTTTGATTTTAATGAACATATGGATTTCAGGGAGAACTTTTGGTTCCTTTTCGAAGCAGGGAAATGCTTCGTTGGTTCTGATGGACCAGTATGCAGATTGTATGCTAGAATTTTGGTTGGAACAGAAAATATCCACACCCTATCAGTTACCGGTGCTAGAGACCTAGAGTGTATGTGTTTTTTGGTTTCAAAATTTATTTGTTTGGATTATCTGTCTAGTAAAGATCCAGTATGGCCCTTTCTTTAAGAAAAAGACATTCAACTGCATAATTTCCCTTCTCATAACCATAAGTAACATGACAAATTTCTGAGCGAGTGTTTCTCTTGGCCATGATGGTTTCCTTTGTAAGGCCTGCTGTTCATGCATTTGATTGTTTCCTTCTGATTCTACCGGGTCTATTGTTTGATTTGTTTAGCATCACAGGAATTACACAAGAAACGGTTGCAAATAAAGGAAAAACCAAAATGCAAAGGGAAATCTAGAGGTACCTCTCTCTCACACACATTTATATGCACTCGTCTTTGTGTTATTATCCGCCTGTCAATTGTTCCAAGCTATTTGATCATGGCATTTTATCTGTTAGGAAGCACAAAGAAGAATACCAAGGTGACCAGTGATTGTAGTATCGTGGATAAGGATGAATCTATTGGCAATGTTGCTATAGATGTACAGCATACAGCATCAGCTGCTGGAACCCAAGTGGTATGTGTGGTTAATACTATTGGAAATTGTGTTTGGACAGTGGAGATTATCTTCCTTTCCCTGGAATCCTGCAAGTTATTCTTTCCGTTGTTTTGTTGTCTTTGGGTGAAAAAAAGAGTAATGGTTTGGTTTTTATGACATACTGTAGTGATGAAGTTCTACACTACTACAGAATCTTAGATTAACAACCCAATTGGTTTGACGTATTGAAATGTGTTCAAGTAATGAAAGAATTGCTTTGCCTTGACTTTTAGCTAATTCCTACAACTACCATTCAATAAAAAAATGGTAAAAATCAATTTATTGCTTTTATTTAGTTTTAGGTAAAAGTACCTGCTGCAAAAGCAGGAAAACTCTACTAGCATCAAAGTACGTGAAGTATCCGTTGATTACATAATATTCACCATATAGATCACTCTGCAACAGAATTGCAAATAAAAATCTATTGTTAGCTTACATGTACACTAGCCTTTTTTCTGTACAATATGTATGTCAAATTGATAGAGTAAATGTTGACGAGTTGCTTCCTTGACATGGATTCCCAACTGAGTTGGCTTTGTTGATAAGTTGATGTTAGGTGGTAGTGCTTATAACTTTGACATCTTTAAGACATTTGGTTGACTTGATTTACACTGATTTGATTGACTTCTGCTTTTACCCCCATTAATTAATTTTGCAGGATCTTGCATCATCATTTCCCTCAAGGAACAAAAGGAAGTTACATTGGGGGTACAATTCTATCATTATAGTGTGTAGCAACTTCTGTTGTGTTACTTACTCGGCTTTAGCACCCATGCAATTCGAGTGCACCTTTTCATATCTAGCTTTTGAGTAAATTGCATCAGCGGTACATGAACTTGTCAGGTGGGTGCAATATAGTACATGAACTTGTTTGGTGCGTGCGAATAAGGTCAAAATCGCACGGCAAGGTTAATCTTGCTGATTTTGTTGTTGATTTAACTCTATGTAAACATGTGCCTAAGAAGGATAAACATATAATAAGACATAATGATTGCATAAAAAAAATAAAAATCCAAGTGATGATGCAAGGATAAACACAAAGGAAGATAAAGTGGAAACTAAGTTTACAAATATAACTTTTGTACTATGTGCATGCACGTTATCTACTAATTTATAATTTATAATGTTCAACATAGAAAAATCAGTCTAGTCGTGCCATTTTAGCCTTAGTTTGGCATGTACCAGATAAGTTCATGCATCAAAACAAGCATTTTACAAGTTCATGTACTAGATTGCACCCACCTGACAAGTTCATGTACCGCTGATGCAATTTACTCTTAGCTTTTATTAACACTAAATGCACTGAACAGTCATATTTCATCATTCAGAAAGATCATATGCGTTGCACAATTCCCCCGGCAGAATTTATACTATTATTTTCTGAATTTAACATAGAGGGTCAAGTTTAGCTTCTCCAACTTCCCTATGTGGATGGAATGTGGTAGGGAGGACTTACACTGTAATTTAGTGAAAGGTGTTTTATTGGTGATCTTTTGTATCATGAACTTTGTCTGATGGTCATGAGATGTTCTCACTTAGTCACTTGTCATTAAGAAATCAAGAAACAAGAAAAAACTGATTGTCACCATAAATCTGGTGGAATTGGTAGGATAGTAGTGCAGTTTGGTGTGACACTTCTTTTTGACCTCAGTTGGCAAATGCTCACGAGGCATTCAGCTAGCTCACCTGTTCTTTTGAAAAGAAATATCTCTTTTGGTGCTTACCAATCGTGCATTGTATTTTTCAGGCTTGATGTTAAAGAAAGGTGGGAGAGGAAAGCAAACATGTGAGTTACTGAAGATCCCTTGTGTTCTAACAGCAAAATCATCCCTCCATGCCAATGTTCTTGTCATGGAGCAGAATAGTTCAGCAAAAATTCCAAGAAACGTGCAGCAGGTTGTCTGATTTTTCAGTGTTGTTTCCTGCAGATGCTGTGAATAGATCTTATTGTACTGTAGATACTTGAGGCCCACGTAGGGTCTAATCTAGATAATTTGATACTCGCATCTGCACAGCCAAAGCCCTGGGAAACTATTGGCTGGGGCTCTTCTTTTTTGCAGTCATGTCTGTCTCAACTCCCAAACGTTGTCTAAATCAGAATGATGATGTCAATACAGCTTCTGACGTGTTACTGCTTCTGGTGCCGCAAATTATCAATTGGTTCAAATCCTAACCCTCCTTTAGGATGAAATATAAACTACTAATGGCTCCTTCAACCTATCCCAGTTTGCATTTTTTTTTAATACATACTGTGAATCATCGATGTTCTGGCGTCTACATTGCCACTTTGCCAGCAGTTTGTTCCATTTCTAAAATCCTCGGGCGCCACCCCCCCTGCGTACTGCATTTGGACGCTATCTGAATTCTGGATCCTGATGGTTATCTATGTTTTTGTTCGTACTATGATCTGGGGGTCAACGCAAACAGCTTCATCAACTTGCAGCTGCATATGCAAAACTCTCTACCGTGAAGGATCGAATTATTAGTATATAAACCTATCTGAAACCAGAAGATTGAACAGAAAATGTAAATGGATGCTACCTGTCTGTGAGCTTTTGTACGTTTTGGATCGATAAATTGAACAGAAAAATGTGTTAAATGGAAGCTACCTGTCGTGAGCGGTTGTACGTTTTGGATCGATATAAAAGAAGAGGGGGTAATTACGCCGTACTTTTGTCACGTGACGTCGCGTAAGAGCGGACGGCGATAAACCATCGGAGGAGGAGCAAGGGCAAAACCATCGGCGTAAAGTCCAAAGTGTCCGTCGCGAACCGTGGGCTCTCCGTCGCTGCTGCTGTGGTCAGCGCTGCTCCTTTTGGGGGAAAATCGGTGAACTTTTTCGTGATCTGAGTTGGAGATCTGCTGGATGGATCAGCGTGGCGGCGAAAACGCCCTGAACCTGAAATGTGTGGAGGATCAGCTGAAGCTGGCTTTTAGAGATTAAAATGTTTCATCCAAATATAAGTTTTTATATTTTGAGATAGATGGAGAAGATCGTTGGTGTTTATCTATTACTAGATGGTATTCGAATTTTAGGATGAAAAAATAACATATACTGTAGACTGTAGTTGAACGTTCTACCTAGTACATGATGAGCATTTATTGTAGGAGTAACATTTCAGTAGTATTACAATAACAAAAGGATGTGGACGAATCACGAATGTAAAGGAGAAGAAACTGCGACGGCCAAACGCTGAAATCGGTCATCGTGTTTGGCCAACAATCATCCGTTGGGCAACATTGTCAAAATTTGTCGTACGAACTTTTTGACTCTTCTGCTTGCCTTCGCTGTAAAATCTTTTCCAAGGCCCCCCTCTCTTAAAAAGAACAACAGAGAAAACTGGTGAATCAAGAGATTTAATACTAGTCGTTCAATCCCAACAAGTGAAGCTGTTCATCTTCACTTGAAATCTGAACTGGCTACCAAGCCCGCGAGAGTACCAATCGATCTCCTCAAAACCGGCCGGTCAATTGTCGCCTCCGGGTTCATGTCCCACTTGAGCACGCTTTAATTCTGAGAATGGGATTGCACTGGTACGAATCAAGCCGACATCACAGGAAAACGATGGACGGCTCAATGACTCGAGAGTATGGAATCAGACTGGGTATAGGTGAAAGCATTAGGCATCCCATGTCATCATCATCATCATCAATTCATCGTCATCATATATAAACAGTCGCATTAGAGTCGTATAAGCACGTACTACGTAATACTATCACTTATGAATCTTAGGCAAATTGTTACCTGACGACAAATGATGGTTCTCACGCGTCCACGCATGTCAATCAAAGTCGGCTGGTGGTAGACGTTCACCGGTTCCAAGTGACCGTCGTCAATCGGTTCATGTCGAGCCTGACAGAAATGAGAAATCCGTGAGCCCGATTCAATCAGCTGGCAGCTTGATTAGTTAATCCACCGTGCACAGGATGATTTGTCCCAGATCATGACTACCAGGAGGGATGACATGATTCGTGGCGCTCTTATGGCGAATACAGAAAGAAATAGTAGTAGGATTTAAGCGATCTAGATAGAGTTACAGTCCCCCTCCAATCTATATACGGTAAAAAAATTTAGTAGAGTCTTCGTGAGGGCTTTTATAGTCTTCACGCTAGTAGTGGAGGCTTGAGACCCCACCGCCCTCATGCTGGATCCGCCCCTAGCTGCGCCAATGCTGAATATAGTTTACACGTGTTTAGACAGTCTTGCAAGCTTCATCGCGACGAAACATTCTCGATTATGCTTACGAACTTTGTTAATTGGGGTGATTAGCATGTATGACTCGTCCCTAAATTAAATTAAGTTAGTTAAGATGGGCCTATCAGGGAGCCCTGCTTAACCGGATGCATGTACTCTGAAGAGACTCCATGTTTCTGCAAAGGAAAGAGGTGTGTGTTAGTAGAAAGTTTTCTAGTACTTGTCCTAACTAAAAAGAAAACCCACCTGTTTTGTATTAAAAGCTGAACTGTACTTGCATAACAATGTTTGAACCAAATGCCAATTGTTAATAAGAGTGATTAGTCAGCCACAATAGAAGTGGCCAATCTAGTTGATAAGCTAGAATGAGCACATCAAGATTCATAGGTACTATAGTACCAGTCTACCAGAATAGCTTAAAACATAGTCCTGATAAAGAGATTGTGGGCATGTTCACTATAATTGTTAGTTTCAACTCTATTAAATTTTGACACATTTTAGTGTAACGTTGGATGCGTTTAGTATAAAGCCTCACCAAAATTTGGTAGAGATTTTATGAGTGAAAGCATCCAAAATTACCGAACTTTAGTAAGGTAGAAATGGTAAGAATATGTTCGGTTGATTGCTCTACCAAAAAAAAAATGATAGGGTTAAAAATGACAACAAATGAATAGGCCATATATATTGCACTGGCAATCTAAATAGGAAAAAAAACTGATTTATCCTCTATTGTGGTAGTTCAATTATCCCTTCCCTGAACTACATTCGACACCCTTAAGCTTCTGAAACCAAACAAATTAGTATCTCCTAAGGCCCTGTTTGGAGGAGTTTCTAACAATTGCAGCTTCTCTCAGAATTTTCAACTCCCCAAATAGTCCAAATTGTCACTTAGATTATGAGAATCCATAGTTACAAAATTCAGAAAATGAACTACAAGTCAGAAGTTGGGAAACTCAGTTTTTCCAAATTCTCAAAAGCTGACTATTAACCAACTGCTTCTTAGAATCTTAAACTCCCCAAACATGGCCTAAGTCTAATACCAACGGTTTTGGAATGACGTGGCACTTATGTGATGGTCCAGTCATCATGGCTTACTATGAAGGAAAAAAAATAACGTTGGACCCACATGGCATTCGCTCATTCCTTCTATTCCCCTTCCTGCTGCGGCATATTATCAAACCAGTGGCGGGCATCAGCAAGGTGCCCGCTCTCCAACTCTTGAGGAGCCCATGGCGGCGGCGATCGTCGTGGAGGAGCATGTAGCGGTGTCGGTCATCGTACACATGCGCCATGGAGCGAGACCATGCTCACATGGTCATGTCGCCACTGTCCTTTGGTTTTCTCTCCAGATCTATGCCCGTGAATCACCTAGGTTGTCGCCTGTTGCTCATCGGCGTCTTCTACTCTTCCTTGTCCTTGCTCAACTTGCCACCATTGTCATCACAATGTTGTCCTCGTAGTCTGCCCCCATGCTCCAAGCTCATGGATGCCTCCAATCTTGCCCTCTTCGGTGAATATGGTGGCATCGAGCTCATCTTGCCATTACCAGGGTATGTCTCCCTCGGCCAGCTATCATGTCGTCACGTGTCACCTAGTTTGCCAATAATAGTAGTAGCCTCAACTTCTCCCTCGTCTCCCCATCCTGACATCGTAGAGTCCGGTGACAGTTGTCTTGAAGTGGCCAAATGTACCCTTATCGGTGTCGGCGGAGAGAGAGCGCGCGTGCAAGGGAGACAAAGAGAGAGGGAGGTGCCTCCGCCGTCGTTATAGCCATGGTGGAGAAGAGTGGAGCTCTAGACAAACTTAGGCATCTGCACCGGGTGGTCTGGACGGAAGCGATAGAGGAGGGGGGAAATTGAGGTAGGGGCAATACGGCCATGAGCAAGGTGATATGGAAGCTTGCAACACCGTCGATTGACATGAGAGAGAGGGGGGGGGGAGGGGGAGGAAGAAGATGAAGTAGTGGATGGCTTGTGGGGTTCGTCATACTTTTTAAAAATATTATTTCTTTGGTTTTATGACTAAACCGTTGCCACGCGTGCGTCAAGTAGGATCGATATCGTTGTGAAATCGGTTAGGGCATAATTTCTCCGGTTGATAAGCTTAGGTATTAGTTTGAGGGGGTAAATCGAACTACTGTAAAAATTTAAAAGTTTAGACGAGTAATTCGGATCCTTTCCATCTAAATAAAGATTAATACTACTATAGTATTACGTACTACTCTCTCTGTCTTATAAAAATCCAATCAACATTCTAATAATATAAATATGGATAAATGTTTCTAGGATTTAACGGCGTTGTGCTTTCAGTGGTAGGCGATGTACCCGTCGACAGCGAGGCGCCTGTGGTGACTTCGTCAATCTCAAGGATTCGCCGGCCCAGTCTTCGAAGATGCTCATAGGGGTAGGGTTTGCGTGCGTGCGTGCGTTCATAGGGGTGAGTGCGCGTGCGTTGTGAGTGTCTGCGTTGTACTGTGTAATTTAAAAAAAAATAGTGTACTACTCCCTCTGTCCCATAATATAAGGGATTTTGAGTTTTTGCTTGTAACGTTTGACCACTCATTTTATTCAAAAAAATTTGAAATTATTATTTATTTTATTTGTGACTTACTTTATTATCTACAGCACTTTAAGCACAACTTTTTATTTTTTATATTTGCAAAAAAAAAATTTAAATAAGACGAGTGGTCAAACGTTACAATCAAAATCTCAAAATCCCTTATATTATGGGAAGGAGGGAGTACGTAAGTACGAGTACTTTGTTATACTCGTCAATTCATGGAGGAGTCAGCCAATCGCGTTGCTCGTTGGCTATCGGGTCGTTGGAACTCCGCTTCCGAGCGTAGTTTATTTGATACGTCGCGGTCAGAGATCCGAGCTGGGGGTCCAGTGCTTTCGTCGGGTAGGGCCGTATGGTACGACTGGACGGTGGGCCCAACAGGTCGTGTGGTCCGACGTATCGCGGCTCGCGATCGGCTCGTGTCGGGCCCGTCAGGCCACGTGCCTCCACTCGCCACGCCTCCGCGCGGCTCCCGCTTCCTTGGGGCGAGCCCGATGCTGCCACGGGCACGCGCGGATTGTACACGCAAACGAGGCATTTGGGCACCGTGATGTGGCTTCCCTAGCAATTGAGACCTTTGCTGTCCTGTTGAATTTAGGTACTACTAGTAGTAGTCGGGGCAATCAGGCATGGTGGTCATGCCCTTCTGTTCTGTACTTGTCAGCTTCATTTAATATGATATTTCGATTACCGGGTAATATAGTAGCAGTAGTAGTAATACGTTGGTTTATAATAAACTATTATGTAAGGGTTGTCAAAAAAATATTACAGGTTAACATGTCAAGTTTCTTTAAAAGAGGAATACTATAGGACAGTATCATGTTTGAACCGTATGTCTGAGGCATCAACCAATATCTATCAGGTATCAAACGATACCTTTGAGGTATCATCCCGTATTTTCTTTTTACAAACTTATGATTGGTGTTCATATAGTATTTTCTAAACATCGTTATGAACATTTCCTTAATTAGAAACGTGAATGGTGATAATATTCAGTTTCTAGGCAAAAAAAAAAAAAAACAAAACGGCGGAAATGGTTATCTCTTTTTTTTCTTAGACTAGACTTTTAAAAAATACGTGAATATTAGGGAATGACCTAATATCAAATAATTAGAAGGGATGTGGCTTCGAACCTAGGTCGTCTAGTCCACCACCTTGTGGAGCTAGCCGGAAGACCCCTGAGCGTTTCTCTAGACTAGACTTTACAATTATCTGTTCTTTTTTTCCTAGCAAGGGGCTTTACAGTTCCAATTGTAATACTTCTTCGTTTTAAGCTTTTTCTTGTGTATATTTTTGCGTGTACTAATGGTGTGCTTAACAGATATATATAGTACCTATAAGAGCAGGTACAATAGCAGACTATTAGCCAACTGCAAACATATTTTAATGAGATAAAAGATGAGAGAGAATAGCAACGGGCTACAGATCTGTAGCCAGCTGCAGCACGGACTCCAAGACGTAATATGTGTATGACAGGTGGGACCATATATTAGTAGTATAGAAAGCAACTATTGTATAAATTGACTATTAGATTGGCTATAGATGGATTAGAGCCAGTAGTAGGCTATACTATTAAACTTGCTCTAATGTCAATTCGATCGATCTTACTACGTATTATCATCACCAGAACAGCATAAAAGATTTCAGTTCTTGTTCGTGCAGGAAATTAATACTCCTTCAGTCTTTGTATTTGTTACTACTAGCTAAGCTAGCACACCATGAGTCATCGTGATAGGGACATTCCTGAGTAATAAAATGCGCCAGCTTAATTGTATGCGACGGGGAACATTTGGTCCACGTAAACGGTTAAATTCCATGACTTGTCAACTGTTGATTACTTTGTCTGCTCTTAAGTATGTGTTGTCATGCATCAAGCAGGCGACATCTTATTATGCATCAATAAATAAATACTATTTCACATGTCGTCAAAGCACATTTCTCATCATAATCTTTTCAACTTTACTTAAAACTAGTAAGGTGCCCCAGTGTACAAAGGGATCTTGGAGAGAGACGGACCAACAATTTCACCATATGCTTGGCTTGGTTTGGTTTGGTTTTTTCTACCCCGGTTATGACAAGGTTCAATTTTTATATCCGCATTGTAAGCGGTGAGAGTGGGCGGGCAAAACTTTCCTTTCGAAATAACATAGATATAGATGGGTAATATTTTTACGATCTTTAAGAAAGTGCTGAGAGATATCATGTTTTCAGATAAAAACTTAGTACTCCAGTTACCAAGTGTCTCGAGGCATTAAATTTTCTATGTAATTTCTATGTAAAATCAAAATTTGTACTGTAAAATTTGGGTATTTTATTAAGTACCGTAAAATTTTTGATGCCACTTATAAAAATAGAGTGGAGAATGTGTGTGGACGGTGATCACGTCGACGCAGGTGACAAAATCCGGAGATATCAGATAATTCTATTGCTGCTTGGTGTAAATAACTGAAAGTCAAAAGTCTTGCGAATGAAAAATCAAAGCGCTCCTCGTCTGCTGCACGCATGCGCAGGATTGATGAGATCCACAAACCCACGCAGAAAATGTCCGGCGCAAAACTGTTTCTTCATTCGATCGAGACGTCCTGCTCCCAATCCAATCGAAATTAATCCCATCAATTGGCATGGATATGCTGATTCTTGCTTTGAAGGAACAATGGTTATATAGATTTTCATCAATCATAGAGATGATATTTCAAATAGTTCTCTTATTTTTAATCAAAATGTGACTTTGTAATCCACAGTCGTTTGCCCTATAAACTTTATAATAATTGGTTAAGAATGAATTCTATTATTAAAAAACGATATGCTGATCTTTTAGAGTTCCATAAGGGAACAGAAGAAGAAAGATAGAAATGCTAGCCTGTGCAGGCAAGGCATACACAATGTATTGGTTGATGAATGATGACACGATCACCTTTAATTTGATCGATCAAAGACTACCCAATGCCTTTGCCTCCCACTAGACTCTCAGTCTCTAGACATTATCCAGCACCACGATCGATTCAGGGACACACTCGGATCCTACTAGCTCCTGTCGTGCCAGACTGCTTGATATTCATTCTGATCTAGACGGCTTGTACTTGTGCTTGACATTGAAGATATTGAAAGTTGATGATGTTATTCCCTTTTGGAAACATATATCAACCGAGAAACCTAATTACAGGTACGATGGTAGCACAGCCAGCACTGAAAATACATAGGAATGTTATCTACATGCATGCCTATCACCTGTTCTGTTTCTAGCTCGACCTATCTTATTCACTTTTAAGATGCACTTGAGAGTTCTTTCAGCAACTGATAAACCGCTCTACCACCAAAAAGCATGGTCAAGATTATGGGTGAGGGTTGCAGCAATTGCTGATATGTATCCGTCTCTCCCCCACAATCTGGGCGACAAGAACCATATCATATTGTCACAATCTGGGAGTACATGCTAATGGTAGTGGAGAAGAAGGGAATTGTTTCAAATATATTACTCATGTAGTCTCCTTCAGTCTGTTTGAGAGGTGGAGGAAGCAACCGCATTCCACTAATGTTGTTTCCTAATCTGATCTAGATCATGATCTTTTTCACCTTTTTCCTTTTTTTTTTCCTCCTTGGCAATTGCACCGGCAATCGTAGACAAACTTTCTGTGATAAAATTGATCGGGAAAGTTGACGGAAAGGTTAACTGGAATGGGTTTTGAGTAATAATAATTTAGAGAACTTATCCTGTTTGTGTTTTCTCCCTTAAAAAAATATCCTATCGATACTTCCAATTGAGTTGTTGTGATTTGTCTTATTATTAAAGATATTTTAAGCATGATCTATATTTTTTTATGAATTTGTACTAATTTTTTTTAATAATATAGACGAATGGCCACTCAGAAAACTTATCCTTTATGTGCTTCCTCCCTGCAAAAATCCCATCGATACTTCTAATTGAGTTGTTGTGATTTGTCTTATTATTAAAGATACTTTAAGTATTATTTATATATTTTTAGTGTATTTGCACTTTTTTTAAGGCGAATGGTCAAACATTATGTCCAAACTCAAAAAACATTAGGTCCAAACTCAAAAAACATGATATATTTTAAAAGAGAGGAAGTATGTTATCCTTTAGTATATGTATAAGCCAGAATAACAATTCACTTAAATCAAATCAATAGATATCGGTTTCTAAGACGTAATATCTGTCATACGATATTTCTCCCGATTACCTCTAACTAATGGTACCCTAAAAATTATTACTTCCTCCGTTTCAGAATGTAAGACTTTCTAGCATTGCCAACATTCATATAGATGTTAATGAATCTAAGCATATATATGTGTCTAGATTCATTAACATCTATATGAATACGGGTAATGCTAGAAAGTCTTACAATATGAAACAGAGGAAGTACATCAAATTCATGTGTATTTTTATTAGAACATGCATCAGTAAAATACTACCGTGTATTTTTTTTCTCGTGTTCATTTCCCTTGGGGCAGGCAGCACAAAATCCATGGCCAAGCCCCTTTTCAGGGGAGTTTTTATTCTGTTTCCAGGTTCCAAGCTTCCCCTCTTTATGCATCACCCATAGATTAATCTAGAAAACCTTCCATCTTGAGACCCAACCAAACGCTACGAAAACATACAAAAGAAGCCGCAGCAACAAAGCGATCAGCCTCCGCACGCACGAAGCCGGCCGGCCGTGGTAGGTTGGCAGAAAAATAACCACACAACACAAGGACGGAGGGGGGCGAGACGAGACGGGGAGGAGGAAAAAAAAAAAAGAAGGGAAAAGAGAAGAGAAATCCATTTCAGCGCAAGCGCAGCGAAGCGAGCGAAACGAGAGAGACCCGCAGCAAGAGGCCAACGCGACGCCAAATCCATTCCTCCTCCCCTCTCCACAGGCTGGGGGAGACGAGGCGAGGCGAGGCGACGCGAACACCCTAGGCGCGCGCGGCCACGGTGCCCAGACCACGGCGCGGCCGAGCCTCTCGTGAGGTGAGTGAGGAGGGCGGGGGATGGCGACGCCGACGCCCATGGCGGGGGAGGGGACGCTCGCGGCGGTGATGCCGCGGTCGCCGTCCCCTACGGCTTCGGCGGCGGCGGGGTCGGCGGCGGAGGCGCCGATGCTGATATTCCTCTACTTCCACAAGGCGATCCGCGCGGAGCTCGAGGGGCTGCACGCGGCCGCCGTGCGCCTCGCCACGGAGCGCGCCGGCGACGTGGGGGCCGCTTCCGCCCGGGGGGCGGGGGGGGGGGGGGGGGGGGGGGGGGGGGGGGGGGGGGGGGGGCGGGGGGGGGGGGGGGGGGGGGGGGGGGGGGGGGGGGGGGGGGGGGGGGGGGGGGGGGGGGGGGGGGGGGGGGGGGGGGGGGGGGCGGGGAGGGGGGGGGGGGGGGGGGGGGGGGGGGGAGGGGGGGGGGGGGGGGGGGGGGGGGGGGGGGGGGGGGGGGGGGGGGGGGGGGGGGGGGGGGGGGGGGGGGGGGGGGGGGGGGGGGGGGGGGGGGGGGGGGGGGGGGGGGGGGCGGTGCGCTGCCGCTCTTCGTCAACATCTACAGCACCACTGCGACGCAGGAGCTGGTTACGATGCTCCCCCCGTGCAGAGCTTTGTTTTTTTTTTTATGGTTTCGGTGTTTTTTTGTGGTGTCGAGCAGCTTTGGATTTGGGCGTGGAAACGCGTGGGCTAATCCCAATTTTGGTGGTGTTTGGGTTTAGGGTTGCGGAATTGTTTCCTTAGGTTTGGAGGAACTGAGTGCTATTGGATTAAATGTGGCGAACACTGGTAGGATCTGAAATTGGATGAAGCTCATACCATGGTGTTGGAATTTGTTATGATCTTGCTTTGGTTGGGTAGCCTAGAGGATAGTCATGCTAGTATGAACGTTTTTTGTTTTTTTTTTTTTTTGCCACTGTGGCCATTTCTATGGTTATGTCATGAATAAACATTGACTTAATTGTACAAACAGTTACACGAAATCCACTGTTTAATTGAAATCACGATGGGAATTTCGACCTATATCATCATGTGTGCCTTTCTCTGTCTAATTTATGGATAACACTGATGTTTTGTGTTGATTGGAGCACAGTAACTTTCACATTTATCACATATCAGATTGAATAGGATTATCTTGTCTTAGTTTTCAACCTCTTAATAAAATGCTTAATACCTATTCCCCTAATAGGGGAGATTGACTTTTATCTGCCCTTGTTTGAGTGGCGGAGGTTTAGCTGACAAACAAAGGTACTTTTACCTTCTTTGCCTTAATTGCTGCCAAAAGTAGAGGTCTATGTGTTCAAGTGCAAAAACGTTTCTGTTGCTGTAAGTTGTAATTGCTTTAACATTATATTCTGTAGCATTTTTTTTTGAAAAATCTTCTATTCCTTCTAAATGGCAGCAATCAATAACAATTTCTTCATGTTATATATTTTGTTCTGAGTATTGCAGGTTATCTTTCCAGCACTTGATATCCGAGTCAAGAATGTCGCAGGAACCTATTCTCTTGAGCACAAAGGGGAAAATGATCTCTTCAGCCAGCTGTTTGCTCTGTTACAGCTGGACATTCAAAATGATGATAGTCTTCGAAGGGAACTCGCATCCTGTACAGGGGCCATTCAAACATGTCTCTCCCAACATATGTCCAAAGAAGAAGAGCAGGTCGGTACAATATCCCCATTTTAAAATCTCTTATGAAATTAATTGCATCACATCCTACTGAATGAAAAACAGTTTGTGCTCAGCCTCTTTATATTTATAGAATCAGTGGGTTCTTCTATTCATTCTATCACCATTCTATATTGAAAAGTAGTCCTAACCATGTGGGCAATGCTCTCACATTGTATTAAGGTTTGTTTTTTGTTTGGTTGAGACTCAAAAGTTCCTTAGCAAATATCGTATTACATGGTTGTCCAACACCTTGCCCTTTTGACAGTGTTTGAGAGCTTGGAATCTCCTGTACTGCAAAGATTTTGAACTATACCGTTCCATTTTTTTTCTTGACCTTAAAAAAAAACAAGTAGGAGAGAAATGGTGGCAGTGATGTAGTTGTCTTCTAGTTGTTACCTTTTTTCCCAACAATTTCCTTTCCCATCCTCTCTATTTTGTGGTCATTGCCAAGGGTACAGCAGAGTCCATAACCTATAGGTAAGGCCACACCTGAGAATTAACTTACTTTTCCAATTCCTAGTAAAGCTTGCCAAGTGCATCTAAGTTAATTGCATATGCCAACATGAGTGTCCAGCCTGGTTTTTTGAGTGGTCATATGGAAGAATGTAGCTGTAGCCTATTGCCTGTGACAGGGTCACACAATTCTTGTTGTCATGCTGGGTTACTGAACCGAGGAATCTGATTAAGGGCCCAGGATGTTAATTTGGTACCATTTTACTTTTGTAGTTCAGAGGGGCTTCATTATAGTGTAGAAGCTTTGTTAAAGTTCTTTATAACAGTCTTGACAAAAGAACCTGTAAAAGCAGGTTATCGTACAAAACTGCATTGCATTAGCTAAGGTCCAAATGTTTCTGCTTCTCAATGTATGGATTATTACCATTCATTCCTACCTATGGCTGATCATCTGAAGTTGTTTCAGGTCTTTCCATTGCTTACGAAGAAATTTTCATATGAAGAGCAAGCTGATCTAGTGTGGCAGTTCTTATGTAACATTCCTGTAAATATGATGGCAGAGTTCCTCCCCTGGCTTTCGTCTTCGGTTTCATCTGATGAACATGAAGATATCCGTAGCTGCTTATGTAAAATAGTACCTGAAGAGAAACTCCTTCAGCAGGTTTTTATAATATCATGCTTATTACATTTTGTCATTGATTTGATCATGCATTAAATCTTAATTTTCAAATTTGGGAAGGTTGTCTTCGCGTGGATCGAAGGGAAAACAACGAGAAAAGTAACAGAGAATTCCACCAAGTCTAATTCAGAAGCAACCTGTGATTGCAAGGATGCCTCCTCCATTGATCATGCAGATAACCATATTTCTTCACATGAAGATTCTAAAGCTGGGAACAAAAAGTATGCAGAATCTATTGATGGTCAGGTTGAAAGGCATCCCATAGATGAGATTCTGTATTGGCACAATGCTATCCGTAAAGAGTTAATTGATATAGCAGAGGAGACAAGAAGGATGCAGCAATCTGGAAATTTCTCTGATATATCATCTTTCAATGCAAGGCTGCAGTTTATTGCAGATGTGTGCATCTTCCACAGGTACATAATTTTATATCTTGATCTATGAACATCTTATTGATGGAATCATGGGCTTGTTGTTTAATTATAGTAATGATCTTTTACTTAATTATTCAATATTTCCTTTCTCTTAGTGTATTCAGGTTGGTATTTCTTGACTTATTGTGCCATTTGTTTGTTGATGTACAAGTATTCGGTGCTCCTTTGCATCAACCTACTTGTTATGTATGATTTCGGCTTATGTTTCTTGTTACATAGACATTTGGTGGATTTATTAATAGCCATCATCTTGTCTTTTTGAAGAGTATAACAGTGATAATCTACTAGTCTCTCTTAAATAACTAGATTCTGCAACTTTGCAGCACATCACAAAAATGGCACACTGACCCATAGTCACCATGACACCATGTCACCATAGCATAGGATTGTATGCTTAAACGCAATTACATAACTCCTGGATATCAAATTTAATACTGCATGAGTTGGGGATAAACCTATGTCTTCATTAACAAAGAAGTTCACTTTTATTACAAATGCTTGGATTTCCATCCAAAGTAGCCAGTGAGTAGTGATTACAAATGCTTGGGGAAGAAGTATGACCCGACATTCTGATTATCAAGTTTCTGTTGAGACATTTGCATTTGTAGCCTTTCTTTCTATATAGTTACAACCCACCTAGTCTATTTGTATAAAGAAGTCACCACAAGAAGCCACATCATCCTTTGACATCCTTGGATGGTACTTTAACGTTTCAGATTAGTCCATGGTTTTTCCAGCTTGCATTAGTTCTTTTTTTTTGGCTATCAGATTAGTCATTTTCTCAGTTCGAGATATTGTAATTGCAACTCCGCTATACACACCCAACATCCTTCAACAATGCATGGGGTGTCATCTAGTTATTATTCATTTTGTTGTACAGAGAGAATTATATGTGGCATGTATTTACAGCATGGTAGTAGTAGCTTGTTGGGTACCGAACCATGTATTTCTTGATTACCTGTATGCTTTTCACTTGAAAGAACTAAATTCCTCTTTAGTTTCATCACATTCATTTTTCTGTGACCTACAGTATTGCCGAGGATCAAGTTGTGTTTCCTGCAGTTGATAGTGAGCTGTCCTTTGTGCATGAGCATGCTGAAGAAGAGCGCCGGTTTAACAATTTTAGATGTTTAATTCAGCAAATCCAAATAGCAGGAGCAAAATCAACTGCACTAGACTTTTACTCTGAATTGTGTTCACATGCTGATCAGATAATGGAGACAATTGAGAAACACTTCTGTGATGAAGAAACCAAGGTTAGAAAGCCTCAATGTAGCTAGACTGCCTTAATTATTGCTATATTGGTTGTCTCATCTTCATCTTAACTTACTTAGGTGCTTCCTCAAGCCAGGATGCTTTTCTCTCCTGAGAAGCAAAGGGAACTTCTGTATAAAAGTTTATGTGTGATGCCACTGAAGTTGTTAGAACGTGTTCTCCCATGGTTAGTGTCCAAGCTGAGTGATGAGGAGGCATCTTCTTTTCTTGAAAATATGCGCTTGGCAGGTTACCCCTTTACTTTGATTTATTGTATGCTATAGTATAAATACATTTCGCTATGTGTAAAGAACTTCAAAATTCACTGAACTAAAACAATGCATATGAAACAGCACCATCATCAGAAACAGCACTGGTTACCCTTTTCTCTGGTTGGGCATGCAAAGCTCGTTCAGAGGACAAATCCAATTCTGGGGAGTACTTATGCTTAACATCTGGAGAAATGAGATGCCTATTGGATGAAGTTGATGGACTGGAAAAATGTCGGCCATTCTGTCCATGTGCTTCACGTAGCAATACAGATGCTTCTCTGCATCCGCAGACTGAAAATGGTTCTAGGCCAGGAAAGCGAGGAAATGATGCAGAATCTGTTCCTGGTACTAATGGAAGTGACTTGTCTCAGACTGATGACACTGAAGCACGTCCATGTAGCAAAAAACCTTGCTGTATTCCTGGGTTGAGAGTAGAAACTGGCAATCTTGCTATTAGTTCATCGCTGGCTTCTGCAAAGTCATTTCGCTCTCTATCATACAATTCTTCTGCTCCTTCATTATATTCAAGCCTTTTTTCTTGGGAGACAGACGCATCTTTATCTTGTTCAGATGGCATATCAAGGCCAATCGATACTATATTCAAATTTCATAAAGCAATTCGCAAGGACTTAGAGTACCTAGATGTTGAATCTGGAAAGCTCATTGATGGTGATGAGTCTTGTCTTCGCCAGTTCATTGGAAGATTCCGTTTATTGTGGGGTCTTTACAGGGCACACAGTAATGCTGAGGATGAAATTGTTTTTCCTGCTTTAGAATCAAGAGAGACATTGCACAATGTCAGTCACTCGTACACTCTTGACCACAAGCAAGAAGAACAATTATTTGGAGATATATCTGATGCCCTCGCTGAGCTTTCGCAGCTACATGAGAGGTTGACCCACCCCCACATTGAAGTCAGTGAAGCAGAGAAAAACGATTTTAATTCCTCTGATGAGATTGATTGGACTAGAAAGTACAACGAGCTTGCCACAAAGCTTCAAGGAATGTGCAAGTCTATCCGGGCTGCATTGACTAATCATGTCCATAGAGAAGAACTTGAGTTGTGGCCATTGTTTGATGAGCATTTTTCTGTGGAGGAACAGGATAAGCTTGTAGGTCGTATAATTGGTTCAACTGGTGCTGAGGTTCTCCAATCGATGCTACCCTGGGTTACTTCAGCACTTACTCAGGAAGAGCAGAACATGATGCTGGATACATGGAAACAGGCCACTAAGAATACAATGTTTGGCGAGTGGCTAAACGAGTGGTGGAAGGGAGCTCCGACATCATCTGATTCTTCAGAAGAGGCATCCTCTGCTCCAGAAGGTTAGTGCAGATGGTTTCTAATCTTGTTGTCTTATTGCTACTCCCTCCGTTTCAGGTTACAAGACGTTTTGACTTTGGTCAAAGTCAAACTGCTTTAAGTTTGATCAAGTTTGTAGAAAAACATAATAATATTTTCAACTCAACACAAATTTATTATGAAAATATATTCAATTATTGATTTAATGAAACTAATTTGATATTGTAAATATTACTATATTTGTGTATAAACTTAGTCAAATTTGAAGTAGTTTGACTTTGATCAAAGTCAAAACGTCTTATAACCTGAAATGGAGGGAGTATTTGCAACTTGGATTGGGCCCTTCTTTCTAATATCACATATATTTGAATAGTTATGGTAAGCAAGCTTCATTACAATAACATTATAAATATCATGTTTTTTTTTAAAAAAAATGGGGCAAATCGGTATCTATTAGTTGAGGCTCTACGTTGCTTGAATGAATTATACATACATATTGGGCTAGAGTTGGACCAAACCATTTAAAAAAAAAAAAAAGAAGATCTGGCAAGTGTTAATATATCTTTGGCTCTTTCCTATGGTTCAAACTACGAAGAATTGAAGCTATAGCTAGCTAATTTCTAGGGCACATTAGAATAAAAATTCAAGACAATTCATCAAGTGTTTCATTGCCCCTGATAGGCTATCCATATTTCAAACTGGTAGAGTGGGTCAGTGGGATGTAAAGTTATACTAGAGAAAAGCTTATCATAAACATGACTTATTGATGGCTGTTTAGTCTCGTTTCCCTTTTTTCGTTTGAAAATATTTTCAGTTGCCTTTTCTTTGCCCTTTTGTAGATAGTCATTTACAGGACAAGATTGACCAGAATGATCAGATGTTCAAGCCTGGATGGAAGGACATATTTCGAATGAACCAGAGTGAACTTGAGGCTGAGGTGCGAAAGGTTTCACGAGATCCTACACTTGACCCAAGGCGGAAGGCCTATCTTATCCAAAATCTCATGACCAGGTTTGTCATCTGAATATTTCAGCAATAACTTTTTTTATAGAAAAAAAATCTGATCATAATTATGTATATTTCAGTCGCTGGATAGCTGCTCAGCAGAAGCTACCAGAGCCAAAATCAGAAGAGTGTAGTGAAGGTGCCGGTATCCCTGGATGTGCTCCTTCATATCGAGACCAGGAGAAGCAAATATTTGGTTGTGAGCACTACAAAAGGAACTGCAAGCTTGTTGCTGCATGCTGCAACAAGCTGTTCACTTGCAGATTCTGCCATGATAAAATTAGTGATCATACGATGGAAAGGTAGAGTCTGTACTGCATCATTTTACTATTGTAGAATACTTATGTTGCCTGATCATACTAGAGTAAGTATACCTGATTTTGCTAGAAGTTGGCTACCCTATGTCTGAAAAAGAAGATAAACGTGTAGAAAATAGAGAGCTTGCAGTTAAATTTCATAGACATAAGCACAATGGTGTGTTTGATCATCTCCTTTATTGGTATCCTTTTAATATCTTTTCTCCCACACTAATATTCATATTTTTATGGCTTTGCCTGTTTAATGTGGCATAAAATAAGTTGTTCGATTATGCTCATCGATTGGTTATATTGAAATGAATTGATGCAGATGAACAAAAACTTAGCTTGATAGGTAGCCATAGTTGTAGTGTTAAGATGGTGTAACAAGTAGAGATTCTGATTCAGCTGAAATGTTTGGTTCTGTTACCTTTCTGCTCTTCTAATTTTTACGGGGCATAACTCTGCTGCAATGTATAAAAACAATATAGAATGATGATAAAAAGCAATAAGAACTGGCAAGCCAGTTAGTATAATATCTGTTATGGCATATTGATGACTTATAGACCTTCCAATCATATCAGATAGTAAAATGTGCCAAACTTGTTTGCTACCTGTAGGAAAGCGACACAGGAGATGATGTGCATGGTATGCTTAAAAGTTCAACCTGTTGGTCCAAATTGTCAAACTCCGTCTTGCAATGGGCTATCCATGGCAAAGTATTACTGTAACATCTGCAAATTTTTTGATGATGAAAGGTAATATTTCTCGACTACACTGACAGACTTATTAAATGTGCCTTAAGACGGAGTTTGTTGAGATATCTCTGGGTTGGCACTAAATAACTGCCGTGTTTTTCTATCTTCATTACAAACTAAAATATTGCTTCACTATTAGTCTCCTTATTATCTTTTTAGATATCTAGGTATCTCCATTGTTTTAAAACAGAAATGGTTCTCCAGCTTTGAACTTTTGACTGTTATTTTGTTGTACAATAGAATGTTAAGAACAAAAAATTTTAGACATAAGATAATACTTTCAAATATGCATCTCATGTCTTGAATGCCACCCCTTTAGGGCACATGTTTTTTCCCCCAAGTTTAACTGTTAAATCCTTGAGAACATTCTGTGAAATTCTGTGTTCCCAATGGAAATGGGGCCTCAGTTTATATATTTTTTGGACAAATCATTTGGCAAAATTTCAAAGTTTTGAATCTTGAGATGTGTGAGAACTTCACAAAAACAATCAAACAGATGGAATAGTTAGGCTCATTCATTTTATTTAAAAATGAAATAGAACTAGTTAGAACAAATTTTGCCACATTGTGATTTGTTTTAAAAGAACAGATGGAATAGTTGTGCTCTTTTTTTCCCCCTTTTTCTTTGTAGGTATGTTTCTTCCTTCTTAATTTAATGAAATGCAGCCCTCCTGCTTTCCGAGAAAAAAAAAAGAAACAGAAAGGCTTTTTTTTAACTGAAATTCATTTTTTAATATCCTTAAACAAATCATGTGTTCTTTAATGCTTGGCAGAGTGATAGATGACACCATTACCTATCTTACAAAAACTTCCATGACTTTTTTGCTGTGTATGTGTGTGCGTTTCGGTGCTCCAGAGCACCTAAGTTGAGTAATTGGGTGCTTCCAAAGCACTGGACAATCTCAGTTTTTCATGTGCCTTTATTATGTCTTCTCATTTACCATGAACACTTTGGAATTCAAAATCTGGATTGCAGCCATTCTGATTGGCACACCAATAGGGCTCTTCTAATGCTGGGACTTCTTTTTCAGGACTGTTTATCATTGCCCATTTTGTAATTTGTGCCGTCTTGGGAAAGGTCTTGGTGTTGATTTCTTCCATTGCATGAAGTGCAATTGCTGCCTTGGGATGAAATTAACAGAACACAAATGCCGGGAGAAAGGGCTAGAGACAAACTGTCCAATCTGCTGTGATTTCCTATTTACATCAAGCGCGGCAGTTAGAGCTCTTCCCTGTGGCCATTTCATGCATTCAGCTTGCTTTCAGGTGTGTTAAGGGCCTGTTTAGATTATAGCCAAAATAAACCTTACCAAATTAATTTTGGCAAGATGGCAATATTGCCAAAATTTTGGCAGGATTTCTTATGTATTTACCAAATTTGGCAGCAAACTAAACGTAGACATTTTTTTGGCAACTTTACCAAAAAAATGGTATGGTTGAAAATGGTACCAAAGTGAACAGGCCCTAAATCTAGTTGGATCATGATGCAATTTGCTGACATTATCTTCACACTGTCAATAATCAGTCTGACTAATTAATCAATTTATCAATTGCAGGCATACACTTGTAGTCACTACACTTGTCCTATCTGCTGCAAATCCTTGGGAGATATGGCGGTAAGCTACATCACTTTTACAATATTGTGGCTATTTTGTTTTTACAGTAATGACATGAGTTCTATGCTTGATTAGTTTGCATACTTTGGTGAAAGTGCTTATTTCTCCTTATGCAAATCTAGAGAGTATTTGCTAAGCTGCCTTCATGGAACAAGAAATTAGCACCATTATTATCATACTAATGGTATGCACCTTTTCTACAAAAATAAAACAACATTGTTCTGTTTCTTAATATAATAAAGGATTTTTTTTTCTGCACTAGTCCTGATGACTCCTAAGGGCTATAGTTTACCAGTCCCTCAGTTATAAACTTGTTTCTTTATTGTGATTTGTGAGTTAGGGGGTGAGGGTGTTTTACTGTGAGTACCATCATTTGATGATTGTTTGCAAGAATATTTTGCTTGCCTGCAGACAAAGAATAAAGGCCAAAAGAAAACTTTACAGTCTCTTTCATTTTTGTGAGAAACTGATATTTGTTGTGTGGGGATATGTGAAACTAATCAAATACTGCTAGTTTCATTTTTTGTTGTTTGAATTTTAGCTGCAATTAGATAACTTAATGCGATATCTTGTCCTGTACATGTGATACCCTACAGTGTTCTGTCCAAATATTACGGAACTGTGATCCAGATTCATGATTTACTATGTTTCTTAACCTAGTCTGTTATAGGCTTCATGCTGCTGAGGGATCTTGAATATATTGCTTCTTGGATGATTTGTGATCTGTTTGGAGTTATCCAAACAATTTAGCTGTATCTCCTACAATATCTCATGCTATAATGAGTGCTATTGATGAGCAGTCTAGATTTGAAAACACGCTTATGAATCTTAACGAATATACATGTTCTTTTTTGTCGATATACAGGTGTACTTTGGCATGTTGGACGCCTTGCTGGCTGCTGAAGAGCTTCCTGAGGAATACCGTGATCGGTGTCAGGTATCCCAGATCTTCTATTCTTGGTTTTCGCTCATTCACCCGCTCGGTTATTTATTCCTTTGTTGTTTTACTCATTCAGGATATACTTTGTAATGATTGTGAAAGAAAAGGGAGGTCTCGATTTCACTGGTTGTACCATAAATGCGGCTCCTGTGGTTCTTATAATACCAGAGTTATCAAGACCGATACAGCAGATTGTTCTACACCAAACTAGTGGGGAATTATTCTTTCTTCGTTTTTGGCATATGTAAATATAGACTTACAATACATCGTGTAGTTGTGTAGCATAGCTACCATATTTTTCATCCCTTAGCTAGTTCATTTTTGTCAAGCCTAGCTGCAATCTACTAGGTCTAGTGTAAGCTGTCAAAATGGACGCTACATGCACCTTCCTTTCTGCCCCCTGAAGCCCTTCGACGCATAAGTATACAGTATATAACTATAGATTGATCCGATTCAATATCTCATGATCCGTTTATGCCTGTATTCTTTCATCGTTCGACGCGTTCAAAAATGCTGTTTTCCAGGGTTGTTCTCTTGCTTCTTGAACGTTTTACGTATATTCTGAAGGTAAGTCAGTCCCAACCCTTTCCCTTAATTTTTCTTGTGAATTTGTATCGATTTTGTCGCTTGCATGGCTGACACCCCCAAAACCAGCCCATTATCAACTTGATCCCATCAACTGGTACTACCACAAGTAGAAGTGGGCTAAGATGGCATGCGGCCCACTGCTGCCGGTTAGTCAGTCAGTTGCTTGGCGGTGTAGCATATTTAGCCCATTTGAATATTAGGGGTTATTCAGATTGATGCTATTTTCAACCATATCTTTTTTTTTGGCAAAATTACTTAAAAAAGATATCTACGTTTAGTTTATTGCCAAATTTAGTAAATACATAAAAAATCCTGCCAAAATTTCAGCAATATTTCCATGCCAAAATTTTGGCAATGACAAAATTTGGTAAGGTTTATTTTGGTTACAATCTGAACAGACCCTAGATTTGGCAAGGATGTCCGGGAATAAGAATAAGTCTACTTTACCTCCATCATGTCTTGATCCTGATTGAATCGGCTCCCTCAATAGCGAAACCAGGTATAACATCTCTCACTTTTCGAAAACCAGTGCAAACAACCTTCTTTGGTGGTTTAGGAAGTAGTTTCTGTTGACGTGTCAAGTTGGTTGTGGTTGACTTGCTCAGCAGGTGGGACCCATATGCTAGTGACTTTCATCTAATCTCATCTTCTCCCTCACCTCTCCCCCTTCTCTTTCCTATCTTCCCTCTTCTCCCACATGCGCCGATGGCCTCGCTAGGCACCGCGCTATCACACCCGACCACCCTCGCAAGCAGCTCCTCGGCCTCGTGTCAAACTGTAGCTGCTGTGGGCGGCAGGGGCGTCCTCCTCCCCGTGTGGATGGCACGACCTCCGTGGTGGAAGTGGCAACATCTGTGATATGGTGACGCTAGCCAAAGCCAACACGACCAATGGTGGAGGCGGCGAAGATGCTAGCGCTGGCGGCTGACCGAGAGGAGCTGGCGGCTAGCGCGCCTTGATGTTGTTGTGTGGCTGTGCCGGTCAACCGCTGTGCCCGATGAGCTTCTCATCTACGACACATGACCAGCTCCCCGTCTGTCATGCTCGATAGTGGTGGGGGGACGCAGGACCTCGCGGCGAACACAGCGATGTTGCTCGCGTTTTAGCATGTGGTGGGACCGCAGCTACCGTGGGCGGCGGGGGTATCCTCTTCCCCGTGCGGATGGCCTGACATCCATTATGGAAGTAGCAGCATTCGACATGGTGGACATGTTGGTCAAAGAGGTGATGCGGTGATGCCGATCGATGCCAGCACTGACGCACGGTCGACGGTGGAGGATGTGGGGGCGCTGGCGCACGACCGAGAGGAACGGGTGTGCCTCGACGCTGTTGCACGGCTGCGCCGGTCACTTGCCATGCCCGACGAGCTCCCCGTCCACGACACATGACCAGTTCCCCATTCGACATGCTTAGTGGTGGTGGTGCAACGCAGGACCTCGTGGTGGACACATCAGCAATTGTCATGGGCGACGGGAGCATCCTCCTCCCTGTGCGCATGGCGCGGTGTCCAGATCGGAGGTGTTGGCGCTGGCGGTTCACCGGGAGGAGCGGGCGTGCCTTGAGAAGCTCCTTGTCTCTTGCTTCGTTGGCGCCGAAGCCCTCTCCTCACTCCTCCACGATGGCAGTGGCTCCTCACTCCTCCACGGCGTCAATGCCATGCGCCGTGCGTGCTTGGGTTTCATGTCATAGGGTGTGGATGGCCAATGGCGGCACATGACATGTAGGACCAGCGGCGCAGATGACAAGGTAGTGAGGGAGGTTGTGGACTTGTGGTCACCGCCGACGGGATTTGTGTGGCCGGCCTCGGGGGAGGGATAGAAAAGAGAGGAGAGTCGCTGATATATGGGTCCTACATTCTACGTAAGCAAAAACTGCTTACCTAACCACGAAAGAAGTTTTGCACCGATTTTTAAAGATGGAGGATGCCATATGTCCGGTTTTACAGTTGAGAGATGTGATTTGTCCAAGGGCAATAGTTAAGGAAGGAAAAATAGATTTATTTCACGGGAATATATCTCGTGCATACAAGTTTCCTATGTACAAACCGTGCACACTAACTAACAAATTTCACCGAAAGTACTAGAAAAATTGTACATGTACTTTCAATAGTGCTACACCAATGTGTAAAGTCTTTACCTCAAATTCATTATATTTTAGCCGCAATGAAAAAGATAAAAAAAATAAATTTTGATATATTTAAGTGTGAATCTATCAATTTTGTCTTTTTTTTCTCTCCCTATATTTAATGAATTTGAAGATGAGATTTTACATATAGATATAATACTACTGAGATAAGAGTGTATATATACATTTTTTCAAGAGTTTTGTTGATATTTTGTGTATATGTACACGAAAGACTTGTATGCATATGGTATGTTTCCAGAATGTCAGCTACAAATTTAGAGTGCACAGACTTGTGTATTTAGTGATAAGCCTGGGCCATATTTTGAAGTGTACAAGACGTGCTTGCGTGTGTGTATTGTGTGTAGGACTGTAGGGTGATGTCTTTGGTGTGTGTTAAGTGCGAATCCAAATATAATCTCTCTAAAAAAGTGAGGTGCGCGGATGGCTTAATGAGAAAGGGGATTTGGGGACCTCACTTAATGGCTTAATATAATCGCCACAGTCGTTGCCACCCTGTGCTAGGGATTTGGGGACAAAGGGGAAAAATTTAGTGGGGGGAGAGAGAAAGAGGACGGTCATGCACATATTGCAGCCGTGCGGCATTGCTGACGTATCAAATTTCACAATGTTGGACAGCCACATGTGTATTTTAAGTCAAAACCGTTCACAACGCTGTTTGGGGGATCATCTATCCGGTTTATATAGTTTGGGGTGTAAAATATTAGGTTTTCGAGTCAAGGTGGTGATCCGATCAATCTCGATAGGTTAAGGGGGTAATTGGTACTGTATCTTTGTTTTTTATAAAAAGAAGTGAGTCAAACATGCGATGCATTTTGAATAATGGTCATCTACTAATTTTGTTTTTCATAAACAATCAAATTTCTCACATTCAAATGCATGATAGTGCTTCTGCAACGAGGTTGCTTTACCATAAGCAGCCTTATTTAATTTTTGGGTGGTGGTCAAGGTGGAATTCTACAGTGACCCCTAAGCTATGCGAGTCATCTTGGTTACCTAGAACAGACAATAGCGTCTTTCTCAGCGTCGCAACTTTCTTGGAGATGTCATTTCTAAGGATATTTCCCTACCATATTCTTTTATAGACGACTATCCTCTTGCGGTGGACCGCCACAAGATGACCATGTTGGCGCCTTGGTGGGCCAGTACGAGAGACGGTGGATCCATTCTCTCTCCCCCCTCTCTCTCTCTCTCTCTCACCCTTTGATGTGTATAAAGCCAGTCAGGTGCGTCGGGTTGTCATGCTCCTGGTAGTTTCCCTTAGTGAACGATCTTGTTGTAGGCATTAGGCATGGCTTGTGGTTTTCTTTCCTGATTATAGCCTCTCAGGGCTATGCTATAGTCTTGTTAGTTTTTTTCCATGCTATATCAATATGGAACATCGCATTTTCTTGTTTGGTCGTTTAAAAAATTAGTAAATTGTGGGAGATGAGCCTAAGAATGAGAAATCTTAGGGCCGGGCTACAGGCGCAATAAGCAAAACCGTTAACAATTTTTTTCCCCTGAAAACTTTCAATTTGTTAATCATCAGATTGCATTGAGATTTGTTTAAGGGAGTAGGGAATTACTTTTTTTTTTTGCGACATGTGGGTGCTGAGGGGTTTTCGAACCCACGATCTCGGGTGAAGGAGAGTGTGGGGCTAGTCAATCGGGCACACGTTTTTTAAGTTGATTTTATACCAGTTACATATAAATTATAGTGTAATTATGATTCAATTACACTATACTTATAGTTGAAAGATTTTATAAAAACAACTGAAAATGTATCGTATAGCCACTTCCTTTTCAACAACTCACACACTTTATTCTATTTCAATCTGGTTTACACGATGCATCCTACAATCTGGTTTTAGGATGACAACTCACTGATCTGATTCTGACGCCGAAGGTGCATCTCATAAAGAATGTACTGATGGTGATGGAGCCAGTCCAACTGACATCGGAGTAGAGTATGCTTCACCTATGTGGCTCCGTATCACCTCTAATTTGAAGGCATTGCTTGACCAAATATTTTAAGTAGCTTGAGATGACTAAAAGTTAACTAAGTCTGCTTTCTAGCACAGTGTAACTTGACCCGGCAATAAACAAGATTGCTGCAGCACGTAGTTATCTTGACCTGGCCTGACTACAAATTTATCCATATTGCCTCTCAGAGAAGTTTCGCTAATATTCTAAAGTTAAATTGACTACAACACTTGACGTGTTGACTTGTATGGTTATACCCGTTAGGCACTGTCTGAAACATTTTTCTTTATTAATGTGGGAGAGCCAAATAGCTTGCTACAGAATGTCCTGCATTTTCAAACATTGTCTAAATTAATAACATCGTAAGCTTACTTCTTTTGGAATAAGGTATTGAAGAAAGTAAACGGAGTTACGGAGAGCAAACCCTTTTTATGGAGAAAATAACTTGTAGTAAGTACCTCGCATGCATCTGGAACTCTGGAAGCGCACTTGCCTGAATTTAAACCTTTTTTAGTGTAACTGAGTTATGCTTGAAGCATCCCTTCTTTTTCTTTTTCGATCTTGTTTGAAGCAATATCCTAGTACAGCTTGGTCATGCGAATGTGCTGAATGTTGTCTATGCCGGATCGCCCCCCTTCATTTTCCATTAATTACCAACACATAGCGTTAATAAAAATGTCGATGATAAGGCGGCAGTTACTGGCGATAAACCCAAAGTATATTGGTGCTGTGTGGTCCAGCAGACAACTTGCGAATTGTGATAGCAGCAGCAGGAGAGACACGGACTGAGACCTTTACTAAAACTGGGAAAAGGAACCACGCTTCTCAAACCACGGATTGCGAATTTTGGAATCCCGCATGGTACGTTCTGTGGCAGTCTTTGGTGCACAAGTAATTGGGACTTCTCAAACCACACCTAGACGAGGAACTGGCCACGTCGAATGGTAAACCGTGCGCGTTTAGGTAACAACGGGAGTTCGTCCACCACGGCACCGCCGTGAAATTAATGACATTCTAATCCTACTTCCTTATAATAGTCGTGGTTTCAACTCCGTCATGAGCTTGCATGGTAAGGGCATGTACAACGGTCTTTATTAGTGGTCTCTCTCTATTGTCATGTAAGTAAATTTGATGACATGGAAGAAACAGAAACGAGTATGGTTGTTAGAGCAGGTACAATAGCAGGCTATTAGCCAGCTGCAAACATATTTTAATGAGATAAACGATGAAAGAGAAGAGCAGCGGGCTACAGATCTGTAGCCAGCTGTAGCACGGACTCCAAGACATACTGTGTGTATGACAGGTGGGACCATATATTAATAGTATAGTAAGCAATTATTGTACTAATTGGCTAAAGATGAATCGGAGCTAGTAGTGGGCTGTACTATTAGACTTTCTCTTATGCATGACAACGGCTTAGAGTCGACTCTTAGCATTTATTAGAGCAAATTTTGTTGCATAGTGGTGAAAGAAAGGAAAGAAGAGTAAAAAAATATTTTGATACATTAATGATTAGAGACTATATTATCTCTAACTGTTGTAGGATGCTAGTCTATAGATAACGTAGAGCTCATATCTGACTCTAACTTTGTACGTACCCTAACTCACTGAAACTCGCGCGCGGGGCAGCTGCGCATGGTAACTCACTAATTACTCGCGCGACGACGCGACCCCCATCTCTTGCAGTCGCGCCCACGCGACGGAAGAACGAAATCCTTCTCCTCGCGCCGTTGCGCCTTCCGGCGGCCGGCCCAGCATATCGCGAGTCCGTCATGCACTGCAGTTGGCTCGTCCCTCGTACTCGGTGCACATCGGCAGTTTCGGCGCACGTACCGCACAGTCGCACACACGGACGCACGCCGGCGCGCCGCTCCGCAGGACACCAACCAGATTACCAGAGCCATGCCGCCTGCCGATCGATTCGTTTAAAACAGCGTACGGTGTGAGAAGCCCCGTACGCAGGAGGAAGCACCAAGGCCGCGAACCCGCGATCGACAAGGTGAATCCTGAGCCCGTCTGGCTATATGATCAGGTTGTCTTCTCTTCTGTCCTTATCTGGCACTGCCGCGCTGGCATAGCCTAATGCCTTTCCCCAATCCCCACCGATCGAATTGACTTTGGTGCCGGCAAAACTAACGATTCTAACCTGTCGTGGTTCCCTGAGTAGAGTTAACAGTTTAGTAAGAGCAAGTTTAATAGTATAGCCCACTAATAGCTCCAATTCATCTATAGCCGATCTAATAGTCAATTCATACAATAGTTGCTTAC
>CM020178.1:28735141-28756814 GCA_009805545.1 Oryza longistaminata | reverse complement strand
CTAGCCAAGCCATGCCGACCGACCACCACCACCCGGATGCGGCGGCGGGGAAGGGGGCCCACCACCACGGCGGCGGCGGCGGGAAGGTGCACAAGCTGCTCAAGTCGGCGTTCAAGCGCGGCGGTGACCACGGCGGCGGCGGCGGCGGCGGCGGCGGCGGCGACAAGTAAGAGGGAGTCAGGCGAGGCGTGGGTTGAGAACGTGGTAGACAAAACACAGGAGAGAGAGAAAGAAAGAAAGAAGGAGAGACGGGTCGGGTCCGCGTCTCGTCGCGTTTTGTGATGAAGGAATGCGTCGCGAGAGGAGGGTAGTTCGGGTAATTCTTTCCTCGCGGGGGGGTACGACACGCGCGTCGGGGTCTCTGGGTGTAGCGAATCGCCGGCGGAGGGGGCCCAACCTGCAGCGAGGGATCACGCGCGAGGTCCGCGTGCGAGTAGCAGCGAGGCGAGGCCCCCCGGTGGATTTTCGTCTGGGAATTTCCGTGCGGGGCCAGGAGGTCAGTAAAAACGAAGCACACGGTGGACCTGGAATTTCCGGCGGTGCGGCGGGTGGTGGATGTGCGCCGTGCGGCACACTGCCGTCTGTCTGGCTCACCCCGCCCTCGGACCGGGCCCACCACACAGTGGCTCTCCGTGTGTGGCCCCCACGGTGAAAAGCTCCTGCTCTGCCGTCTCTCTGCTTCGTCTGCGTGGTTGGTTGCACGGCAACACGTAACCACCTCGTATAAGTCGCTGCAGCACCCAACTTTTGTGCAGTGGCCTAGCTAGCACGCTCCAGCTAGATGGACACTAGTACTAGGAGTTTAGTATGTTTACCCTAGTAGGAGTGGAGTACTACAGTACTCCATTCGAGCATGTGCGAGGTGCTATGTACTGTACATAACCAGGTGGGGCGAGGAGTTGAAAGATTAAATTTTGATCTCGCGAAAATTGCCGTATGCAAATTACGCGAAAGGTTACCAACGGCGAAGTGCATGGGAGGAAACGGGAGAGGGAGCTACTAGCTAGGAACGGCGCTGTCACGTTGGTGTAAAGCTTCAGCTAACTAGCAAGCACCCTGCAAAAGCTTTGCTTGTCTGATGATCAACAATAGTGTGGAACGTGATGGGGCGCCAAGTGTGTTATTTGTTGGGAGCTAAAGGGAATTGCAAAATTATGAGGATTATATCGTCGTGTCATCTTGTTAAGTGCTTCTTGGTTATATAAAAAAAGCGAACGATCTAGATAGCTTGAAAGTTTAGCTTGTCATCAGCCTACACCGCTAGCGGCGAGTACTATAACTATAGGAGCAAATATGCGATTGTATATTGTAAAAAAAAAAAAACGACTTCGCGAGCTTTTATATTGTACTACTATATCATATATCCATTGACATTTTGTCCATTGATACATCATACATGAGCAACACACAATCTTTGTTGATTGTTTCGTCCTACAGTACGTCTAATTAAGCCTAGAGCAAAGCAACAAGCCCAAAGTAGACATGCTATTAATGAACTTGATAAGACAACAGAACCGTCCTATACTTCTATATATAGTCTCCGATAGTAAAACGAGAAAATGAATCATCAGACGGATATCATAACCATCAACATCAAGCTTGTTCAGATTATTGCTAAAATAAACCTTATCAAATTTTGGCAGGATTTTTTATGTATCTATTAAATTTGATAACAAACTAAACGTAGACTTTTTTTACATCTTTATCCAAAAATAATATGGTTGAAAATAGTATCAAAGTGATCATGCACCAACATATCAGCAGCGAGCTAGTACTACTAGCAACTCCTCCATCGGATTCGGGAGGCATCTCCCTTTCAGTCAGCCTAGCACAACAGGATAATCCTCTGTGCCGCAGGTTACGATCATCAAGAGCTAGCCAGCCCAATCAACGTCGCATTTGCCACAAATTAAACGCCAAGCACGACCTAACCCCGGCCGAGGAATTGTAGTCGTACGTCCTTCTTAGGGGGTGTTTGGGAGAGAGGGGCTAAACTTTAGCCCCCTCTCTCCCAAACACCCCCTTAATTCTTCCGGGGCGGCATCAGTACGTGCGTGTACAAGTCGCTCGTCAGGCCGTCAGCGTCAGATTGCGTATGTTACGTCAAGGCTCGAGACCAACCACCACATCCCAGGTACAGCATATATGCATCGCAGTCTCGCAGACGATCGATGGAGAACGCCAAAGGGTGATCGATCATCGATGGATGGAGGCGCTGTCGCCGGTAAGATTTTGCAAGGTTCACGACGTCGTTTCTCATGGCTGGCGTCAAACTTCGATCTGGTTTAATTTGCCTCTCGCTAGCCGGGTTTCTCTAGCTGCAGTTGCGGCTGGTGGCTTGGATTTGCACGGTTGATATGGACACCTTCTTCTCGCTGCTTTGGTTGCAAGAGTAACCGTGCCGTGGACCGTGGCTGGTGCATGGATTGGAGAGCTAGCTAGATGCATGTTGTTTGCAGACAGAGGATGCACCTGCACGTGGTTCCTTCGAAAAGCCCACGGTCGACATGCAGTCACGCACGCTGGGGGAAGAATCGCGCATATGGCCGGGGAGAACGATGTGGAGTTCGTTATTTTCGATCGTACCTCGAAGACTCGTCTATCATTATTTTTTGTTAAAAAGAAAATCTATCAATAAGATGCAATTATAAATTTGATTTCTATCTTATCAAACAATAGATTTAACTTAGGCTGTGTTTAATTCACACTGAAGTTTGGTTAAAATTGATACGATGTGATAAAAAAGTTGTGTGTATGAAAGGTTTGATGTGATAGAAAGTTGGAAGTTTGGAAAAAAACTTTAGAACTAAACAGGGCCTTACTATCACAAATTTGTAAAAAAAGAGAGCAAGTATTGATCTAGTATCTTATCAATTTTTATATCTTTTTAGACTACATTCCTTAAAGACAAATAGACTTTCCCTGTATAAACAATATAGAACACCTTTGTCACGGTGTACAATCGAAACAGACCAAATTAACACGACTATAAGTGTCGCGCTTATATAGTAGTAGCAGCACATTATATACTACACTTGAATCTCATACATACACGCCAAAACAATTTCTTTGTTAAAAAAACTCGGTAGAACTTTAGACTGTTTTGTGTACTAAGAAAATGGTTTTTTTTCTGGAGAAATTATCAGAGGAGAGAGATTCCTCACCTGAATTTTCCATTGAAAATGTGAGTAAACATTAGGTTACAAGGTTATATGAGGTCGGGCATAGCCAGCAGCATGCCATTACAGATCATCAGAATTTAGAGAGCGGGATAAAACATATTTTCAAGCTAAAACAACAATTCTAGACGTCCAGTGAAGTCGCATGCTTACCAGGTTTTCGATCTATCTCACTTCATTCTACAGTAATGTATCCCAAGAGGAGTCTATCTAAAAGAGGTTGTACAAGCGCCTTGTGAGGAGCGCATCATCTTGAGCCCGAATGATTCTTATTCCCAAACCTCCTTGCTGTTTAGGGCGACAAACTTTTTTTTTAACGACTTGCACAAAACAGTACGTCCTTGCTGTTTAGGGCGACAAACATTTTTTTAACGATTTGCACAGAACGGTGTGAAGTTCATATTGATAGAATAGAAAAAAATTATAAGATTATAAGCCGTAACCAGGAAAAGGACTCCATGCAACAAGGCAGCGTGCTCCAGAGCACTAGACATCTCCTGATCAGGAAGTATCTTCGGCGTTTTGTATTCCGGGGCTGGCTAGAGTTCGTTCGCGTCTGTGGAATGCATGGTCGCTTTGATTGCGAAATGCGAACGCACGCTGCGGGTAGCAACGGGCCTGCGTTGAGGCCGAAGCGTCATACACCCAAACCCAGCTCTCGATCGGTTCATCTCCTAATTGAATCTCCTCAAATCTCCTCAAATCTTCCTTTAATAGTCGCTGGCTCTGGTGGTTCGGTGTCACTGGCTCACTGCCACCTCTCCCCAATCCCATCGCTTCGGCCTCCCTGAATTTCTCATGATGGCAGAGACGGGCGACCAGCACGGTCCAGTGATCGGCATCGACCTCGGCACGGCGTGCTCGTGCGTGGCCGTGTGGCAGCACGGCCGCGCGGAGATCGTGACCAACGAACATGGCGGGCGGGCCACGCCGTCGTACGTCGCGTTCACCGACACGGAGAGGCCCGTCGGCGACGCGGCCAAGAGCCAGGCCTCCCGGAACCCCACCAACAACGTCTTCGGTGAGTCCGTTGTCGTATCGCCCCATCTCCGTCTTTTTGCATATCGTCTCGTACCCTTTCGACCGGCTCACCGGCCTTGACATTCGACTGCATGCCGTCTACTAGCTACGAAGCGATTGATGGGGAGAAGATTCAGTGACGCGTCCGTAATCTTGTTGTTTCTTAATTTCAGCATGTTTATCTATATGCATATGTGTGTGTTGCATGGCCTGGAGAGCTAGCTATATGTACGTGGGTGCTGCATGGCTTAGTGAGTAGTGGTTGGCAGTGAGTAGTGAGCCAATAAAGAGCCAGTAGATGAGAGCACATGTATGTAGCTTAGTTAGTTAGCCATGCATAATTATGGGCTAGTGATTAGCCGAGTCTTGCACAAGATTAGGAGTAGGAAGTGGTCAGTTTGCATGCATGCAGGTTAGTTGGTTGGTTCAAGCAACGAACGTCGGCGAAGACTCAGTACTTGTGAAGTTGCGGCCAAGTAAACGGGACGTGCGCGTCGTGTGTGGCTTGAGAAGCGGAACAACCAGCTTTGTGTATGTGCTGTGTTATAAATAGCTGCTCATTGTAATCATTTAGTTAAGAGAAAAAACCAGTGAAAAAGGCAAGTTGTTTTGGTGCCGCAAAGCTTCTGTGTTTGTGTTTCTTCCTCGCTGCCTCGTTCAGAAAGTGTAGCCTGTCGCGTGAGTTGCTTTGATTCCCAACACACTTCGTCGCGCAGTTCAAGGCAGAGCACAAGAAAGACGTCGGTCGCAACGCGAGGGCTATGGTGAGGCTCAGGGCGGCGTGCGAGCAGGCGAAGAGGACGCTCTCGTCGGCGAGCTGGGCCGCCATTGAGCTCGAACGTTTGCACGATGGCGCAGACTTCTACTCCACCATTACGCGCGACCAGTTCGACGAACTCAACCTGGACCTGTTCTGCAAGTGCTTGGATCCCATCAAGAAGTGCCTCACGGGCGCCAAGATGGACAGGAGCAGCGTGGACGACGTCGTCCTCGTCGGCGGATCAACCCGAATCCCTCGCGTGCGCCGTCTGATTCAGGACCTGTTCGACGGGAAGGAGCTCCGCAAGGACATCAGCCCTGACGAGGCGGCGGCGTGCGGTGCTGCCACCATGGCCAGTCTCGGCAGCGACGACAGCTTGGTGGACCTGTTCCTATTCGACGCCACGCCGCACTCGCTCGGCGTGGCGGCGGCCGGAGGCGCCATGGCAGTGATGATACCAAAGAACACCCCAATTCCCGTCGTGGCGAGGGAGAAGACTATCTCCATCGAGCCCAATCACAAGAAAGGTGTTGTTATCTCAATTTTCGGAGAGAGGCCGCAAGCAAGTGAGAACACTCTCCTCTGCGAGATCGAACTTCCGGGGGCTCACAGCAAAGCAAAGCCCGGAGTGAAGCTCTCTGTGTCTGTGTGCTTCAGCATCGATGCCGACGGCGTCTTGACGGTCTCTGCGAGGGACAAGGTGAACGGGCATAAGAACCAGATGAGGATCATGCAGCAGGGTCAGCTGAGCAAGAAGGAGATCGAGAGGATGAATATGGAGGCGAAGGAGTACATGGCAGCGGATGAGGAGAAGGAGAGGATCAAGGCGAATAATTTGCTCGAGGAATTCTTGTACAATAAGCGCCGTGCCATCGAGGACGAGAGGAAAAAGGTGGACGACGCCCTTTCTGCCGTTGAAGAGATGATTCAGAAGGTGCACAGCGATCATGTTTCCACCGCTAGAGAGCTTAGCGAGGCTCTGAAGAAGCTCTTGATAGAATGCTCTAGCTCCACCATTGCTGGAAAGCAAGAATGATGCCTAACGTTCGCTTCAGATTTATATGCCAGCTAGTTCAATTAGCTTTTGGAATCAGCAACTGTTTCTCCTAATCTGTTAATGACTTTTTTAACCACTAGATCGACAACTAACAATTTGCGTGTTTTGTACTTTTCTCGCGGGATGAAACAATCAATCTCTAAACATAAAACGAGGATGGTAGCTTATACAATTCACACAAAAAAAATGTTTTTAGATTATGCACTTAATGTTTGATTTCAGAGTAATTGTTGACCAAACTCTATAATACTCCATCCGTCCCATTTTAAGTGCAATCAACTTTGATTGTCCGTCTTATTTGGATTTTTTTACAATTAGTATTTTTGTTATTATGAGATGATAAAATATGAATAGTACTTTATGTATCACTTATGTTTTTAAATTTTTGTTGGAGTGTATAAAGTGAATTGCCCGCCTTTCCCTATCAGCTTAGGCTTTTAGGTGCAACTGGCTGGTGCATGCAACTTAATATGGTATCAGAGCCAATTAAATAAAATAATTGTAGCCCACTCCAATATTCCACGCTTGAGACTTGAGGGGGGCTGGTGCATGCAACTTAATAATTTTTTTTCAAAAGACTTGCAAATAAGACAGATGATTAAAGTTGGGCATGGAAGATCATGCCTTTATCCTCGCATGGAAAAAAAATTGAGCAAATGCACAAAATGCACCAATAAAGGTTGTTTATGGAAAGAAAAAAAAATTAATGTCTTAGAAACAACCTATCTACAAGAACTAGCAATATACTGTAAAAGAAAATGAAGTTGACCAAGAAAATTAATAATTTTTAGTGTGCCCCACGATAAGAGAAGAATTTTGAGGGTTTACCTAGTTGTACAATACACTGAAGATATGAACCTGTACTACTGGTATCCTATATCTATTAGAAGGAGCACCTTTAACAATATGATCTTCAAAGATATATGTTAATGTTGAACTTTGTTAACACGTACTTCTTTCGTTCTAAAAATATAATAACTTTTAGCTATTAAGAATGTGAATATTTTAGAAGGGGTCGTATTATGCTTACTACGCAGCATCACATGTCCCAATAAATTGATCGTTGGCAAAATCGGTTAGTCGTCCTTATTCTTATTCCACGGTTGATTACCTGAACTAACCTGTCAAATAAAATTCCCAAAAGAAAACCATGTCAAACGAAACCGACCCGAGTAATAATGGGTCAAAACATAAAACATCCAAACACAGTGCAAACTAGGAGTAGCAGATCAGCACAAGCCTCGAAACGTACCGATAGTTCCGTCGAGAAGGCGACCCAAGTCGCCAAACGCGAAACCGGTAGCTACCGCTTCCGCCCTGGCTTGGCCTGTTGCTATCCACGGCTAAATTTTGCCCCAGCATTGACAAGTGACAACTCCCCCCGGACGCCAAACGCCCAAACCTCCGCAAAGAAGGCGCACGGAACCATGGGCGCGGCCTGGGGGCCCCCGGCGCCCGCCCAGCCTGCCTACCTCGAGCGCGCGGCGACGCATGTGATGGCGGCGGCTCCGACCCGACGACGGCAACTTGCAAAGCCCTCGTGATGTCACCCGCGCCACGCCCCCGTTTCCTCCGCGACTCCCGCGCGCACCCGACGTGGGGAGGAAAGGGAACGCGACGCCGCCCCGCCCACGCTCCCACCACTGGACGGATGGATGGGTGGATTTCCCATCCGCCGGCGCGTCCCAATCTCTCACGCGCGCGACAGGGAGGCACCGCACCGAAGGCGAGTCCCCGAAGCCCCAAGTCCAAAAAAAAAAGAAAAAAAAAGAGGGAAATAACCCCGCGGGGTAATACATGAATCTCCCGGGGGTCCAGATGCAAAAAAGAGACTCGCCTTTCCCCGTTTTCAAAACTGACCCCTCTTCTCTTTCTCTCCTCCTCCCTCATCCTCTCCTCTCTGTGTTTCTCTCGTTCCTCGCTTCCTTCGCTTCGCCCCCCTTCTGGCCTCCTTCCTCGCGCGGCCGCTCCCTCCCATGGTCCTCATGGCCGCCGTCGACGACCACGACCGCCACCGAGCCGGCAATTCGTCGTCTCCTTCGGAGGATTCCCCGGCCCCGGCTCCGGCTCCGCTCCCGCTCCGCCGCAGCCGTCGCGCACGCGGCTCACAGCTCTCGTTTCCCACCCTCAGCTGGGGCACCCACCGCCTCCTCCGCTGCTCCAAGAACCCCGCCTCGTCGCCCCCTCCCGCGGCGCGGACACCCCGTCGCCGGACAAGGAGAAGGCGGCCCACCGCTCCACCGACGGCGTGGGCGGCGGCGGTTCGCCTCAGCGGGTCCGCAGCGGCCGTGGAACCTCCGCACCCGCCGCTCCGCCACGGCCGCGCCCGCGTCCGGAGGGATCGGACGACGCGGCCGATGCCGCGCCGGAGCGAGCGCCGCCGCCGCTGGCGGCGACCAAGAAGCGGGTGTTCTCCATCGTGCTGTCCAAGGAGGAGATCGGCCAGGACTTCAAGGCGATCCGCGGGACTCGCCCCCCGCGCCGGCCCAAGAAGCGCCCTCGCACCGTGCAACGCCAGCTCGACGTAAGGATTCAACCTATGGGTTTGTAAATTTGCAAAATTTTGGGCATCCAAGTTCGGTGTTTGATTCAATTTCCTTCTTTTTTGGGAATTGCAGTTGCTGTACCCTGGATTGTGCCTAGCGGACCTGACGCCGGAGACATACAAGATTGAAGAGGTAAGGGGTCGTTCGATGTGTTCGTGTGGTTGGGTTCTTTTCTTTGCTTCGCTCTGATTTCTGAATTCTGAACGTGTGTTTTGGTCTTGCAGAGGTGATTGGTGTTATTTGTGAAAGCTCCAATGGGAGGGGATTTTCAGATGTTCTGATATCTTTTCTCTTCAGATGTTCTGATCGTTTTCCTTTTGTTATGTGATCATGGGCTAACAAGGTTTCTTCAGAACAGTAATGTTCTGGACGGGTTAGGGGAAGTTTAGTTGGGAATCTCCTCTAATTATGTATTGGATGTGGTTGTTGAGGAGTTTAGGTTGTGGAAATTGATTATTGGGCTTGTAGGATTGTTAATTGTATAAAGTGTAATCATCTGTACATTGTACTATTAATCTATGAAGAATTTTCGTTATTACGAAACTATGAGAAAGTTATTTAATATTGCTTCTTGTTTTTCGGCGAGCCGTATTGCTTCTTGTTTTAGCATGTTCCCCTAGTAATAATAGTGTTTTTGTGCATTTTCTTTTGCTTGTTGATGGTTGCTTGCTCGGTAAATTGTCCTAGTAAACATGAAAATATTGTTCCATTGCATGCATCTGAAGAAGCTGCTTTGACTTCAATACAATAATTCGTGCATTGTTCTTTTCAGTTAACAGGGGAAGCTCATGCATAGTTTTGCTTTATTATGCCAAATTCTGGCTTGTTGTGAAAAAGAGAAACTCTGCTTAAGTCTAGTTTGCTTTTATATTGTTAACGCTGATGCATCCTGTGGAGTGTTGATTTCCTTTCCTTTTACGTTCTAATATTGAGATTATATTGTTATGCATTTGGTGCTTGTTTGGAAGTTTTTATTCCTACTGGTTCACTGTATTGTTTCAGTTCAAGACTTATAGAACACAAGCATCTGTACGGACTTATTCTTTATATATCTACTTGCTACTCAAGGTCGATATCTGCTTTGTGTAAAATGCTTGTTATCTTGGCGTGTTGTGGACAAAGCTAAAAATTCTATAAAAAAAAAGGTTCCAAAACGTTCTATTGGGTGATGAATTCATGTAAACTTATCCTGATACCCTTGTTTCTGTAGTTATGTGATGTTACATGTACAGCAATTTCGTTTATAATCTTTTTCCTATTTCAACATTAATAGGATATAGTGATAATAGATATTTCCTTGGTTTTGCATACGTTACTGTTTGACTCCAAGTAATGTGTGAGCTTGAGGGATCAGTGTATTGACTTGTCGTTGTCTGTCAGTCTGTGTATAATTCTTTTTTACAATTTTTCTAGAGAACTTTGAAGTGCTTGAATTTGTTTAACTGGCTTTGGAAATTTTGGTGCTGGTGTTTCGTTGTGTTCAGGCTTTACTCTTTTTAAGCTGTTATTCAAGTTCCAGTGTCAGCTTCCTGGGGAGAAAAAAAATTCAGTGACAGACTGACAAATGGTCTATTTGTTTCTGCTATTGCTTCTGCTCGAGCTAAACAGGTCGGTATCTCTTATATACTAGCATACTGCTATATCTAGAAAATGCCTTGTTATGTACCGTAGCTTTGCTAAGGTCGAGCCTTAGGCCTTTTGTTTAATTCACGAAAAGAAAATTTTTAGGTATCGCATCAATGTTTGACCGGATGTCGGAAGGGGTTTTCGGACACGAATGAAAAAATTAATTTCATAACTCGCCTGGAAACCGCAAGACAAATTTATTAAGCCTAATTAATCCATCATTAGCACATGTGGGTTATTGTAACACTTATGGCTAATCATGGACTAATTAGGCTCAAAAGATTCGTCTCGCGATTTTTATGCAAACTGTGCAATTAGTTTTCCATTTTATCTATATTTAATACTCTATACATGTGCCAAAGATTTGACGTGATGTTTTTGGGAGATTTTTTTTTGAGAACTAAACAAGGCCTTATTGTGTGGATTGTCTACAGTTTTGCGAGTCGTAATTTGGCTTTTTAAGCATGATGTGACTTCAGGATTGTATTGTACTAATTGATTGGTCCTTTTCTATGCATTATTCTACATGTTTTCTTGCATCAAATCAGACAATTCTTGATATTTATATAGTAAAACTTATTATCTATTAATATTCCCTCCGTCCCATTTTAAATACAATCATGAGTTTCCGTGTCCAACTTTAGTCCGTCTTATTTAAAACTTTTTTATATGATTGATATTTTTATTGATACTAGATGATAAAACATGAATATTACTTTGTGTGACTTATGTTTTTTATTTTTTTTAAAAAAATAAATAAGATAAACTATTAAAGTTGAACATGAAAATTCATGGTTACGCTTAAAATGGGACGAAGAGAGTACTTTGCTAGTTAGTTGTGGTCTACTGATTTGAGCTCTAGCCATCATACGTTCATGCTTATCTTCTTCTTTGAGAACCGAAAAGTGTGACTTGTTCAAGAATCGTTTTCAGCTGAGGGTGACCAGCTCATGTACCGCAGAATGAAGTAGACCCACTTATCAAGGCATTTAAATATACTCTAATTGTCGTTCTAATAAGTGGTGTTCCTTTTCGCAATCCATACTTGTCGCAATGCAAACTCGTGTATTCCTTTGCTTGAAAACGAAAATATTAATCTTTGGTTAACCGGTCACCGGTGTGCTCCGCTGGGTGCTTTTGTTTACGATATATCGCAATTTGCAGGCGATCCCATAAACTTTTATATAGTACACCTGCTTTTCCTTACTGTTTGCAGAAAGCAATGGCAATGGCTTGAGCTTAGGCCTGTTTAGTTCATAACTTTTTTTCTTCAAATTTTTAACCTTTCTGTCACATCGAACTTTTCTATACAGCTTTTCCGTCAAATCGTTTCAATTTCTTTAAACTTTTAATTTTAGCGTGAAACTAAACACAGCCTTAGCTAGTTTCAGCTTTAGCAAATTGCGAATCATGAATTGCTCCATTTGGTTCGTGGCCTTCTGCTATTCTGAGTGCCGCCGTATATTACTATTTCTGTATTTCACGACCACGTCGTCGATGGTAGCGAACTGAGTCAGCGGTCATCGAGTTGTGAGAAAAGTCGTGAAGGACAGAGGAGCGTGGAGGCGAAGAAACAGAAGCAAATGATGCGTCAGCCAGTCAAAGCAACACGTAAACGGCTACACAACACAAACGCGTATGCGGTGACGACGCGAGAGAGAAAACTCGGCATTCTCTCTTGAAGAAACATGCATGGTGGATTGGTGGCTTGCCACCGGTACGTTCTGTCCTAACGGGCCAAGCCCACCGCTATACCGTGTTTGATAGGGGTGGTTCAACACGGGTAAGGTAGAGCCGAGACGAGCAGTGACGAGTTGTTGTCACAGCCCATGTCATGCCATGTACATGAGATGCAAATAAGTCTAATTACGTCCCTCAACTATTGTCCTAGGTCGAATTGCATCTCTCAACCGCAAAACTGGGAATATTGCATCCTCCAGCTTCAAAAACTAGTGCGAATTGACTTCTTTGGTGGTTTAGAAAGTGTTTTTTTTTTTTTTTGCTGATGTGGCTATTTGATCATGGTTACACTCGCTAAATCAGCATGGGCTACAGTGGGACACATGTGTCAGTGCCCACTCCTCTTCTCCCATCTTTTTCTTTTCCCCTTTTTTCCTGACCAAGCCAGGTTGCGGAGGTGATTGGCGAGCCCCTCCGAGTGTGGCCACTCGTCCACCATCGTCCCAATAGAGGCAGCCATGCCGCGGGAGGTCAACACACCGAGGATGGGCGAGCCTGAAGCTCCCAGCGACCCCCCTCCTATAAGCGAGCTGACGGGCTTTGGGAGGCCACTGCACCGCGGGAGGTGCGGGAGGTCGACAGAGCGCTTACCGCGTCATCCCTCAAGCCGACTTCTCTCCCCTATCTCCTCCGTCACGTGCACGAGCTCGAAGCTCCTAGCACTCTAGAAGTGAGTCAAGGGGCTTCAAGAGGTCAACAGAAGCCACGACGGCATGGGAGCTTAAGGCGCTCACTGCATCATCCCAAGTCAACCCTCTCTCCCTATTCTCCAGCGACGCGCGCGTGAGTTGCTTGAAGCTCCCAGCGACCAACGACGGGGTAAGGGGCGTCGGACGGCCACTATCCTCTCACAACACCGACGCAACTACCGCCGCTGCCGACTCCACGGAGAGAGTCACTTGTGCATGAGGATACTTCTGCTACAACCGGAAGTTCCTGCCTCAGGATGGGAATGGGTAGGATCGATCCATTTATCCACTAAACCTATCCGTAAATTTATCCTAACGGATTTTTAGGGTCGCTCCAAAAATATAAATGGATCAAATGGCTCAAACCATTAGAACCTAGGTTTAAGGGGTTCGGCACAAAATAACTTCACGTGTATAAATGTTCCAAAAATTTGTACAAAATTGCTTCTCTATATAATAAATCATTCCTACAAAATTCAACTAAATTTAACAAGTTTTCATAGTGTGAACGTGAGTTTGAAATTTTTTGGTCCGAGTTTTACACACATGTAACTATAATTTTTGAATCTTAGTAATGCATCATGGGCCCTACATGTCTAAATGACTTAAAAATTTGAACAAAGTTGCTTCTCCATACAATAAATTATCTCTACAAAATTCAATTAAATTTGATAAGTTTTTATAATGTGAACGCGTGTTTAAAAATTTTGGGCCCAAGTTTTACATGCATGTAATAAGAGTTTTTTTTTGTCTACTAGGAACGTAGATGATCCATTTGGATATCCATCGATAACCTTGATATAATGGACTCATGATGGATTGACCCTATTAAACCATGGATCAATAAACTCAATTGAAACGGTTTAGGTTCGATCCATATCCTAACCATTCCCATCCTGATTCCTGCCGCAACCGAGAAATCCCGACGAGAGGAGGCGGCTGGTGGGGAGAGAGGCTCGTCCCCTCGAGGAAGATGGAGGCGGAGAAGTCTTGGAGGAGTAGGTAGAGGCCCTAGGTGGTGGTGGGAGCTCGGCAAGGCGTCCCGTCAAGGAGCTTCGTGCATGTGTTGTGTCAGCGTCGGCACCGATGCATCTTGGTGCATCTAAGGAGGACGCCCTTTGCTTCGCCGGCGAGGATGCATTGGGCGGAGCGTAGCGTCGCATTGTCTACGGAGAGCTCGTCGAGGTGGCTGGTGAGGACCTTAATGCACTTGGAGTTGTTATCGAGGAAGAATACAGAGATGAAGCGTTGTGGTTGAAAGCAACCGCCAGAGGAATTGGGTGATGACGAAGGTGATTCCTGATTTGTGGCGGCTACTGCGTGACCGTGGTGGCGTGAGCTCGCCGGAGTTGTTGGCTCGCAATAGGAGGATGAATACTTAACCGACATGTGGGACCCATTGTCACTATTATTACTATTTGTCTAAAATACCACCTATGCGCCATGTAGGATAAAACCATCAACAAAACCACCCGAGGAGTCAATTTGAAGCGGTTTTGGAGATGGGAGAGGCATTATATCCAGTTTTGCGGTTGTGGATGCGATTCGACCAAGGGCAAAATAGACTTGTTCCTATAAGATACCCAATCCAAAGAAGAAAACCCAATCCTACGTAGGCGCCACATCAGCCAAAATCACCATCAAAACCGCTAAGAGACTTGCTTTGCACCGGTTTTGAAGTTAAGGGATCCATTGTATCTGGTTTTCCGGTTGAAGGACTAAAATCGGATTCGTCGACAAGTTAAGAGACCTCAAGTGAACTTATTCCGTGCTAAAATTTGTCAAGGCCCATTTGAAACTAACACTCTAACAGACGACGGCCTGTTAAGGTTGCTGCCAATGTGGGCCCTTAACCCAGGGCTTATCAGTTTTGCAGGCTTAGAAGTACACTACGGGCCAACATAGCGTGCTCAAATCTCCAAGCTTTCTTCGTGCCGTGTCATCAACTGCCACCGCCTCCGCCGGTTTACACACACCTACACCTCGTCCTGTCGTGCTCTCGTCGTGGAAACAAAAACCTTCGCGGTGAAACGAATAACGAAAAGTAGGAGTACGCAAACAGCCTCTGCTTATCACCGTCAATGAAATCCCGGTCTCACCGCGTTATCGCACATCAAAAGTTTTTACCGAGACCCGCTGGTCAGGTCACGGAATCACGCCTTCGTCGTTCTAGATGTACCCAACGGATGAACGTCACCGCACACGGCGGTCGGCGGAGGCCCGGAGAGTGGGTGTGGGTCGCCGTGGACTGACGGGCGGCGCTGTCCTGATCACTCGCAATTCTTGCATCGTCTCGCCGCGCTGTCCGCTGCCATATCCAGGCAGGCAGGCAGCTGCACGCAGGCTGCATCTTTGCCGTACGGCGGAGGCGTTCGGAATCGGAAGCCAAAAGAGGTCGGCACGGCACGGCCACCAACACCAAGTCCGCGCGTGCCGCGGGGATGGTTGTGATGTTGAGACGGCGAGACACGCGCAGTCGCGCAGGATGTCAAAGGGGGCGTGTGGAGACGGTTTTGAGACAGATTGATCGATCCTCCGCGTTTGCCACGTGACAACGAGGCTACCGCCGTGGGCCGCCGTTGTCTGTTGGTACGATCCTGTGTCCTACCAATCGGATGTGTCGCCGTCGCCAGTCGCCAGTCGCCTCGGCGCGCATGCTCCCCTTGTGTCGTCCCTCCCTTCGTTCTAAGCTAAACTTCGCGATCACGTCGGCATGGTGTTGGTGGTGGAGATTGGATAGTTTGCATTTGCACAAGTACAGATCGAAGAGAGCGAGACCACAAGAGGAGTAGAAGACGCATCTCGATCTCACGATCATTCAAGGAAGCCGTTGCGTCTTGTCTTAGCTTGAAAATTTATTGGTCTCTCGCGAAAAATGGAAATCGAATCGTCAATCTGTCTGGGTTCATTTGATCGCAAGTTTGTCGTCAATCTTTTGCTTCCAGCACAAAAAAGTACTATTTCTGTTCTAAATATAGAAATAGAACATGCGTTCAGATTCATAATATGTATTTAATCTAATCTTAGGGTAGTATATTTTAGAACGGATGAAGCAGCCACGACTATAACTATAGCTTCAATTATTTAATAGTATGCGTGACTGTATATGATTGAAGCTACTTTAAGCATGACTTTTCTATTTTTATATATTTACATAAACTTTTGACAAGATGAATAGTCAAACATACGTTAAATGTCAACGGTGTCATCCATTAAAAATTATAGATTGGGTATTTGTTTTCGTGTTTTTTTATGTAGAGACAATATTGATTTCATAATGAAAAAAAAAACTTCCCTTGGTCACAAATATTTGATGTTGACGATATTATTTTATCAAACTTTTAAAATTGTGACTATAAATAATATCTCGTATGTCTATTTTCTTTTTTTTAAAAAAAAGTATGCGTAAATTGTAATTGAAAAGTATTAATGTCATAAATTTATTACTCTCTACGTCCTAAAATATAAACATTTTTAGCATAGTGACAAGTCAAATATTCTTAACTTTGACTATTAATAAAAAAAAACATCAATCATATAAAATTGATGCACTAAATTTATCATTAAACAAAATATCATAACATGCAACTCTTTTTATTTAAAACATCTTACCTTTATAGATACGGTTGGTCAAATTAACATCTCGGAGACCGTGTAAGGGTTCAAAAATGTTTATATTTTAGAACGGAGGGAATATATTTTATTAACTTATTCCAATCTAAATTGATGGTCAAAGTATTAAAAATTAGACCGAATTTTCTCCTAATCGTCAAGTATTTATGCACGCAGGAGTAATCGAAATATGAACGACGGAAACAAATACGATCACGAAAAATTCTTGCAAGGTGAAAACATTTCGAACCCAGCTCCCAAAATCAACGAGTATCATCTACTTGATACAATTTAGGTCAGAGCTAATCTGCTAAATGTACATAGAGCCTGAAGATTATGGGGTATCGGTTTGTAGCGTTACCGGGGATTAGAGAAACTAATCTTCAGGAGTGATTTTACAGTTTTTTATAAGTACTAGGAGGTATCATATTTTATTGTAGCGTAAAATTTGGCATATCTCGATACCTCCGATACCAGGTCATATGAAAATTTACACAATTTTGATATCTTTCGGTATCTCTAAAAACTGTAAAATATCTCAATCTTCAGTTAACAGTGAACACCACATGGATCACACAATTCACAAGCGACATAAGAGGCCGGCTGAGCCCGGAAGAGTGAATGAATGACAGAAAAGTGTTGAGCTTAGCGGCAGCGGTCCCGGTTTCGTAAGACCGGGATCAAGAAAAACGACTTTTTTTTTTACCCCATCAAGCGGTTGCAATCACGCCAGAGAGCGCGCCCCTTCCGGCCTTCTCCTCGCCGCCGTCGTGTTCTCGTCATGGCTGCACCAAGTCCAACGCCCAACCACCGATGCCAGTTTGCTACCATTGCTTCGCTCCTGTTCCAGTCACATCGCTAGGAAAATGTTCGCGGTTTTACTGGACTTGGAAGGAAATACTAGCAAGGAGCATGACCGTGGATGTGGACGTGATGGTCGGCAGGACGCAGGACGCGTGAGCGAAACCTGCCGGTTAGGGACGACGTAGAGATGTTCGCGCGCGTGTCGGCGGCGTAGCACGCCTTGCGAACGCTTGCGGCAGCAATGCGTGACCGGCGAAACCCAAAAGTGAGTAAGTGACGCACTGCGCGGACGAGGCTAACGACTTTGGATGCGCCAAGGACGGTAAAGTGTGCACCGCGCGTTGTGTCGTCTCCTCTGCGCGTGTCGAGCTTCTGCAGGCAGGCAATTGGCGTCGCCGTGTCGTCGGGGTGTCTGCTGCGTCCGTCGATTTCAGGGGTCAGTGACTGGATTGGGCACCGACCGTCGTGTGGATGGGAGTTCAGAAATGTTCAGTTTCTCTAAACTGTACCCTTGGAGAGTATAACCAAACTTTTTTATTAGAGTACAAACCGTGTTTCAGTTAGGACAGAGTTGTCCCTGCAGATATACTACTGTACGTTTGCTAGCATAGTAGCATATATACATTGTGGGTTGTTTCTTTGTTTGTAGCCCAAAAAAATGCATATCCAACCAAATATTTAAATACTGGTGTGGTCTGGCGCATAGTAATATTATGGTCTAAGTTTTTTTTTTAATGTGTTTGCTTTGCTAACTTTTAAATACGCCGAGGCGGAGCTATGGTGCTTGACAAAGGCGGCCGTACCGGCGCTTGGTCTCTAGTTTGAAGAGTCCCTAGGCCGTCCTAATCGGTTGTGAGATTGTAGCCTAAGTCCTGTTGCACTCCGGTACCCCGTCCCCTTCAATCTAGTATTTGACTTGTAAATAGCTTTTATTCCTCTTAATACAAAGATACGCTCTTAGCGTATTCCCGAAAAAAAAACTTGTAGCCCCTCGCACATTGCTAAGCCCAAACGGCGTAATGTGCAATTTTGTTTATGTACATAAAAACTTTACTTCTTTTTTTAGGGGGGGTATGGTTGGACTAATTCGTTGTATTTTGTAATCGTTTACCAAACTTAAATTATGCCTGTAGGTCAGAACAATTCGTTGTTTGACCTTCTAACTAAGAAAATGATATATTTTTCTATATAGGAAATGGGAGGAGTGATGAGATCAGTGGCTATAGATCTTTACTCAAAGCATAAAGAAGTGTCTGACTAATTAGGCCATGATTAGCCATAAGTGCTACAGTACCTACGCGTGCTAATGACGGCTTAAGTAGGCTCAAAAGATTCGTCTCGCGGTTTCCAGACGAGTTCTGAAATTAGTTTTTTCATTCGTGTCCGAAAAACCCTTCCGACATTCGGTCAAACGTCTGATGTGACACCCAAAAATTTTCTTTTCCCCAACTAAACACACCCTAAGCTAAACTTCGCGATCACGTCGGCATGGTGTTGGTGGTGGAGATTGGATAGTTTGCATTTGCACAAGTACAGATCGAAGAGAGCGAGACCACAAGAGGAGTAGAAGACGCATCTCGATCTCACGATCATTCAAGGAAGCCGTTGCGTCTTGTCTTAGCTTGAAAATTTATTGGTCTCTCGCGAAAAATGGAAATCGAATCGTCAATCTGTCTGGGTTCATTTGATCGCAAGTTTGTCGTCAATCTTTTGCTTCCAGCACAAAAAAGTACTATTTCTGTTCTAAATATAGAAATAGAACATGCGTTCAGATTCATAATATGTATTTAATCTAATCTTAGGGTAGTATATTTTAGAACGGATGAAGCAGCCACGACTATAACTATAGCTTCAATTATTTAATAGTATGCGTGACTGTATATGATTGAAGCTACTTTAAGCATGACTTTTCTATTTTTATATATTTACATAAACTTTTGACAAGATGAATAGTCAAACATACGTTAAATGTCAACGGTGTCATCCATTAAAAATTATAGATTGGGTATTTGTTTTCGTGTTTTTTTATGTAGAGACAATATTGATTTCATAATGAAAAAAAAAACTTCCCTTGGTCACAAATATTTGATGTTGACGATATTATTTTATCAAACTTTTAAAATTGTGACTATAAATAATATCTCGTATGTCTATTTTCTTTTTTTTAAAAAAAAGTATGCGTAAATTGTAATTGAAAAGTATTAATGTCATAAATTTATTACTCTCTACGTCCTAAAATATAAACATTTTTAGCATAGTGACAAGTCAAATATTCTTAACTTTGACTATTAATAAAAAAAAAACATCAATCATATAAAATTGATGCACTAAATTTATCATTAAACAAAATATCATAACATGCAACTCTTTTTATTTAAAACATCTTACCTTTATAGATACGGTTGGTCAAATTAACATCTCGGAGACCGTGTAAGGGTTCAAAAATGTTTATATTTTAGAACGGAGGGAATATATTTTATTAACTTATTCCAATCTAAATTGATGGTCAAAGTATTAAAAATTAGACCGAATTTTCTCCTAATCGTCAAGTATTTATGCACGCAGGAGTAATCGAAATATGAACGACGGAAACAAATACGATCACGAAAAATTCTTGCAAGGTGAAAACATTTCGAACCCAGCTCCCAAAATCAACGAGTATCATCTACTTGATACAATTTAGGTCAGAGCTAATCTGCTAAATGTACATAGAGCCTGAAGATTATGGGGGTATCGGTTTGTAGCGTTACCGGGGATTAGAGAAACTAATCTTCAGGAGTGATTTTACAGTTTTTTATAAGTACTAGGAGGTATCATATTTTATTGTAGCGTAAAATTTGGCATATCTCGATACCTCCGATACCAGGTCATATGAAAATTTACACAATTTTGATATCTTTCGGTATCTCTAAAAACTGTAAAATATCTCAATCTTCAGTTAACAGTGAACACCACATGGATCACACAATTCACAAGCGACATAAGAGGCCGGCTGAGCCCGGAAGAGTGAATGAATGACAGAAAAGTGTTGAGCTTAGCGGCAGCGGTCCCGGTTTCGTAAGACCGGGATCAAGAAAAACGACTTTTTTTTTTACCCCATCAAGCGGTTGCAATCACGCCAGAGAGCGCGCCCCTTCCGGCCTTCTCCTCGCCGCCGTCGTGTTCTCGTCATGGCTGCACCAAGTCCAACGCCCAACCACCGATGCCAGTTTGCTACCATTGCTTCGCTCCTGTTCCAGTCACATCGCTAGGAAAATGTTCGCGGTTTTACTGGACTTGGAAGGAAATACTAGCAAGGAGCATGACCGTGGATGTGGACGTGATGGTCGGCAGGACGCAGGACGCGTGAGCGAAACCTGCCGGTTAGGGACGACGTAGAGATGTTCGCGCGCGTGTCGGCGGCGTAGCACGCCTTGCGAACGCTTGCGGCAGCAATGCGTGACCGGCGAAACCCAAAAGTGAGTAAGTGACGCACTGCGCGGACGAGGCTAACGACTTTGGATGCGCCAAGGACGGTAAAGTGTGCACCGCGCGTTGTGTCGTCTCCTCTGCGCGTGTCGAGCTTCTGCAGGCAGGCAATTGGCGTCGCCGTGTCGTCGGGGTGTCTGCTGCGTCCGTCGATTTCAGGGGTCAGTGACTGGATTGGGCACCGACCGTCGTGTGGATGGGAGTTCAGAAATGTTCAGTTTCTCTAAACTGTACCCTTGGAGAGTATAACCAAACTTTTTTATTAGAGTACAAACCGTGTTTCAGTTAGGACAGAGTTGTCCCTGCAGATATACTACTGTACGTTTGCTAGCATAGTAGCATATATACATTGTGGGTTGTTTCTTTGTTTGTAGCCCAAAAAAATGCATATCCAACCAAATATTTAAATACTGGTGTGGTCTGGCGCATAGTAATATTATGGTCTAAGTTTTTTTTTTAATGTGTTTGCTTTGCTAACTTTTAAATACGCCGAGGCGGAGCTATGGTGCTTGACAAAGGCGGCCGTACCGGCGCTTGGTCTCTAGTTTGAAGAGTCCCTAGGCCGTCCTAATCGGTTGTGAGATTGTAGCCTAAGTCCTGTTGCACTCCGGTACCCCGTCCCCTTCAATCTAGTATTTGACTTGTAAATAGCTTTTATTCCTCTTAATACAAAGATACGCTCTTAGCGTATTCCCGAAAAAAAAACTTGTAGTCCCTCGCACATTGCTAAGCCCAAACGGCGTAATGTGCAATTTTGTTTATGTACATAAAAACTTTACTTCTTTTTTTAGGGGGGGTATGGTTGGACTAATTCGTTGTATTTTGTAATCGTTTACCAAACTTAAATTATGCCTGTAGGTCAGAACAATTCGTTGTTTGACCTTCTAACTAAGAAAATGATATATTTTTCTATATAGGAAATGGGAGGAGTGATGAGATCAGTGGCTATAGATCTTTACTCAAAGCATAAAGAAGTGTCTGAGGCTCCCATCGGTTGCTATTTTACCCAAAATGGCTTATTTGGCTTATTAGAAAATTAAAATTAATTTATAAGTAAAACTTTTGTAGATTTATTCGTAGCGACTTAAAAGCCAACATTAACAAAAATTACGTTAAAAGCATTTCAAAATCAACTTCAAAATCAAGTTCAAAAATTCAAATTTTGGCTTATT